>OY804260.1:48255444-48855444 GCA_963680825.1 Meiosimyza decipiens
TTCGTTTTTTAATTTGTCTATTGGCAACGAAATATTAAATTTGTTTATTTATAATTTAATGTAAATAAATGTTCAATTTGATAAAAGTGTAATTTTAGCTACTGAAAAAAAATAAATAACAAAATAAAAACTGTGTCAATCGGAAAAAAAACTCGGACACAGGACTTGGACTGATACTCATTAATTTTTTTTTATGGTGTCGTTCACTAATTATTTATATTTTTTTGCAATTAGCGAATCAAACATTCATTTAATTGAAAGAAATATATTTTTATTTATATTTAATACCAGCTTTATTAATTTTTCTTTTTTTGTAAAAACAAATTGTTATTTCTTTTTATTCACTGTTTATAATAATAATAAAATAATTATTTTTCATTACAATTGAACATTATTTAATTGAACTTGCAGTCACTGGCAGAAACCGATATTCATGTCAATTTTCAAATCTCCCAATGCTTTTTCTTAAACCATTCTAAGCGGACAACAGTTGGCTCAGTAAAGTGTAGTAATTGGTGAGATATTTTTATGCTTTTTTTTGTGTTGTTGTGGAAAAATTAAGTTTATGATATGAAGAAAAGTATCACGTTAACACAGCTCCCCAAGCATCACAGTACGACTTTAAGTGCATTTTGTCGGTCAGATTTGGTAAGAGCTTGTTACAATTTTAGTCGAAATTGCTTCATTTTTATTATCAATTTCTGGGCTTTGAAGTATGATTTGATATTCCGACTTCTTCCTTCAAGACCATTTAAAGACGTTGGCGTACGACTGCTTGATTTCAGTCAAATTCTCACATCGCAACGACGTCGTATCTGGTCATCGATTGACCGTTTACAATTGGTCATTTGGAGATGTCCTTATCCAGTCAATAAATGACTTCACAAAACAAGTGCGACTATTCATTTTATCGTGTACGACAAAAAATGAACTTGAAACGACTTTAGCGACTATTAGTCGTTTTTGGTTCAAAATTAGTCAGATTGTTAATTAATGTATATCCACCATATTTATTTCTAAATAATCATGAAATCTTTAGAAAAACAACATTTTTTTTTGTAATTTGAAGAGATGGGAAATTGTAATTTTTCGAGGTAGCGTATGTAAATTTATCAATAAAATTTTCAGCGTTTTTATTTTATTGTTTGGACTTTTCCATACTCTGTAAATAATTTTCATAAAAAATGATAATTTAAGCAAAAGAAAATAAATAGATATTATATATAAAAATTTCATCAGACTAATTTTAGAATCAAACAAGTCTTGAATAGAAAATAATTGTAATAACTAAACAAATCCGACCGGTTATAGAATAAAATGAGTTTGACAAGTGCTCTTCATTTGTCGGCGAGCTTTAGATCATTCACGACTATCGTCGTACTTAGTCACACTGGGTCAGGTCATAACTAGTCCATTTATGGTCAGAAAAGTGAAAGTCGGCAAGGTTCATACCGAATATGAGTGTAATTGGGCATCTGAGGGTAATTCTGAAGTAATTTTTAGTTGCATACTCAGAATTTATTATAGTTTTTTTGTCTTGCTCTTGCTTCGAGCTTATGTTTGGTATTCCAAAAAAATTCTTAACTACTAAGTGGACTCTAGTTCCGTGAATTGACGAAATAACAGGATTTGCACTAAAGAAATTTGGTTGGACATATCGATAAGATAGTAATTGCGGAGAGTTTGGAAACATAACACATTCTTATCATTAGCTATACTTGTTAAAATTTAAAATGCTTAATATAATAAAACTTAGTTAGTAACTAGAATGTTTTACTTTCAAATACTACAAATATCCCAATATAATTTTTTGAGAAATCTTGTATTTGAAGTTATGTCAAAGTCAATCCTTTTCTATGTATCTAAGCTCGTTTGCTGAGTTCTTTGGAGAAACTTTAAGAAACTAAAACTACTTATCAAACTTGCTCTAAAGTATATTCGCTTAGTCTGCTTTAAATTGATATTTTTATTAAATTTCTGTTCTAACTTTTTGTGTTGAGTAGATTTGAGCAGGAAGTTTTCATATAGTTTAGCAAATCATAAATTTAATTTGAATCATAAATAAAATCGAAAAACGGATTTACCATACGCTGATTAATATGATAAAAGTTCTCCGAATTTAATTAAAAATGTCGACAGTTGGTCAGACAGATATATTAATATACATAGCATATATTTAAATAAAAGGTTTGATTATATTTATCAAATGTTTTATTTTCTATAGGGGTCATTCCATCTATAATGGGCCTATCATTACCCTCATGTTTTTTAAACAATCTGAAACTTTTTTCAGTGATTTTTCTATTATCTGAAAGATATAAAAAAATTCGATAAAATTTTATTGACCAATATTATTGTTTATAAAAAAGTTTTAAATTGTGTTCAAAAAAGCTCGTAAGAAAAACAAAAAAATTCATTGATGAATGTGAACAAACCAACACAATTCAAATTAGCTTTTATATTATTATTAGGTATTTAGTTGTGCACTCGTAGATGACAAAAAACTTCAAATCTGAACAAATTGTTGCCTAAACGTTTTCTATGTGCTAAAAGATAAAAAAATTGACTATTTCAAGAAAACATCGATTTCCCAAACACTCCATCACCGATTTCAGCTTTTTTAGGCCTAAAATTTTCAGAACATACAGAAGTACCATCTCTAAAAATTTTATCCATTTTAGAAGCATTTAAAGTTGAGATTTATGATTTGCAATGGAAACTGAAACATTGAGACATGTATTAATCAGTAGAAAACTATGAAATTATGTTAATACAACCGTCATCTGTATTAACGTCCATTTGGCAGACTTTGAAAATAATTTTTGACGACATTTTTGAGCTGAAAAAATTTATGATGACTCCAGAACTGCACTTCAGCTGTTGCACTTGGCCGAGCAAATGTCAGTAGCATAAATGCTTCTTTTATTATAGATGCAGCTTTTGAAAGTGTAGGGATAGATATTTTAAGAATAAATGTAAGTTCATCGCAGCCGTAGCGAAGCAATAACAAATATTGCTGAAGGATTTAGAGATGATTTCAGAAACGAAGATCGTTTTGTCGTTCGTTGGGACGGTAAAATACTAGATGATATTGTCAATAAAAATCCGTTGATCCGTCATCTATATGTGGCGTTGGTCAGTTGCTTGGAGTGTCAAAAGCTGATAATCGAGCGGCGAAAAATCAAGCTGTATGTTATGCCATCAATTATACAATTAGTCTGTGGATACGTTAAAACAATGAGTTTTGACACAACAGCTGTTAAGACTGGTACGTGGCTCCATTCACATTTAAGTAAAACTTAATTTCTTATGATAGTTTTCCAAGAGTTTTTATTAGTTGAAATTTTATTTTCTACCTTTTTCGTGAAATTTAACATATAGAGGGTGCTTCAATAAGGGCTTCCTACTTTGTTTTCTAAAAAAAACATTAAAATCAATGTATTGATGCAAATCTTTATTTGCAATGATAGTTCGGTCATACAACTCAATGTTTAAAAATAATTTCGTTCAAACGATTCGTTCCCGCGACTAGTCCTTAAATGGTCCATTCTGTGGGTGCAATACTCGACAACTCTTTTCAGCATATCAACCGGTGTTCCTGGAATAACACGAGTTATGTTGGTTTCCAGAGCACCAATAGATTCGGATTTTGACATAACTAAGTGATTTAACATATCCCCAAAGAAATTAATTCAATGGCGTCAAATCGCATGATCTTGGTGGAAACTTATCGGGACCATTTCTTGAGATGATGTTTTCATCTTTTCATCGAACGATTCCCTCAATAAAGCGATTGTTTCTCCAGCTGTATGGCACGTTGCGCCATCCTGTTGAAACCAGAGGTCGGCTACACCAATATCCTGATTTTTTGGCAACAAAAATTGCCTGACGGGCGAGCTGTATTTTATAGGCCTTCAGACCAAGATCACGCTTCTAGATACGACACAATGATCCATAAGAGATACCCAAAGCCTGAGATCAGCAACGAATTGATTGTTCACAATTTTCACGAACACTCTGCGACTGCACAAATATTCTCAAAATTACGGGCTGTATGCACTCTGGTTGAATGATGAATGTCCAATAGTGTAAAATTGATTCGAAATTTGTTGATGGTATTACGATCAAAATGATGTTGAAGAACTCTCTAACCCTCTCTAACTGATGACTAATTTTGGTAGTAATTTTCACAATTAATAAACGTTGTTCAGAAGTGAGTCTATTCATGATTGAGTCGTATTGAATACGTAACACAAACGTCATATGGACAAGCCATTTGACACATGGCAGCTGTAAAAACAACCCAGTTGCAAAAGATATTGGATCACCCTTTACAGATGCCGCAAGAATAAACATTGAATCGGGTACTGATTTACTTACCGTATTATCGTCACATATTTGGAATTATGTTATTAGCTGTATTCTAAATATATAAGAATGTACCAATACTTTTGAGATTTAAGAACAATTGGGAAAAAAGTGGAATAGCTCACGAAATCGTTGACAAGATAGTGGCAAAAAGGAAGCTTAATAATATTAAGTTAATATAATATCAAATACATCTGGTCCTACCTTATCAATATTTTCGAAATTTAAAAAAAAAATTGGGAAAATGTGGAACAGCTCACGAAATCTTTGACAAGATAGTGGCGCAAAAGATAATGCCTCACTGTAGATATGACTACAAGGAAATACAGGAATTATCTCTAATGTTTCTGGATAGTTATTCAAAAAAAAAAAAATGTCTTTCAAACGTCCTGGGGCTACCCATCATCCAAGCGATTTATATGTTGAAAATATTTATTGTTAGAGATCAGTTTTTGCTCACAGATTCACGGGAAGTTTGAATTTGTCACATTTTTCTACATTCAGTTTTGAATGATTGTTCGCAGCGGTCGAATTTTCATTCATGTTTGAAGTTCGAACCGCCATTCAAGTTGGGAAATTTGGCTAAGAGATATGAGAAATTAGAAAATTGGGTGCGCATTATTAGTCATCACGCTAGTTCAAGAAAAGAATACCCTCAAAAAAGGAGCAAATGGATAAAGCAAGTAAAAATTAAGTATACTCAATGCTTCCGTATTCGTCCAATTTTCCTATTTGTTCCTCCGATATAATATGATTAACCGGCTCCTGTAAGGATGATAGAACAGTCTTTTCAGTTGGTAGCGGTGGCGACACGTCTTGTAGTGTGGTTTGGTAAGGCTGATTGCGGATAGAAATGGAATTTGGTATCTATGAATGGAAAACATGCCGCCATATGCAAACCAGCTAATACCGGATTGATCTACTTAAACTACAAACATTTCTTCAGCATTGATTCAATGGTTATGGTTAGTGGCAACTATGAATTTATCATGAATGTTGTAGATGTTGGAGAAAATGGGCGAGTTTCAGATGGTGGTGTAAGTCTTACAAAAAATTTTGGCAACGCTTTCTAACTGGGGACCTTAATTTGCCAGGTCTGTAACTTCTTACAGGAGTGGCTGATCAAACTCTATACGTCTCCATACGCATTCATAGCTTGATGAAGCCATATTCTTCCTTAAACTTAAGAAAATAACAGAAAATATTCAACTATAAGCTAAGCCGTGCAAGGCGCGCTGTAGAGAACGCTTTTGGTATACTTTCTGCTAGATTTGGTGTTTTCAAAAACAAATAAAGCAGCAATCGTTAAATTGACACGTTGCTATCTACACAATTTTTTAATAAAGTCCAACAAAAAGGAATATGCTACACATTCTGTGATGGTGTATGAAAACTTAGGGACTGTTCTGCATGGCAACGATTTTGACAACTCGCATCTGTTTCCTTTGTAAGCCTTTCCTTTGTAAGTAAATTCATCTTACCAAGAAGCAAAAAATTTACGAGAAGCATTTTGTCGTTACTTCAATAATGAAGGCCAAGTGTCATGGCAATTGGAAATTGTAAATTAAAAGGTGTTCTGCATTTTATTTCCAGAATAAAAATGAATTGTTATAAAAAAACACTCACTGTGCCTTCATTTCACCAATTGGTTTTTCATATTTTTGCAGGAGTTTTCACGAATTAAACCACCATCTTTTCGGTTGGTAGGTTATCAAAACCGAAGACACCGATTGTTTCTTTTTTTTCACCTCCCATCTGTAGGACGACCGAGTTTTGTTGATTTTTTTTAATGTCCTCAAAAGAACAATTTTTTTTTTATTATTTTCATTTATTTAACAAATCTTCATTTGTTTTTAAAATCAAATAAGATGTAAAACTACTCTACAAATTTACAAGAAATTTAACCACAACAAATGGCGATAGCATTTTCTATAGTAAAATTTTCCGTAGAAACCGAATATCGCAATGGCTTTTTTTCGACTAGCCCCGAATTTCCATATAATTGGCAAAACGCAAAAAAATTCGTTTTTTGAGAGCGCATGCTTCACATAAATGATTCTAAAATCTTTAAGTGTCAGCCAACCAATTTCAAATTTTTGTATGTTGAAGAAGAGAGTCAGAAGTTATAAAATGTCCCAATTATATCGGTTATATAGTTGTTATGATTAAAAATATGTTAAAAACATCACTTTTTTAGGTTTTTTTTTCACAAATTTCAATTTTGTTGCTCAATATCTGAAATTGTATTGGTGACAAAAAGTTAACCCCTCTATCTTGTAGAAAATTTTATATCAAAAATGTTCATAGAGAAGTCATCATTAACGAAACTATAGCATTTAATAAATATCAATCCGAAAAACCATTTTTTTCCTTTAAAACAATTTAGTCCTAGTCAAAAAAAAAACAAAGTGTACATAAAATGATTTTTAATTAATAAATATAAACTTTTTTGAAGACATTAATGGAGATCATTCTTATGTTCTGTATTGAGGAATATGAGTAACATCTACTCTTCTTTTGTGATGCAAATGATCTGTTTCTCTTATAATTCCTCAACAATAGTCTCCAAGCATATTTTCGCTCCAAACACCCTGACATCTTCTTTCGTCATCAGGGCTTGGTGAGATCTTTCCCCTTGTTCATTGCTCTCTGCACCTAAATTAACTGGGAATTTATTTAAAGCGAATGCAACTAAGAGACATATTGGCGCCTATTTTTTCATAGTTTTTAAGCATTTTAGCAACTATTTCCTCATAATTATCGTCTTTCGTATTTCCCAAGAATCCATGTACCACTTCCATAAAACTGTTCCATGCATTGGCATGTGGAGGTGATGTGGATTTTATAAATTTTTGGTCCTGCATTAGTTTTTTTATTTGTGGACCAACAAAAATACCTTCTTTTACTTTTGCTAAAGTTAAATTTGGAAACAATATAATTAGATATTGAAATGCTCGGTCAACTACTTTATGACATACATTTGAAGCTGTAATCATATATAATTTTCATTAAAAAAAAAAAATCGGTAAAAAGTTGTTTTTTTTCGGACATCGGTACAGGTTTTAGCAAGGCAACCCAGGTAGGTAATTTCACCAAAAACCATTACTGTCTTTTTTGTACATGCCATCCTGCAATCATACATTCGACTTTCTACCTACAAAAAAAATTAATAATGGCGTACATCCCACAAATTAACTTTTAAAGTGGAGCAAATCACGCAATGGACTTTTTTGCAGAGTATACTTTTATCCCTAAGTTGAAACATCATAGTTAATGTCTAGTTTTCGAGAAGTTCATTAGAGCATTCGATAGTAAAAAGTATAAAAAAATTATAAATTGATGCCATGAAATGTAGAATTACGGATAATTATTTTTTAGTATGGAAATAAGATACCAATATTTCAAATAAAACGGGAGCTGTAAGGGTCTATGAATTGAAATTTAAACTGAAATCACCTATTCATATTTTGACAGCATATTTTGATGCCCGATACATTGTCCCAATATTTTGTTGCTTACTAAAGACACAAAAATCTATCTATTTGAAAACCAAAAATGAAATACATCGAATGATTCTGTTATAAAATATATTATGCTACCAAACCGCGAACAAAAAGTATAAATACTTCTTTGTCTATTTACATACGTGGCAAATACCAGTCTAGAAGACCATTTGTATTTTAGGACTGAATTTACCAAAAATTCAAATATATTTTTAAATGAGTCATATCAACATGTCAATAAACGATATTTTAAAATATTCAAAGACGGAAATTTTGAATTTGAATCTCAAGCTCTAATTTTTAATTTAATACGCCAAAACTAATGCATATCTTAACAAAACCATAACTGTGCACTTTAATTTAAATGCTTCCATTAACTACACGATATACAACGCGAAGTTGTGCAACCTCCTGTGGTTTCTTCATCATTATGGGCGCAGCTGGAATTGCTTTTTACTTCGAAAGCAAGATTTAAGCACAAAAAATATTTTAAAAAACGACAATGCAAGGTTTCTAGAGAAGCTTGCGTAAACATTGCAGAGAATACGTTAGCGATGCTATTAAATATTTTTGAACATGTTAATAAAATATAAACGTAAATTAAAATAAAAAAATAATCTAGGAAATTTCCCTTTTGTACATTACAAATTATTCGCAATTTCACTACATGAGTTTTTCACTTGTTACATAAGTGCACTCATTTCAGAGTATTCGCACTAAAATGAAATTTTCTCTGGCTAATTAAAGAAATTTTTGCTATGCAATAATGAGAATGGATTTTTACATTCAGCTTCCTAATTAGTGGAAAAATGTCGGAGTAAGCTGATGCACAAAGTGGTTTCAAGTGCTTAAAAGCATACATAGCACTGTCATTATTAAATTAAAGACTGTCCATCCAAAAAGGCATTTTGCTATAAATTGCTAGCAGGATGTTTGTTTTACGAGTTCTTTGCCAAGTAGGTAGGTAGAGACTTTGTAATTATGTTGATTTTGAGACTAACCTCATCAAAAATATAGTATATGTGAGCGCGAAATGATTTGCTTGCACGTCGGACTACATGGTTACGTCAGGGTAGAATTTGAATCTGATCTGCATTAGTGAAAACTGGAGGAAAAATGATTTTTATCAAGATCTTGAATGGCATTGGCAATATCATAATACCTCAGTAGTTCTGACAATGCGACAATTCATCCTTATTTGGAACTTTCATCAAGGTACCTATTAGGCCGTATTCAGACTCTCAAATTAGGTTTGGAACAATTTACATAAGTTCTCAAACTTTTTCTTGAGGAATGAATTGGGGGGAATCAATTTCAAAGAAATGAAAGACTTAGATATGGAAAAAAATAACTTTAAATCATAAATCACTGAAAGTGAAAACATATGGACGCATAAGATAAAGCTAAAAAATCCATGAAGGTACCACCCATAATTAGGGCGTGTGTTTTTAGTGTGTAATTTTTTCAAAACGGATGAAACGTCGAAAATTTATGTTCAGTATGAAAGGGTAAGTAACGCAAACCCTTTTTATTACATATTTGTGAAAATGTTATTATCTTATATAACTATAAATTTAATATATTTGAGAAAGTGCAAACGGTTTCTCAATAAAAAATTCAATCGGCTAAAACTTTTGTTTTCAACATAGTGATGTTCAAAATTTCTGTTTTTTTTTTAAAAATTGCCATATAAATAAAAGCAATAAACTAATACTTGAACATTAAATATTATAAATATCAATTTACTGAATAAATCAAAATCAGCTAACTTTTTCAATAATTCTTCAGTTTTGGTTTTTCGAAACTCAGCCCTATATATTTCAAAATCAAAGGTGGTTATTAAAAAATTTTGTTAAACATTCTTACTCAGGACATTGAAATTTATTAAATTTGGTGGTTGTTGACTAACTATTTTTAGTCATTGAATCCTTGAACGCCAAGGGTTATAGTATCTGTACTGATTTAGTAGTACATTTTCTTCTTTTCGGTGAAATGTGCTACTTTTGAATTTTTTTTCGTAAACATTTTTTCATAGGCATTGGCAGATAAAAAACATTTTTTGTGAGAGAATCGTATGGGAAAAGAAAAAAAATAGTTTTGGAAATGGTATGGTTTTTTGAAATCTGAAATGAGGTCCTTTTTTTTTTTTGGTCGCAGGAAAAAAAAGTTTTTTTCAGGTGTACTACTTTTGTAATCAGGTCAGATGATAACCCTATACAAAAATAATTTCAAAAAATATGTTTTCAGTCCATTAACTTCTGCAATTGAAGGTTGGCAAACAAATGGAAATTTTAGTGCGCATAATTTTAAGAAAAGATTTTTCTTCCTGAATTATCTTTTTGGTTGGAAACTTAATTAGTCTCAACTAAAGTTCATTCTTTGTATCCATTTTGGGAAGGCTCTTATTTTGAAAAAATAATTTTAGTGGTTCCTACTCTCTCACAGCGATGTTTTATAGTTTGGGTTTTCTTCTCCTTCTTGCTATTTTTGTCGTAAGTTTTCTGTACTAATGGCAAAAAGTAATAGATTAGAATGGTTTTGTTTTAACGATTGCGAATTATATCCCAATTTATTTTTTTTTTTGGTTTAATTTAGAAATTCAATGAGGGCTGGATTGTGAATATTTGTATTTAACTTTAATTCTTCAACTATGTGCAATTTCATGTGAAGTGGACAAGGAAAAAATGCAACATTATGCAAATTGCTCACATTTGGCTCAATTGTATTTCTAGAAGTTGTGAATCTAAGCACAAAATTTTTATCTTTTATAAGGCTTAGTTGCCAAGTTATGAACTTCTAAAGTTTTCAAGTAAATGAAAAACGGATTAATCGGAAGCAGTTATTCGAATTAAACGAATTTCCAATAAAATATTAAACAGAATGGTTATAAAAGGAAAATTTCTTATGAAATCAGGCTCGAGATTTAAATTTTTTCGTTGTAGAAAATCGGATCTAAACATTTCAAATCAGAATTTCAATAATTTCGACCTTTTTAATATATTTTGTTATAATTTTAAAGTATAGCTAAAAATATTAAGTTAATATACCTAAAATTTTATAATGAGATTTGCATTAGTTCAGGGCATAAATGAATTAAAGTACTTAGGCAAGGGCCAGGTACCATGATAAATGCGCCACGTATGTACTTCAGTCCATATGCATCTCTATCTGCTTAACTAATGTAGACTCCATTTCTAAATTTTTAGTATATTATTTCAAAATTTTTAATTATATTTTAAAATATAAATATGTAAGCAAGGTCGAAATTGTAGAAATCCTGATTTAAAATGCTTACTTCCGGTTTTCTACAAGAAAAAAAGTTCAAATTTCGCATTCACAACTGTAACTGTAAATTCCTTTAAAGACCACACTGCTTCTGAAAAATCTGTTCTTCATATAATAATTTAAGAAGTCCATAGCTCGACAACTTAGCTTCATAAAATAAAAAAAAGTTCAATCCTCATGCACTTTCTAGAAGTTCAGTTAGGCCGAATATGAACAAATTTCAAAATTGAATTTTTTTTTCGCTGTCTGCTTTTCGTGAGATGGCCCTTATGTAATTTTAAAAGTTTAAAGACTTTTTTATGTCTAGAAACTCATGAAGTCTTAGTTATTTTATTCTATTGAAAATATTAAGTACTTTAGTGTAGATTTCATTACGTCACGAAGACTGTGATTTCTCCCTTGTTTTTTTCATTTTAAGAACTTTTGCATTTAATTATTCTTCGTTTGAAGATTTTATTTCATCAAAATCTATTTATTATTTCTATTCCATGAATAATACACAAGTTATTTTCTATTCTCAAACATAAAAGTTTTGGTGTTTGATGATAATGCCTATCTACCAAAATATGAACACCCTTCATTCATTTAAGTTTTTTTTTTAATAAAAATGAATCATATGTTATAGATATTATTGCAAAGTGAATGAAATACAATTTCATGTTCCTCAAAAATATATGTTTCTAGTTTATCTGGTATAAGTCACTATACAATTTTTAGTTCAATTAAATGTATGTGTATTTCCATGGTGTGAAATGGGACCGTCGTACACTTTTAAAGTGTAATAAAAGCTATAGTAAAACACTATTTTTTTCTGCTACTTTGAGGAATAACTCCAAGGTGGCGCTATATTTAGTGGTAAAATGTGTTCCAGAATAGAGGTAATAAAAGAGCGATTCTTCCGGGGTGAAAAAAAGAAGTGGTTTTCATTGCCATTTATAGCAAAGCAGAAGTCAGCGAAACCTACCAACATTTTTTAATGCAGTTAATTTTAAAATTATTTGGAATAATATCACTTTTTATGGGATTTCGTTTGATTGAAAAATCTTATTTGATTTTCTCTTACAAAATATAATCTGACTCGTGACGGAACATTGCGAACGGAACAATTGTTTTCCATTATGGTTCACCTGGTAAATTTTTCAAATATTTTTCGTATATACGATTTATACAGTAAATTAAAAAGAAATTTAATGTTAATCATTTTCGAATTAAATTGGTGAGATAAAATTTAATTTGAGTTAAATTAAGCATTTTTCTTCAAAGAATATGAAACTTTTATTTTTGCTGTTAAAACAAACATTAACAACAAATTTCTCTTCACAAGAATCGGTTTATCACCATGGATCAAAATTGGTGGAGTGACTTAGTCGTGGCACCACTATTATGGGCAGTACCACGCCTACTTTAGGAGCTTAGAGTCTCCAATAACCTTTTTAATGTTTCAATCTAACTACAAAATGAATTTTATTAAAATATGTTTACCAGATTAGTTGTGGAAACGTATTTTTCTGTTAGGGGTGTGGCACCACCTATTATTGAAAAGAAAATTATGTTTAACACATCCCTCAACTTTGCAAAAAAAAATAAAATGCAAGCGATTATGTTGTGTGCTGGCAGTTAAAAAGATGTCTCGACGGCTTGACCGATTTTCGTGAATCTTTGCGTGCATATCGGGTGGGGTTGAGAATCGGACAACATCTATTTTTCATCCCCCTAAATGTTAAGGGTGGTCCAAAAATTACAAAAAAAAACTTAAATAGTGCGATAGGTTAGTTTAACCCTCTTAATGACAAAAAGTATAGGGATAGGGATAAGGATAGGGATCGAGATAGAGACAGATGTGGAGCTGAAGATAGTAACATGAACATGGAGGGCAGAACAACGTTTGCCGGGTCAGCTTGTTATATATAATAGATTTGATATTTTTGAATTTTTTTTTTCAGCTAATTGCTGTTGGGAGAGAGATTTTCGGGAATGACTGTCATCATACGTATCATCTCTTTTAAAGACTTAAATATTTAAGACAAAATACTATTCAAAGTTACAAAAAAGAGAAACTGCATTTTTTCAACAATAAAATAATGAATGTTTTTCATAGATAATATTAGATAATATCGTTTTTTTTAATATTTTTTAATTTTTCGATCACGGTGGACCTATTTGTGGAAATGCCCATATAGCTATTTTACTGCCAAAATAAATTGCCAAGACAACTGATTTTTTTATCAATACTCGTATCAATTTAAGAGCAGTATCACTCAAATTTAATTCGTTTTTGTCAAATTTAATCTGCCAAAGCAGCCCCAAAATAGAATTGCACATGAATATAACTTAGAGCTCAAGTAACGCATTATGCGGCAAACACTGCAAATGGAAAAGGGTTTTTATTACTTTTCGGGTGTATTTTTTTTTTGTCATAAAGTAGAAAAACCTTACATCTTTTTTATGGCCAAAATCGCGAGAAAAAATTGGTAAAAATAACCGACCGACCGACTGCAATAGAAGTGTAAACACATTAGCGGGAGCTGTGATTTTTTGTTACGCCTTTGTTGCAATTTTTCCTTTCCATGTTACCAATTGGTTAGCAACACTGATGCTGCTGCCAAAGTGTGCACACACACACGTGGCTTTGTTTGTGTGCGTTCGTGCCGGAATATGTGAACATGTGTTCACTTTGCTGTGCTTGTTCTTATTACAAGAATTTTTCAATTTATTGCGAACGTTGCTGATTTTATTTGTGGGGGTTTACTTCTTTATTATTTTTATGTCGCCTGTTCTGTTGCATTGAATATTTATGACCATGAATATAAAACGCGACAATTTTTGTGTTTTTATAGCACTGCAAACGCCAACACACACATATGCACGAGTAATTTCTTTTTTTAAATGCTCACAAATTGAGGGGAAACGTACGCACACACGGCGTCACTGTACACCTAGTAGTTAAATTGTAAAAATGGGTCTTTAAATTTTACGAAAATATTTTTAATAAATTCGTGTGACTTTAAATTAAAGGTAATTTATTTTTGCATTAATTTATGCAGCCAACAGACGATATAATTGCCATGTAAAAATAGGGTGCCACTATATATAATTTTTCGAAGACAAGTGAAACGAAAACAAACAACACTCAAAAAGCCCAAGTTACTTAAGCTTAGACTGCTCATATTGCTGTTTTGAAAATAGAGAACTGGTCTAGAAAAACATGTGACCCCCAAGCCAATGCCTTAATTTCTCAAAATCTCATCAAGGAACAGTCACCACACCTTAGATTTGCTTTCTTAAAATTGAAGTTGAATAAAAGAAATGTAGGTATCAAAACTTATAAAATTGTGTTATCCTGCCATATGTTTATCACAAGCGAGATGCAGGAGACTAAAATGCAGACTGAACTTGAACATTACAAACAGTTTATGCCAAAATCAGGGTATTAATTACAAATTGAGATGTTATGGAAATCCTAGATCTTATAAAATGTTTACCAACAAAATCGCTTTTACAAACTCAAGTATGACTGTATGACTAAGCAGTAGCAATCCAATCTAAATAGCAAAACAATCCACCAGTCCAAGCATAAGTGGCAATTCACTGAGAGATGGTTGAAGTGAAAACATTATCCACCAACGCGCACTGACTGGCCTCGAATCTCAAATGCAGATTGCATAGCTGGCGAAATGTTGAGAGCCTCTCTGAAGTTCACCCTTGAGCTCGGGGAGCTTTGGGGGCTCAAATCCTCTTACACATTAGTAATTTTTCCACTTAGCTTTTTATTAACAATACGATCTCATTTAAATGGAAAAGCAAGAAGATCAGCGTCTCTTACGAAAAAAAAAATCTTTAAGATCCAGAAACATAACAAATTCGAAGCGTTGCTAAGATTAAATTACTCCAAAATTTTTCCTAACTAAATACCTTCGGAGATTTATTTTGCTCTTGTCAAAGCTTCTCTCAATTTACTCTAAGTTTTTGTTGGTTTGGTTTTATAAGTTCTTATTTGCTCGAGCACATTTTTCAAAATGAAAAATTCCATTAAAAATAACTAAATATTTGAACAACTACCTAGTGTACAAGTTTTGAGTACTGACCACCTGTTAAATAAAATGTCTCTAGATTATTTTCGTTTAGCAATCTATATAGCATACGTTGATTTGTTTGTGAGACATTTGGAAGATTGGTTTTTGAATCATCGTAATATTTTATCGCTTGCCTCTTCCCCAACAAAATAAAAACTCATTCACAAGACAATTTGCACCATACTCTCTTCAATATTGCATAGGAATTCAAGTGAAATGTGCATAAACGAAGTTCAACTTTGGCGTCAACAAATTTCCGTTCAGGACACCAAAAAATTTATATATACAATGAAGACCCGTTTCCAAATGTGCATCACATACTTCGCGTTACGACAACTTTGCCTGTGACAAGCGCTGGGTTCTTTTCAACGCTGTGTCGTCTAAAAACATACTTATGTGAAATCAACAATGTCTATAGATCGGCTGAACGGTTTCGCGACAGTTAATATACATATACATGCATTGCGTTGTCGAAATCAATGTGCAAAGAGTTTTGGACGAGATTCCTTAGTACCTCGCAAATTTGGCTTCTTGCATAATGAGAACTTAATATCGGGTCATATCATAGTTACAATTAAATGTCTTTATTAAAACTAAACAGTTTCTTGACGTTTCTTATGAACTTCATATCCTAACATAAAATGTCCGAGTTCAAACCCCCCCTGAATGCAAGACTAGTTCATAAGAACCTTGGTCAAAGCTCAAAAAAAAACTGAATTCATGTTTTTTTGGCGTCGGGGAAGTATTATGATACATTCAAGTAAGGATCTAACAGACATCTTCATCTAGCCTGCTCACAAATTTGATACTTATTAGGTCTTGTCAAAGTATTGACCACATGATCAGTAAGGCTAATAGCATTCTTGACTTTATAAAGCGCTGGTCTAAAGAGTTTTGCTATCCATATGTCACTAAAGCCTTATTTTCGTCTTTAATTAGACCTATTTTGGAATATGCGTCAGTAGTTTGGTGCCCTCGGTATTAATGCTACATAGATGCCAATGAGCCAGTACAAAAATAGTTCTTGCTTTTTTGCCTCCGTAGTTTCGCTTAGGTTCCAAGAGTTCATTTACCACCATATCATCTCTTAGAAATCGTAGAGTTATGCTAAACATTTTATTTGTCAAAAGTTTTAATAACGTCCCATGAGACGATTTGTACAGCTGAATTTAAAATCATGCAGATCGAATAGTGCATGCTGCGATTTCAACAGCGTTTACACCGTTATTGACTTTAATCAAAGTCAAATCATAGTCAAAAAAACATAATACGATTTCTTGAATCTATTAATATTTAATCGTTTCGTTTGTTCTAGGCGCTTATTAATATGAACACTTCGCCAACAAAATATTGTCACTGTCGGTGCAATTGCCGTTCCGCATCCTACATCCTTAATTTTTCACTGTGACTGGTAGGCATCTAACCGACCGGATATGGTCTGCCACTAGCGAAGTTTTTTGCCTGCTTTACCTATTTTCCACTGCTGCTGGTAGGCGTCTACCCGACCAGATGAGCTCAGCCGTTAGCGTGGACATTTAAGCCACTGCAGCTTTCAGTCATCTACTGACCTGATGACGTCAGCCGTTAGCGCAGAAGTACTTTAATTGCGTATATGTATTATACTTACATATTTTCTTAATTTATGAGGGCTTATAAGCTCAGTAAATTTGAATAAATAAATAAATTAAAAATCTTAACTGTGAATAGCCTAACAATGTCAAAGTTTGATCCACCAAATGTCAATTTTATGTATTTGGAAACTTTCTTCTCACAAATACTTTTACTAAATAACTAAGCACATACACTAACACCAAAGTAATCGTTTTTTAAAAAAACTTAAGTGAGGCCGATTGCACGAAACCGTTCCAGTATTTTTTTCCAAAACTATAGAAGACCTAAATTTACACTCTTGTTGGCAATAAAATTTATGTATTGAAATTAAATTTTTATTTATAAGGAACTTCTGAACCAAACAGGGTTACCAAGTGGAACAGAAGCAATTACCGGCCTTAAAAATTGTTTTTATCCAAAATGGTAAAACCTAAAAAATTTTGTGTGGGAAAAACCTGTTGACTTTTTGTTTTTTTTTGGTTTGCAATATCAAAAACTTAATGGTCAAATGTTAACAACTTCATTATTTTCCGTTGTGAAACTTCTTAAATTTTTGTTAAGCTCGGTCAAATTTTTATATAAAAAAGTCTGTTGTAATGTGTGCAAAATGATGAGTCTTAATAAAATGTTTAGGGTTGGCTTGCCGAATCGTGCCACAAACATGGGGTATCACCTAGTTTTGGACCTAATTTTTTTATTTAAAAGTGTATGGTGTAAGATTCTAGCTTGAAATGATAGATCCAATGAACCCGACAAGACAACCCAATATATTATATTTAGGCTCTTCGAGCTCCATCATTTCACAAACATTTTAATCTATAATTTTATACACTTTTTATAAAAAAAAAACGGCCAAAAGTCGGGTTTGTTTGGCCATCGGAATGGCCTTTTCTACAGCGTCCTCTTGGGCTATCACATGTCTTCGACAAGTTTTCTTCATCATTTTAATAAGTTATAAAGATCTTAAGTTAAAAAAATAAACTCGTGAAAATAGTGCAACCGGATTCGTTTTGTTGACTTTGTCACCCTTCAGTATGGAAAGTACGTGTGGACAGAATTCGAGTTAAAGGAATTTGTACTATGTGTTTAACCTTAGATTGTTGCATATACATTTAATAAATATGTATTAATAAATTACTTTTGATTTTTTGTATCGATATTTCAAACTCTCGTGACTCTATAAAAATTGAAAACACAGGATAATTTTTCACCCGCAATTATGTGAACATAACACGTTTGCACCGAGTTCAAATTAAGGGATACTAAATATTTTGACAAGTCCAAGACTCAAGAGATACGAACGAACCCATTATAGTGATCTGAGGTATGCTTTTTTTGATAGCACAATATAATAGTTCGGTAAGTTAAGGCATTGATCAACACATCTATTGTGAAATTGATGACCAACGGGGCTTTAGCTTCTATAGCGCTTCCCCGAAATTCAACACTGCATGCACCGTAAGTTCCTTAAAATATTGAAAGCAAAAAGTTAAGCTGCATCGTAAGACCCATAAACCTTTATTTTGCTAAAATATTTACAACCCTATGTTATTCGAGTAAAAAAGCACAAAGCAAAATATACAAACATATTTACAAAATATTTAAGTTTTTTATTTAAAAATTTCTTTACAAATGCTTGTTAAATATGTGATGTATTTTTAATGGCTCAATCCTGAAACAGGCATAAATCTATATTTTTTTTTTAACAAACACCACCATCAATTCAGCGATATTCATACAAGTTGCCAAGATGTGGAGACGCGACTTTTACGATTTACGAGAATTTAGTCTTCTTAGTTAGCCGTTTTTCACATTGAGCCATTAACATTATGCAATATTATATATGTATTATTGTATATATATATATATTACAACAACTGCACTGTTAGTATATTGTAAAGTAAAAGCTTTTTTATAATTCACTGTTATAGTAAACTTTAGTTTTAAGTAAACAAATCCAAAATACATAAGGAAGCAAAAATATATGGGCGTATGTAAATATATAGTAATTAAGAAACCATAACATATGCAAAAGTTTTTACTATTTATTGCTATCTAGTGTTAATATATAATAAAATATGCATTAAGGTTATTTTTATAACAGATATTTATGTAGTACAAACAATATACTTATATATAGGTAAAAGTATATGGAAAACAGCAATGTTTATATAAAGTAAATAGTAGTAAGAAAAATTATTGCGCTTTCAAAATAGTTACATATTAAGATTTTTTTTTTCAAAAATAAAATATATGTATATATATTCTGGGTATATTGTGTAGTGTCATCTTTTGTTTTAATATTTTACCTCAGGCTCATCAATATTGTCTCTGATTTCGTTATCATTAGTTTTCTTATTTCCGTTTTCTAGAGGTTCACGTCGTTCATCAGAAGTATCGTCTATGTCGCTATGGGCAGAGTTATCGGTTTTGCCAGGTGCCGATGTTACTGGATTGTCCTCTATTGGGCGCACATTGATTATACGTACCTTGAAGTAACTGTTGTCGCCACCATAGACAGTATCGTTGATTTCAATTCTATGGCCATCAACAATCTATAATTTTGTTGGTGGATATAGAAAATTTATAAAAATAAACAAAAAAATTTCGTGAACTCACCTTAACGGTTGAAGTTGTATTTCCGTCCTTTGGTGGTGTCAACTTGAACGAAAAGTTACCATCTTCGTCGGAACCAGTTTCGCCAGCAGCCAAGGGCCACAAACGCGTACGTAATTGACGGAAGATATCTGAAACAAAAACAAAATATAAATTTAATTTTTCTTGTTTTAAGCTCGAAACTTTGCTTTGTTTTTCTCTAAAATTACTCGCAGAATTCGCGAATGTCTTGTAGACATGTTGAGTTACTTTGACGGATACACTTTATGCTGGGAATGTGCACAGGTGGCATTAAGTGCGCCGTTTCCAAGTCGTCGACACTTTGCAACAGTCAACAGTGACGTCTTACTCTTTGGATCCCTTCGGAAATCCTCAACGGTTTGATGGCGTTCGTTTTGTCTGCGTATGCTAATGCGTTTTACGGCTTAAATCCGTAATCCGTAAACGCACACTTGGCTGCTAAAAGTACTCATACACTGAGATGAGCATCCCAATGAAAAATGCTAAGCAAAAAGCTTTTTCCCATCCAAGAAGAACAAGAGATTTTGATTGAAAAGCGTTCAGAAAGAAATTGGCAAAAATTTGATACAGTAGAGCTTCGATTATCTGTCTCCTTATTATCTGTCACCTCCGTTAATCATCACGGCCCATTTCATGTTTTAATTTCGTTGTCGTACCAAAATAATCAAAATTAGCTCATATATATTTAGGGAAGATAAAAATTAGCTTTTATGAATTATCCTGAGTCCCTAAAAATATGTCGCAAGAGATTTATTGCACTCAGTGTGTGTTAAAGACATTTAGATAAATAACTTGCATCGCCTTCATCACAATATCTAGATTCTTTATTGCAATTAATTCAATTGTTGGATTTGAGGACATTTCGAAAAATACTTGATATTAGTTCGGTGTTCTATTTTAATCCGATATTCTTTTGCGTATTTACATACATATTGACAGCGAAAAAATTCTCAGAATTTAGGATACAAAAACTGTAGCTTATGTGTTTTCTACTAACGGTCTTTACGGTCATGCATCATGCGGTCATACCCGTGCCAGACGGATAATCGAGGTTCTACTGTACCACTTTTAAAACAACACGCAACCAAAAATCTGAAACTGCTATAACTTAGTATTTATAGTTGCAATTGCTCTAAAAATGTCTGCATGTCGGTATGTATATTTTGTGTAATAATCACAGCAGCTAATTAACGTCATGTTTAGTGCAAAATGATTGAAATTAAAGATAGTTTTAAAAAATTCAGGAAAACTCATTTGAAGCGACACAAAAAATATACGTTATCTCTATTCTGCTCTACGATGTTATTGAAGGAATGCAACAAAAAGCCGACATACCCATCCCAGCGCGTCGACAGACTCATCATTTTACTTCTCCAAGTAGGGTAGCGGGGGTCGCGCCTTCGCTTTTCTATATTAAATTTACATTTTCGGTCTATTTGAGACACTTTCAATTAATAGTTAAGATAAATAGATGATAAGAAAGTGTGTAAGTCGATATCACATCAAGTATTTGATATTGAATGTTTTCAAAATAAAATTAAAAATCCAAAAAAGGTCGCTAAAAGTTAAAAAGTACCGTCGAAAAGTCAAATAACACTAAAAAATGTTGTAAGGCATCTGAAAACGTCGAAAAGTCGATACAAGTCGAAGAGTTTTGAAACCATCTACAATAAAAAACTGAGAAGTATCAAAAAGTAGAAGAACTAACGAAAATTCTGACAAATATCGTATACCATAAGCCTATAGCCGCAGTCCGTAACTTATCCTCATTAAAATTAATAACCGTAATTCTCTTAAAATTCAACCATCAATTTGGGATACATAGGCCAAAAATGATAAAATCTTTGAAGCAGTAATATCTACGTAGTCTCGTCGTCAAACGAAAAAACTTTCATTTATCAAAATCGGTTCAGTAGTTTCGGTGCTAAGAGTAGTTTTGTGTGAGGTTTGTACTATCCTTTGAAGCATCTTTGTTAAAATATTTCTATATGGAGCATGTTCTCCGAACTCGGCTCGAAAATTTAATTTCAAACAATGTTCAAAAAAATCTTCGGCATAGGATTTTGAAAGCTTGTTACTTTAGAAGGCTACGATCTGTAGAAAGTTCATCAGCTACTGCAAAGACGCAATTTTCTATAGAGTGCCAGCTATAAAAAGGGGGAGTTTCAACAAAATGCAATCAAACCTTTTGCACAGCGCTAGGTCACGTATTGCAGTTAACAAAGCAGACAAGAAACAGAACTTGGGTATGAAATCATCCCCTATTTCGAGAATGCATGATTAAGTCTCATTTTGTTAATAGGATCCTGTTATTTTTATTTCGCGTACATATTTCTATATTATTAAGTGTTATGAGGAATTCCATTCAATTCCTCTTCATGCGATCCTATTTGTATAACCGTTTCAACACTTAACGAATTCATTTCAATACTTTTCCATCCTAGCCATCTCTATAGCATTCGATAAATCTGATAAGAGTGAACCTTTGAAATTGTAACATATACGGTCAGATTAAAACTTAAAAACTAATAGTTTTTTTTACAGTGGACTCCGCTTAATAGATTCCTGGTCAATTGAATTACCAGGATAACTTGTCTAAAAAAACCCAATAAAATTTTCGTAAAAAAATCGTTGCTTCCATATGAATAGTAATACTCGTAGGAAACAAACGGTTTACGCCGTTCGCTGATTTAATTTAGAAAGCTGAAATTTTGGGAGAGTTTTCTTCAAACCCGATTCTATAATATAGGCCTATGGTACCGCCAATTAAAAAAAAAAACAATACCTTCTGGTGTATTTTGTCCACATTTTCAGCAACACGAAATATGTAAGCGTGGTTTGACAACTGGGGGTGGCCTCTCCCATACAAAAAAAAGCACCTATATCGCTATATCTTAGCACCTAAAGAAGATTTTTTCTACGTTTAAGAAGTCAACTTTTTCGTAAAACTTCTACGAAATCGGACAGAAACTCATATTTTGTGCCAATAATTTTAAAGCCTCAAGCTAAAATATAGGCAATAAAAAATTAAGTCCATCTGCAAAACTTTGAAAAAGAAACACACTAATGTACATACATACGTTTTTTGTGAAATATCCTGAATTTGTTGTTAATTCTATTTATTTATCTTAAGTTAATTTTATTTATTATTAGTTGAGAAAATAAAAATATTATTACGGACAATAGTGCACGGTCGAAATTTAATATTTTGCAAAAATTTAAGACTCTTAAAAACGTTTGTGCTAATGATGACGAAAGTCGAAATGCATTAAAAACAAAACGATTTTTTAAGTTTAAAAATTTTGACCTAAGTAAGTAAGTAAAAATTTTTAAATTTAAAAAATCGTTTTGTTTTTAATTTTTTACAAATAGCGCGGTCAATAAGGCAGTTTTTAAGATCATTTTTAAATAATTGCAAAATATTATCTTAAGTTGCATTAAAGTTCCTTTACTTAAAAAGAAGTAGGTAATTTCACATTTTTTATTCAATAAAACTATAGTCATAAGCATTTATTAATCTACAAATTTCAATACTTTAATGCATTGCGATGCCAACCAATCCGAATGTTTTAGGTTTAATCACTTTTGTTAACGCGTGCCTATCCGAAAACAGCTGATTTCAAAACCGTATCGAATCAAATAAAATAAATTCTTTATGCGGTTCAATATGCTGTCAATTATTCTGACAGCATATGATCTGTGTAGAAACGTAAGATTTATCTATGAAAAATATTATTATTATGATTTTTCATTGGGACATTTTTATAGACACACGAAATACCTCTCCTAATGTATTTTCCATACTGACTCTTTTCTCAACATAACCTGTTTCTGTGTGTTGGTCTTAAAGCCCACTTAAAGTGTTAAAAGAGTTTTCACTTAGTTTCACAAATAGTTTTCCATAGCTTTTTTTGTCTTTGCTTTGGGTTGAAAATAAACAACAATCACAATTTTCGTTTTTCTTTTGTCGCTATTCCATTTGCTAGTGCCACCATTAACCACTTTCTGTTTCGTGCACTGTCCCCATAGCCTTGAACCTAATCCGATGCCAAGTATTTAGTGAATTCTTTTGTCATTTGTTTTAGCCAAGTTGAAATGCGTAACCTGTCCATTTATTTTGCTCCATTAGGCAAATAGGTTGAAAATTATAAAACTAACTGACAATGAGAGTATTAAGTCATATTTGCACCTGTAAATATACGTATGTCAAATGACAACAAAAGCGATGAATCCCTTCAAGTGGTGGGTATTACCATTTTCTTCTTATTAGTATGAGGGTGTTATGCACGCGTACTAGTTGTTGGCGAAATATTGAGATAAGTAGTAGTAGTATTAGTTCTCCATTTCAATTCAGAATCTTTCTTTTAAGTTCAATATAAAACTAGTAAAGGTGTTATCTTCGGCCAGGCCGAAACTCACATACCCTACACTGCATTGAAAGTACTTTTTAAATAAATGTTAAAAAAATGTTGAAGAGGTTGAATTACTCGAAAATATTGTAAAAAGTTTCAAAAATGTTGAAAAGTGTTCGAAAAAACTGAAAATGTCAAAAGAATATGGGACATGTGGAAAAAAATAGAATAGAAATGGAAAACACCAAATATGTCACGCCTACTTCTCCAATTCCGCCCACTTTTGTTTCAATAAATGACATTCGTGATTGACATGCACAAACCAAATTTTAGCACAATATGTGTCGTAATTATTCTTAAAAGTTAGGGCAGTGACACACCCACGGTTACAATCCAATCAGATTTTGACCCAAAAATAGCCTTCCATAAACAAATCTCTTACACCAAATTTCAGTATGATTGCTCATTTATTTCGATAGTTATGCCACTTAAGGTATTTTAATTGTATGGGAGGTGCAACGCCCACCGTTGCTATTTCGCCAGCTTTTGATTCATGTGTACCTAATACCCAGTAAACCCCTTACATCAAATTTCAGATCAATTGCACCAATAGTTCACTTAAAATAGCACTTACAACTTTATGCTAATGAGGGAGGTGACACGCCCATTGATGCAATCTTGTCAAGTTTCATTGAATTTCAAAGCTTATAGTAACCGACACTTCTACACAAAATTTTATGAAGATTACTCTCATAGCACACTATCTATAGCATTAAACGTATTTCGCTTACATGGGAGGTGCCACACCCACCGGCACAATTCTGCCAAAATTTTGCAAGAAGACACCTTTTAGCAAGTTTCTCCGCCTTATTAAATTTCATAACAATTGCGTTGTTAATTCTCTTTTTATAACGTTTATAAATATTGCAGGCTGTGCCACGCCCTTCTTCAGTATATTAACGTAGCTGGTATTGTTGACTACTTTCAGTGGTATCATCCCTAAAATTTTAATGAAAATCGTATGTGCCATTTTGGAGTTATACGAAATCCAAATTTTTAATTGTTAAGAAGTGCCACGCCCACTTTTACAATTCCGCCCACTGTATGCGCAATTCAAGATTTATAAGATCTGTATTCGTGTACCAAATTTCATCTCAATATCTTGCACGGTTTACGAGCTATGGCGGTATAAAAGTTAAAATTAAGAGCTGTGCCACGCCCCTTCAAGAGTCTTTGCAAACTTCAAATCTAGCCTAATCTTAATTTTGTTCTCATCTTCACCAAATCACCAATTTTCATCAAAATCGCAGAACGTTTTTTTTCAAAATGGACTTGGGAATATTTACATAGAGTATGGGCGGAAGGCGTGGCCACGACTAGCAGCTTGCAAGAAGGTTTGACCTGTGTGCCAAATTTCATTGAGTTAGCTTGCTTAGTTTTCTCGTAAACCTGATTTCAACAGACAGACAGACAGACAGACAGACAGATAGACAGACAGACAGACAGACAGACGGACAGACAGACAGACGGACAGACAGACAGACAGACAGACGGACAGACAGACAGACAGGCGGACATAGCTATATCGACTCAGGTGGTGACGCTGATCAAGAATATATATACTTTTCCATACCTACCACGCCCCCTTCTATGCGTTACAAACGGAATGACAAAGTGAATATACCCTCTGTGTAGGGTATAAAAAGGTACATAATAAGAAAATAAAACATGTGACGTTGATTACAAAGGAACGCAAAAAAAAAGTCTTGAAGTTGGAAGATGAAGTACCATGCCGTGTGCTTCGGTGTTGTGCTGAAATCGGATTTGGGGTCAGAATCCCTCCATCACGTCATGTTTTCGACAAGATTTTAAAAACACGCTTTTTTGAAAAATGTGTTTTTGCATTGTTAGATTAGAATATCTCAAAAATCAGACGTAATCAAGTAATCCGCACGACGGACTCGTTTTCAAAATATTTAAAACCATGCAGTATGGTACCCCAACTTCCAACTTCATCCTCAACTTTTAATATATTGAAAACTTGCAATACCTAAGAAAGTATATGTAACTAAGTCTTTTCAGTACTGTACCACAACCGAAAAAGTGTTGAATTATTTCGATCTATCACAAGTTGCTTATCATAACTTTTAAGCCTATAGCCATTTATCCGCCCACATCAGGCCATATCTTTCCATGAAGATTCACATTTTCCTATTTTGACTGTGTTTCTCTAAAAAGTAATTCTGATGATTTCAAATCCGAGTTTCCTTCGGAGAGTAGCTATTTACTAACTACATGAGCAATTTTACAATATCGATTCTGTTGTTATGCGAATTGTGTTGCTTTCATTATAATGAATGTAAAAAACAGCGCCAAAATAGTTAAGCTCTTTTAACCTCATACTCAAATATTATCTTAGAAAGATGTCTTAAATGCAGATATTTATTTTTCAACTACTTATGTCATGTATACATAAAAACTCTTTCGCCGAAATACCAGTAACGCCATATTTGTTCACCACGAGACAGTATGCTTAAAAAAAATATCATGGATTTCAGCATTTCATTCAATCTGCTTAAAAAACTGTTAATTTTTGTTCGTTTTATTCCAAATACTCCTATTTTCAGGCTGTTTTTAAGCTTGTCTTAGGTCTTAAAAATTTGTTAAATTTCGCTTCGATCTTCAGAGCATGACCGTTAAAGAGTTCAGACGATAACTTCATAATCTTTTTTCCGAACGGTCTCTAGTACCACGAGATTATGGACTGTCCTGTTTACTTAGTGCACAACACGAGAGACATGTTCGTCTATCAGGGACCAAACAGACCTGTTTTCTTGGGTTAAATCGAGCAATTACCTATCAGAAATTCTGCTAAGCCTAGATGGCTGCGTAGTATAAGTAATGAAAAATCTAAGCCCAAATAATAAGTGAAATAATTATTTTTTGGCATATACTTAGTAGCACCAGGCTCGCCAAGTGTCATAAGATGATAAAGGGAATTACTAAAATCATTGAATATACAGCAAAATCGGCTGAAAAGCGTATAACTAGAATTATATGGTTCAAGTCTGGAGTATCGGAGTTATCTCAAATTTTTCCTAGGGCTATTAAAACTAATCATGGTTAGAATTAATTCAGCATTTATTGAGTAGGAAATATGTTACGATGGAACTTACATCGACATAGTGCAAACAATAGAAATTGTTTCTGCACTGATTCCAACATGTTAACGTATAAATTGAGTTTCGGACTCGGCGTGATTGATGCATATTTCGGTGGGCGACGTAACCTTGAGAAGGCAGTTGCTCCCCCCCCCAGAAATTTCCCTACTTAGAAATAAGTTATATCATAATTCGATCAACATTTTTACGACTCAGAAAACTTTTTTTTTAATGTGATTATCTCACATCTTGAGTCTATCGAAATGTGACAAAATGGACATTTAAAAAAGAGTATATGAACTGAGCTTCAAGAAATCTTGGGTGAGTGTTAGTTACACAAACAACGCATAAAGTTAAATCGACTCAGCAGATGTAAATTGGCATACCGAGTCGAAAAATATCGATTGCGACGGTTAAAAACTTATCTTTGTTTACAAGTGATCCAAAATCGCTTAACCCATACAACGCTCCTTCTTGTTCATAAGGGAAAATCTGGATCCCTAGATTTGCGAAGGGTTATAAAAGAATTCATATCGCAAAGAAATCGAAAAGCCACTTTTGGAAACATTTGAACAAAACTTACTTTATCTTGAATTAATGGAAATTGCAACGAATATAAACATATCTTCTTAAGAAAATTCTCTCTATGTCCCGCTCTAGAATAAATCCTTTTTTTTCTGAAAAATAAATCGAACATTTTTATTTTCGTTGTGACGTCCCTGCATGTTTCCATATTAAAAAGGTACTTGTTGTGAAAAGGACCTCAATGGTGTAAGGATCACGAAACTTTTTAGTTGATCGTTTTTTAAATCAAAACAGGTTTGCTTTGTTCACCATGCTAATGGGCCATTAGATTAATATTAACGTTCTCTTCCATTGTGCCGCATTTGTCGATAAAAGGGTCGCATTTTTAGCGCAATAATCCTGCAGTCCATGTATCATTTGCTATATGAGTTTTAATTCAGCATCTAGTAATACAATATCTCATCTTTTTTCTAAGTTAAACTTTTGCCAACAAAGTTGTCGACTTCTTTAACATTACTAATCATAATGAAATGTCATTCCAAAATGTGGTTTCAAATTAATATGAGAATCCACAGCTTCAAAAAAAAAATGAAATTTGCTTGATACTCGATACACTTGCAATTTGTAGATAAGTTGTTTCCTTGTATAAGCTTTATAGTCATTTAACAGTTTAAAATTGATAATTGAACTATGTTGATGATATTACGAGAGTCGTTCATTCGAAATCCAGCCTAATGTTTACATACACCATGACTTTAGTATTTCATTAATATCCTCATTGTAATATTCACAGATAGTGAAATCCGGATAGTTTTATATGCGTCATGCAAAGTTTTATCACTATGAGAATAAATGGATGTTTGATGTTATGTTTTGTCCAAATAGCACGGCCACAAATGAATGAGGTACTTAGAAAGCTCTTTACATTTTTTAATGTGATCTTTTAGTGAAAATAAATAAAAACTTTTTTATTTTCCAAGTTTTTACGTAAAAACTTCGTTGTAAGTACCTACGAGCCACCCACCTTGCGCGCTAACAAATTGGTAGCTCTGCTCTTGTTTTTGCTACTATTGCGTGCGTTCAATATCTTAAGCAAGATTTATGAACCTTTCAAATGAAAAATTGTTCAACTTTCTTTCATATTCCTAAATATTTTTGTTTTATTTTATTTTTTTTTTTCTAAATGAGTAGCATAATAAAGACGATGATGTAAGAAGGTCAAAGCTTTTATTTGTAATTTTGTGTTTTGGATTTTATTATCTCCAACAGTTTGGCACAACTTATGATAAATCACCAAAAGTTTAGAAACTTCAGTTTCAATAAAGAACATGTTGGGAATATTTAACAGCCAATTTTATGTGCAAATTTTGATAATACCAAGAATTTCATCCACATGGCATAAATTTTTCGAGGACATTTTAGGTAATTTACGAAATTTAGGAAAATTTCTATATTGTCCATCAATAATAAAAATCATTGAAATCTTTGAATGATGGTAAGGAAAGTTTTTATGTGGAACTTAAAAAAAGAGTATTAAATGAAGTTTAGTAAACGAATTCACTAATTTGAGTAGAAAAAAGAATATGAAGTGGAAAGATGGCTGAGCAGACCGAACTATTCAAATGATTTCTATCGCTTTGAGTTCCTTCTTTTGTGTAGAATATCGAGGCTTTAAAAATATACTCAGAAAACGAACTTCTTAATAGGTAGTCGCTTAAAAGAAATTGGTAGATAAAACTATCAGCAATGGAACTTGGATTTATCGCGAATGTACTGAAATTAAATTTTCAGCTCTAAAACCGAAAGAAATAAAATCTAAAGAACAGATATATAAAAATATTACACAACAGGAAGTAATGAAAGCTGCTCCCAAGAGAGTTGGGTTAATAGAGTGGAAGTACAAATTTACCACTTAAATATTTAATTAATGTTAAACATACGGATTCGGTTTCAGCATATCTCAAAACCCAATAAATCAGCACTGAAGTCAAAAAAGAACAGAAAAAATTCGAATTTATAGGACCGTGTAATTTTTGTAACTTTTGGAATTTCCATCAAAGCAGTTGCAAGTCTGTTTTGTTCCGCCAAGTTTGTATGGCTTCTGGTATGAATATAAAATACAAATCATTCAAAATACCACAACTTTATTTGTGACCTTGGCAGCATTTATTGTGCTACGAAGCTTTCCTCCATTTGTAAAAGAAACATAGTCCAAATTATTTATTAGGAGTATCGATATACAGCGGTATAAGATATTCTTAATAATACATTTTTAAATTTTCTATAAAATTTCAAAAGTTTTTTATCTCTGTGAATATCAACTTCACGAAAAATCTTTTCAAGACATAAAATCTCAGTAATCAGATGGTCTTTCGAAAAAACGAAATGTTTAAATATCTATCTCCGATAGTGGAAATGATATTATGAAAATTACCAAAACTCAAGATCCGGTTTTTAGTTTATTTTTTAAGTCTGCAAAAATCCCACTAAAAAGTGAACCAAAATTGAAATGATGTTTCCGTTGTTAGTTAACAAAGTTATAATTTTTCGAAATTCTGGAAAGATAAAAAAATTGAGATATCTTTTTGAGAATTGGATCAATCAGGATTTGTTATTGTTTAATGTTCTTTTGCGCAATTTAAAAAAAAATTTTAAATTCCGGAATTTGAGTTTGGTTGCTTCTGTTCAAATGTATAACCCGGCTTAGTAATTTAAACTGATTACATGTAAAGAATGTTTCATGCTTCTTTAAAATATCCCATTCCACAGTGGTCAAAAACCCCAAAAAGCTGGCCAAAAATGCAAAAAAAAATGTTTCGGAATAATATATTTTTTAATGAGAATATCTTGAGAACTATTCATGAGACTCATTTTCACCATAGGTGTAAAACTGTGCACCTCTGTTGTCTCTGTAACTCACTTTTGCAGTGACCGTCGTGCGATCAACATCTCGTGCTACATTAGTGAAGAAAAATGCCTATCTTCAAAATTAAATAGCTTTGCAACAACTCAACTGATTTTCATGTTTAAACATGGAATCTCATCGTAAAGGTAAGTTCTTTTATAATATTTTATCGTATATTGGCTAGTAAATTTTTTTCGTTTTTGAAATGTGTGTTGAACCGATGATGATTTTCCGGATTTTCGAAAATTAAAACAAACTTTGGAAAGGCCTAAAAAAAAAGTTCCACCGAGTTCCACTTAGATTTTTTTTTCTAGTATTCAGAATATCTTGTTCTATAAGTATTGTGAAAATCAGCTGCACAAAGTTGCACATTTCGCTTCGGTGCACAGTGGTCAAATATCCTGAAAAGATGGCCTAAAGTCGAAAATGTTGTCCGATTTGTCCAAAATTTTGCACACTCTAGTTTTCGAGGCTGCTGATTACGAATTTGATATTTTTTTTGTCAGAAACAAAATGGCGGATTGAAAATGCCTCGAAAACCCTCGTGTACAATTTTTCAAGTGAATCAGTTGTAATTTTTCAAAAGTCGTCCGCCATTTTGAATCCGCCATTTTGTTTTCGGAAAATTCAATATCAAATTCGTAATCAGCAGCCTCGAAAACCCTCGTGTACAATTTTTCAAGTGAATCAGTTCTAATTTTTCAAAAGTCGTCCGCCATTTTGGATCCGCCATTTTGTTTTCGGAAAATTCAATATCAAATTCGTCATCAGCAGCCTCGAAAACTAGAGTGTGCAAAATTTTGGACAAATCGGACAACATTTTCGACTTTTGGCCATCTTTTCAGGATATTTGACCACTGTGCATTCCTGAGATAACCATGAACCGATTTCGCCTATTTTGAAGCCAACAAAAATCATTTGAAAAAGAAATTGGTGTACCAAATTTTTCAAAAATCTTTCTGCGATTCGGTAGCGTGACGGACATGGTTAAATTAACTATTAATTAAATTGAATAGATAACGCCGTTCAAAAATATACATGTACATGCTGCGCTCCTTTCACTCTGTGTGTATGGTGTCTACACAAAATATTGACCGATCGAGATATAGTTGCCTTGCTTATAGACACTCTCCATTCTGACTCTGTTCAAATATATTTTTAGAGAACTAATTCAATTTGAGATATTTGGAGTAAAAATCTCAAATTTGTTTGTAATCTTAATAATAATTGAAATCTCCAGCAGGAGTGCACGTATAGGGTCAATAAATAAATGAATATCTGCACCCACACAATCCAATTGCATGCCACTTGCATATGAATGGACTAACAACCAGTGTCACTGTAAAATGATTAATTTTTATCATCAGTAAAAATAATTGATATCGAGTCATAAAATTTAATAACAATAAAAAATGCATTAAATACAGCTCTTTTACATGCCGAATCGAACGCATTTACGGACAGGCAGACGGTCAATGCGTTCCGTTCATTTGTCGATCTGCATTCAATGAGCGTTTGTTGATTTGTTCGCTTTTTTCGTTCAATTTAACGCAACATAAAATTTTAATTAATTCGCATTTTATTGCTGAAGCAGACACCGCATCAGATGCGCTGCACTTGGCCACAAGTTGCTGTAACATTTGGCCAAAAAAACAAAACCACATTCATGCCATAAAAAAATAACCACTCACCTTCAAAAGAGTCAAAGAAGCCGAGGTTAAAGGCATACGGATGCGGTACTGATTGCAGGAATGGATAGCCGGAACCAGCACCGGTATCAACGATGCCCTTGAAATCATGGAAGTCAGCTTCATCTGCCGGACGACGCGGCACATCAATCACTTCGGCGTCATCACTGGGGGTACCAGCTGAAAAGAGACAAAAAACATTTAATATGAACAGTTAATATTTCAATCAAAGTGCGCACATATATATTATTTCGAAAATTCTTAAAATTATTTAAATTCTTAGCCATTAAACTCTTTCTTTGACTCGAAAATTCATAAGCCAGTGGCTGAACTTACTAAGAGATTTTTCAACCTCCAATCATCATCAAAACATCGTCAGCGGTTTATTTTAATGTCATCCCCACTAATGCCAATGAACAGTAAAACTTTTGCTCAGTGGAAAAAGAAAATCAGAAACTTTTTTTTAAGAGCTGAACTCTAGGCATTTTCATTATGCGAGTTTTCACTCGCAAAATATAATCGGGGACAGCTCGGCCTCTTTTATATATACTCTGTTCAGAGCTTAGTATTCATAATGTCAGCTCATAATTGGAACAGTCAGATTGCGGAAGGCGATTATTACACATATGTAGGTGTATCCTTCAAATATTGGGTAAGTCATTTATTGTACCAACTGATTAGTATGTTGAGATAACTTAACTTTCAACAGAATAAGAAGTCTCAGCTTTTTATTGTAGTCCCATATTCCAGAGAGTCGGGCATCCACTTTAAGATCAAACATGGATCCAAAAGGCATTTATTCAACTATTTAACTGCAAGCTCTGTGACCAAGTATGTTAAGGAAGGAGTACGCTATCTTGTGACAACTCAAGATAATCGCGCCTTGACGAAATTTTTATTATGTTTAAGAAGTCTTAGCCTTGCTTCTTCTTTGTGAAGGTCGGAAAATTCAAACCAATCAGAACGGAAGCCTTTTTGCTAAAGGTTGAAGTTTAAGTCCATGAGAGACCCAGCAGCATTTTTAAGGTGTCCGATGGTTCACTTACCGTTGATTGCCTTTAGCGATCTCTATACGATAGTTTATCCGGACACACCATCTTACTACTTAGTTCTACTCTGTAAGCTTGGTCTTATTTCAATGTGTTGATGGAAAAATTTATCATTAATATGGGATCATTTGCTTTTGCTTAAATACAATGAAGCTGTTGCCATAAGCAGTACTGGCCTTAGGAGGTCTTGGTGAAGCGCTTGCCCAACGCAAGTCTATTCTTATCAGCCCAAGCTCCACAAAACTACACTCATGGCACAGCAGAAATGTAAGCTGAAAGGGCCATTTTCTATACGCGCAGACGTCTAAGGCCACAAGCCAGCAAAACAAAACTTCTTATTACAAACTCAAGCTTGATACTTACTTACTCAAGGGCAGTAGCGTCCCTGCCGGGGGTAACGAGGGGCAGCAAATGGTCGTGAAATATATCTATATTGATAGTCAAAAATGAGGACCTTTTTTTTAGTGAATGAAACTAAATCGATGTAGTTAATTTGAAAGTGTAGGTGGAAACTTTCACAGTTTTAGTGAAGTTTCATTTTGCTAGAGTTTTTGTGTGTGTGTTATTTTTTTTTTTTTGTGAGGTAAGCAAAATGGGCACCCGATATGCACGGTACGCCTCTGCTCGGGGGTGTCAATACTCCCCCCAAGCGAACATACAAGCGAGTGAAACAATTAATTTTTCACTAGATTAGCTCTCCCAAAAGTGTCTACATCAAAATTCAAAACGTTGACCCACGATATCTCAGAATTAGAGGCGCTAGACTTTTTCCAACATTAACATTCTCGAAGTTGGAAAGAAATCGATCGACAATCCTTCCAACCTTAGCGAATTGTTATGGCAATTCAAAATCAAAAACTTAGTATTGAGTAATATGGCCACTTTTTCAAACCACGCCAGCGTACGCTGCGACGCTTTACTTTTGTTGTTTAGTTGGTCAGCCATAATGTTAAGGATTTGGAGTTTCCTGATGCACCGAAACACTATAAAAATTTGTTTACATAGTTTTGTAGAAGATACTTCCGGGTCTTGTAAGGCTATAGCCAGGGTTTTTTATGACTAAGCACATGAGAGTATGTAATTGGTATGCCGAACAATGCTACCACCACCTAACCACCCAGTAATCTCTTCCATCAGGTATAAAATGTTTAATGCTGATATGTTGAGAGATATATATTTTAGGGTGATTCAAAGTTTTTTTTTTTTGTATTAAAATTATTTTTGCTTGAAACAAGGAAAAGAGAACCAATTTTTCAGATAGAAGACTACGGTTTATTGACAATATTAAACTTAATTTAGTGTGACGGAACTTCAGTCAATTTTTTGTCGACACCAAACGACCCTAACCTTGGCCTTATACTTGCAAATTCAGCTGATGCATGATACATGTACTAAAACATCAACAAAAAAATTTGAGAAAATTTAGAAAAAGCCAATATTTGAAATCGAATTAAATCATAGTATACCAAATAATAGATCGTAAGTTTAAAAGCAGATGCTTTAAAATAAATCAAAATATTTAACCGAAAATGCTTTTCATAAAAGCCGCTTCACCAAAACAAATTAAATAAAGAATGTTTCGATCATGTGCCAGTAAACATATGGTTCCACTAAAAATACTATAATCAAGAGAAAAAAATGGTCTCTTTTAAAATATTGCAGATTCATAATTCATGACAAATAATTTTGTCACAGGTGTCTTAAGTGATAGTAATTAAAATCGCTACAAAAAAAAAATCGATTTATGGACTTATCCAGTTTTGCTACAAAAATTTTGAAAGTTTTAAAAGCTTATGAAAATATGAAAGGCATTACATTATGATTATTCTACATAGGATATGTTAAATATATATATTAAAATAAAGAAAAAGATTGTGGTGTGAATATAAATTTGTAGAAAAAATTTTTGGGCTAAGTTGGTCAGTTTTATTGAATGCAAAATAAATACAAAGATTTTATAACATTTCCCCAACATTTTTTTGATATTATTGTCATTTTGAAAACAATATTTTATACGTTTCGGCCTAAAAATTTCAATATTGTACAAATATTTTCAACTCAAACGTCAATATACTAAAAAGTACTAAATTAGAGTGATTTTATATGAAACTAGCACAGCTGACAGTCGTTTGTTCTGTCCTTACTGGTTGGTTGGGCGATGAGTTTAATTTGATTACATCTCTTTATCTATTATATATGCACTAAGTCCATGTCATCAACTATACTAAAGATCTTCCACAGACCATAAGAAACATTTACAGAAATAGACGAACAGTTTTTCTCACATGGTAGGCTTGGCACCGGTACTTTTTTCGTAAAATTTTCTTTGCCCGTGCCAAGACTCATTCATTTATGTCAAGCAGTTGCTGAGATATGATGAATTTAATTTTGGGAGGCGTCCCATCGCCGGTATGAAGCATTTAAAAAGACTTATGAAAATCCCTTGAGTATTTTGCGAGTTTATATGCGACAGACAAACGGTTTTCGCTTTTACTCTCGTGAGAGGTGTGGCACTCCCACTCCCACAAGTCTCTTTTATCTGCGTCAAATAATTAAGATATGAAGAATTTGATCTTTTTCAAATATTTTGTCCAAGCCAAACTATGCTAAGAACCTTCCGTAGATCATGAGAAACGTTAAAAAATAATATGACTTCAATCGGTTGAATCGTTCAGAAGTTAGATGCTCACCAACAGACGCACCAACGATTATATATATAGATTTGAGATTTCAAGTTGAAACCAATTTTGACCATTAATTTAGACCATGTTCTTGAACTTTTTTGGGTTTAATACTTTAGCTGCAATATGCAAATTATAAAGTATAACTAAACTGCGTACTCATCTGTTTCATACCAATTCATAGTTTACAGAGTTTCACACTCGCCCTTAATTTTTTACTTTGATTTTCAGCAAACGATTCCACTGTGCAACTGCTGTTGTAACATCAGAATGCTTAACCAAAAATTTCGCATAATTAAAATGGTTAAAACCAACAGATAGTCGTCGCGTGCACAGGCTGTGAGTTGAAAGCTGTGGGCGTAGGTGTCGGTGGCGGTGTGGGCCAATGTAATTATGCAAACACTATAAGGTGGTAACGCAGGCAGTGCCTGCATCAGTGATGAGGCGCCACAACCGTCAATTTAGCATCTCATAATTATTCGGAAAATGTTCAGCATTCAGCGTTTTGCAACTGATTTAACCCTCCTCCATGCCGCCATGGCACATTTAACGCGCAACTGAAATTAATTTATCGCCCCTGCAGCACGAAATTGTGGTCGTTTAAATGCGTGGAGAAAATCCAGGACCTTTAGACGAGTCTAGCAAACTTGTGTAGTTTTTCACTTGACAAATATTAACAAGAAGTTCTGTTTCTTCCCTTAGGATTTCTGCAGATGAGGTAATTTTAATGCACTTAAAAAAATACATAGTGCATGTAACAATGTTAAAAATTTGTGATATTTATTCTAGCGCAGAAAATGAAAACTCTGATATCATAATCATCTTCAAATTCTCTTAAAAATATTTTCTCAACATCTAACAGTTAATATTGACATTTTGAATAAATCTACTAGAGTTACGTTTTTGTTTTGCTTGTTAACTTAACCCTTACGAAATATCGTATGATTTACTATATTTCACCAATTAGCCATCTGTATAATATTAATAATGTAAATGGCCGATTTCGAGTACTTCTAGTTGCCTGATTCTGAAAATATAGCTTAACTGAACCTAATATTTGGGATATATTAGGTTGAATCCCAATTTTGACACATTTCAAGAATTAATTTCGTTCCTAAAACACTTCGATAGGTTTACCTGAAATAGGAAAGCTAACATATTTAACTGCATATTTAACTAGAACCAATTTAGCAAGACAAAGATAATTGTCGTATTCAGCGAGCCTTAAGCACTCTAGAATAACTTTTGTACTTTTAGCTGCGTAAGCTTCGAATATATAGCGATAATGTCTTATAGCTCTTGTAAGTTGTTCCCCAAAAAAGCATTCTAATTCAGAATAATTTCAATGTATTTATTATCACAGATGTAGTGGAACGCTTTTAAGACATGAAAATTAAATTGGTTATATAACTAAGAAGTAGCCATGCTTTAAATTAAAATTCCCTACACTGTAGTTTTCGTTATACAATATTAGTTCGGTAATGCAAAATTCCAATAAACGTCTATTTTAGTAGTTTTTGGAAAATTTTTCTAAGCTACTCAATAAGCAATGGAAAAGCTCAAATGCAATAAATGCATTTGAAGCCAGAAAAGATCACCTTATGCTTTGGACGGCAGGTCACATAAGTTGCTGAGTCCAAAACTTTTTATAGCCATTACTATCAGATTGAGAAACATAAAAAGTCTGGTTACGGATTTTAATTTAAGTTTTGAATTAAATGATTACTATCTGGGAATACATCTATTTTTCAAAGTTCTGAGATAATATTCTACTATTAAAGTGTTGAAAAGTAATACAACTACTTTGTCAAGTAAACTAAAATGCAAATATCTCAAATCAAAGTTTATGGGCAGAATGTGAGCCACATAAATATAGAAAACGTTTTGTATATCCTCCTGGTCACATCTAAATCATATCTACGCGCTTCCACATTGTCTTTTCCATGGGCTTCTATGTCGGCCTATTCCTCTGCTACCAGCGAATCTATCGCTAGCATGCGGTAGCAAATCTCGTCTGTTTTTTTTTTTCGAAGTGTGTTCCCCAACCAATCGAATTGTCTTCTTATGATCTGCATAGGTATTTATTGCTCTCATCGTAATGGCATCTCTGTGGAACGTATGACGCCACGGATGTCCCACCATGGACAGATCTGAAATTAAAGCCACAACAGTGTCATATATAGCGCATTCAGATTCATATCTAGGGTTACATTGCACAAAATGGTGTAAAAGTTTCTTTTTCAACTTTGATGTATTCGGAAACGATGACTACGAAACGTAATAGAAATTTTCACAGAACTCAACAGGATAGCAGGAAACGCCTCATTCCAAATAAAACTGAAGATCACTCGAATAAAAAGTCTGTGAATCGGCGAAATAATGATGAGAATTCTAGACAATGGCTAATGATTGTACACGTTAGAAGAGATTTTTTGCAGGTCCAATACTCTGAGACAAGATGAAGGACACGGAAAAAGAAATGTTTTGCTCTTCAGCACAGACAGCCCGCTTACTCGATTATAATTCTCATGTGATTAATTTGATTAACATAAGATCAACCAGTTTTGAGTTTAGCTTAATCCGGTCGCAAATAATTTATTAATGTGAGCAACAAATCTTTCCAGAATTGATTCTCAAGATCCATATCATTACAAATTCTTTGTATTACAATAGTCGATCGTTTTTAGTAAAAGATTTTCTATTTTACTTTAATCTGGATAGTTTTTCTTCCTTTTACAAAAACTTCAATATATTCTATATGGTGAAAAGTCCAGTATTTTTTGACCGTGTACAGAATTTAATGCAGCAAAAGCTCACATTATCCAAACTAAATTTCTATTGTTTGGTTATGACGAGCCCTGAGGTCCTGGACGCAGTGAAAAAAAATTACGTAATTGTATAAATTAATTGATGCAACAATAACCAAAGTATAGAACAAAAGTCTCGGGTCGCACTACGTACAAGCATTTACTGTGCTTGGGCAGCATTTGTATTTTTTTTTTTTTTTTTGGAAATTTACAGCGTACGTCATTACGTTGTGGACTGCGAGGTGAGCAGCAATAACGTAATGCATAATTATAAAAACACGTTAACACTTAACACAGCCGGCAGGCAGGTGGAGCGAGCGCTCGTGGTGTTGATTATGGTGGAAAAACAAGTTAACGCATTTATTAACTTCGTAACTCATTAAAACCACAACGAAACATAATTTCAGCGCCTGTGCGGGCGTGAGCAAAAAGTAAATTCGTAAGCTTAAGTTTTGTATATTACGCTCAAGGAAATGCGGCTAACCCTTATAATTTTGCCAATTTAACAGATTTACGAATGTGGCTAATGAGGGAACTCTAGCGCACTGTCAAGTTGGCAGAACTAAATAAACAAATGAGTTATTATAATCAAATTTATAAAATCTAGCAATGCTGAAAAGAATTTCATGTAGAAAGTCCATACGCTCAGTAATTTGTGAATTTTTTCATGAGTTTTGCCAGCTTGCACACGAATTGAAGATATTAACATTTCCCATTTAAAAAAATGGGATTTTTTTTCGTCTTTTAAGTTATTTTACAGATTCAACAAAAATATGACTTTAATCGGCTTAAGCTGCAGTTGACATAAAGTTGAGCCTGCTTAAGTGGGTGGCTCTTTCACGTCACCTTTAACAGCGTGCGTGGTCGCAGCGCGTAACGGCAGCAGTTGGTACGTGTGCTGTGTTCAGGAGAACAAGAATTTGCCACACAATCTCTGACGGAATTCGAACACAAATCAGCGCTGATGTGAAGAAGTTAAATAAACAGTCGAGATTTATTGGATGAACAGACGTTTCATTTTTCATGGCGTAAATAAAACGGCATACGACCTACTTTGTAAATGGTTTGCAATTTTTTACATTAAAAAATGAGAAATAATTTATTTTTGTTTTATTAATTGGTATGAATATTTTTCTTTTAAATTTGGAAATTTTTGTTTGTGTAATATACGTTAAATTCAGAAAATAATATGGAATTCAGAAAGAATTGTGGAAGTTCAGTTGATGCCGGCATCATTACATAGGCTTACAAAAAATATAAAGAATACTATGCGTCTTGAAAGCAGGGATTTTGTCCTAGTGAGCTGCTTAAACTGAATCTGAAGTCAGAGTATTTCTATCACATCAGAAATTTACTTTTTTATCCATGATATTCTGAGTGTAAGATATTTAATGTTAAGAAATTTTTCAATGCTAAATTCAAATTTGGCCAATTCATCTTAAAGCCGCGAGAGAAATTAAAATCCAAAATCCAATTAATGTTACAAAAGACCGTGCGTTATGAAGACTTGCTACAAACGGATAGTTAGGATGCCAAGTCAGAGTTACCAATCGCCAACTTTTGACGTGACCACGCCTTTATTTACATGCCATAGTCGTAGGCCGCGTAATGGCCGTTAATTGGAGTTAAAATTCTTTTTAAACAGGAAGGCCGCTAGTACTTCATTTTTAACATGAGAACCCTGTGTCAAGTTCTTAAGATTTGCCAGGCATGGAAAAAAATTGCATTTTTAGAATTTAAATATCTGAAAATTTTAAATTTCTAGAGGTCGCTAGAAAAGTTCTGCGGCTAGATTTGGATTCAGCATTATAAATACCTAGAGATTAACAATAGCTTTGTTACATGAATATTTTTGAGCACGTCCACGTGAGACCCTCAAAAACTTGCCCGGAATAACAACAACTGATACTTAAGATGCTACTTGATACATTACAATACCCAACTATCCATAAATTGCAACTTTATTTTGACTTTTGGCCAGATTTCTGTAAATTTGTCCCCCAAAGTGCGGTCGAAGGAACATTTCAATTATTATATGCTGCTGTACTACGCTCGGCAATCAAATTAAATTTGTTATATTTGATATTTTTCATTTGTAGATATCGAACAACTTCAAGATTTCCATTTGTGTTGATGGCATTTCCGTAGCAAAATAATTGACAGATACGTCATAGCTATAAATTCGTAACGTAACAAATGTCACTGATTACGAGTACATGGGCTTATGTCTACGGTCTGTGGGCACCTTGCTGAAACAGCACTGGAATTCTTAATTTGTTCTGCTTGAAATTGAATTCAATTAATTTTGGGTTGGTAGGTCATTGGATCAGCAATTGTGTCATCGAAATTGCTGAAGTCGGCGGACCCAAGAAATCGTAAACAAAACAATTGACAGAGCAAATAAATTAAGGTTTCTGTGCGCACAGGGTTTTGTTTACAGTTTCAAGTGGTGGTTCTTAGAGTTGCCGATATTTTGACTTTTTTTTTTGCTGTTGCTGTTACGTTTGCCATTGTTTTTGTTTTTGATTTTCTTTTTTGTTTTCTTTACTTTTTGCTTTTCTTGTGACCGTGTGACAGTCGCGTCACGTACCCAGTGTTCTGGAAGATTGAACGTTACGTTTGTCGCGTTAAAATGAGTTTCGTTTGTTGTTTCGTTTTCTTTTTCGAATTTGATTTTGGTTTTAGCGCTGCTGAAACGCAGAAATAAACCTCAATCCTGTTGTTGGTTGGTATTGTTTTTGGCGCGTTACGTGCAAAAATTTTTAAAACTTTTCGCTCAAAATCCGTTTAGATGTCATCGATTCGGGATTTGTAATGCTGTCATCACAGTCTGTTTCATTTTGTTTTAAATTATAATTGCGGGGTATTCCACTTTCCAAGCAATTGTTTTATTTCTTGTTTTGTTTTTTTTTTTATTTGAGGATCTCAATATAAAATTTAATTATAAGTTTCTTGGTTTACAACACGAATGATTTATTTAAATTACAGTTTCAGTAATAATTTGTTTGTAATTTAAGCAGGTGTTTCTTCGTCAAAGAAAAACGTGAGCTATCCATTAGTTTCTCTAATTAATTGCATTTCATGTTTTTAACTGCCTTTAGGTGAGTGGTAATTACTACGTATTATCGCACTACCTCTTATGACAGAGGTGGACATAACGCGACTCGCTAGCCGCATATAAAATGTTTGTATGAAATATGGTAAGCTAAAACTAATCAATATAAAAGGTTAGGGTTGTCGTTTGCCTCGTTATCCAAGTTAAATAAATAGCTGTTTTGAAAGTTCCCTCCTGAAGTGTGGCCCTCAGAAGTAGATTAACTGCCCACTCCTGATATGTATATGAAATACATGCCCTTAAGGATTTTATATATATCTTTACGTTATATTTAAAGTTTTTGATAGAATACCCAATTACCAACTTCTCACGACTTTGGTTAGCTATTGATCACTAGATGATAGCATTGCTGTGACATAGGAAACATGAAGCTCATGATTCTTTCATATTCATAAGATTTGAGTAGGAAGATCGTTGCTAGAAAAAATCTTTACAAATAACTTCATAAGTAACATCATACCAGCGCAGACTGTGGTCGAGGATCTTCTTTTCAGATTTTTAGATGGAGCTAGTGAAGCGACATTTTTTTTTTAATTTTTTGTAATTCTCTCTGCTTACACAGACACACCAACTTTAAACTCAGAGGCCAGGCAAATTGAATTCGGAATATTAAGACACCTTGGCTGACAAGTGTACAAAATGTTGTTGAGACAAAACTTTAAGCTCTTTCATACATAGGTACTGGAAATCGTAAAAGTATTTTCATTGGATTAGATGGCCGAGGTCACTCATTGACTTTTTTTGAGTTATTTCCGAGATATTGTCCAACGAAATAAAGATTTCTTAAAAAAGTAAGAAGAAGAAGTGAACTGCAAACAACATTTCTAAAATACGTTTGTACTTATGAATAAAAACGAAATGGTCTATCCGATTGATAAATTTGATAAAGTGGATTACTATGTGATGCAAGATTTATAAATTAGCTACATAATTTTTAGTAAGTGCAAAGAAACAACTTTCTTTCCTTTCTTTCTATTTAAGAACACTATGTAAGCATTGAATCTTTTGGCAATACAGTGAAAGCTCGTTAATCCGAATTAATGATTGCAGACCCTAATTCTTATTAACGATATATTCGGACTACTGAATAGGCTGTTTTTATGTATAATGCATATATGCATTGATTTCAAAACAAATTTAATTTTATTTTTAATTACCAATGAGATAAAATTTTACAAATTACATATATACATATGTATTATATTTTTTTAATAAAATTTGTGATGTAGGTTTGCTGCTCTTTCACTGCACATGCTTCTAAAGCTTTATTTCGTAGTTCTTTGAGTATTAATATGTAATCTGTCGACATGCCTCGTTCCTGTGCCCAATCTATTCAAGTATTTAAAGCCTGCACAGCTTCACGATTTGTAACGTGCGTAATAATAACAGACTCTGCTTCTATGTCTTCTGCGTCTGATTCTGAGCTACTACACAAAGTATTGCAAGAGTCAATAATCCACCCAAGAATTTCATTATTGCTTCGAAATAAGTTTGCTATTGTGGTAAATTCTTCAGTTTCATCAAAACAGTTCTCAGCGTCATTCTCGGGCAATTCTTGTTGTAATAATAATGCTAGTAGGATATTGTCCTCTGAAGCCCATCTCTGAGAATGAATATGCTTCCAACAAGATTTTATAGAAGAATTGTGCAACCTATCCCAAGATAGCTTAAGCGATTCACAAGCGCCTTTCAAACCGAATTGTTTCAAGAAAATGTCTGAATCATCCGTGTGAATTGACAAATTCACACAAGAGATCTTTTTTATAGAACAGTTTATTCAGTCGTATCGCGTTCTGATCCATGGGTTGGATAATACTAGTACAATTAGAGGTAAAAACTTAGATTCGGATTACAGAGTTGCAATCAATGCGGAGTATAGAGTATGTAACGCGTCATAAATTCAATTCGGATTACTGGATAATTCGGATTACACACCTTCGGATTAACGAGCTTTCACTGTATTTGTATTTTATTTATAAAGCAAACAGTGAGATTTGTTCAGAATTAGCTTGAATAACTCATTATCTTTCTTAAAAAACCATTATATTTCTATTATTTACCAAAAATTTTAAGATTATGTCAAAAGTTTAAATACATCATCAAAGGACTAGTGCATATAATTAGGGATACACCATATTTTTATATTTTTATATTGTATGTTGTATTTTATTGAAGTTTTATCAATATTTTGTAGCAAAGTCATTGTTATCAGTTACTGCTGACTCCAATTAATTCTCACGAACACTACTTGGGACTGCTTCCCAGATTTTCTTAGATTCTTCATACAGCTAATCAAAGTTGCTTATCTTGAGCAAGCTCACTTTGTTTTTTACCACTTGCCTTAAGTTCTCAATTGGATTGAGATCAGAATTGAAAGATGGGCAGTCCAATACAGTAAGTTGTTGACCAGTAAACCATTGATTGACCTGCCGAGCGGTGTGCTACGGATCATTGTCTTGCTGAAATATCCAATTTATGGGAATATTTTCATCTAATTAAGGCATCATTACATTCTCTAAGATTCCAATATGTTGGAATTCGTTCATAATACTCTCAATTTCCCGTACTAAACCGACACCACATCATGACATAGCACCCCAAAGCATTACGCTTCCTCGTACATACTTTAGTGTAGATCGGTTGTCCTTTGGGCCAAACTGCTTTGACTTAGGGCGATTAACATATTTTTTCCCATCGGGTGATCCTCTATTTATTTTAGTTTTGTCCGAAAACAACTCTTTATCATTTCTTTGTATTCATATGACGATGCTTTTGGCAAACTCCAGTCTCTTCTTGCGGTTGCGTACAGATAAAGGGGCTTCTTCTGAGAAATCCGTCCAAAAAATCCAACGTCTTTTAATTGTATCTACAAATAGTGCTGCTTTATTTTCGCCATAGATAGCCATTCGAAGTTCGTTCGACAAAATTTTTTTCTACCCAATGTAAATTACCAAAATCAACTTTTATTATAATAAAGTTCCAGTGCTACCCAGCAGATTTGTATTTTGTGTATAGTTCATTTTGAAATGAAAAGAAGAAGAGCTATTTGGCTTAAAAACAATTGTTTAAAACGTCAAGCGACGAAAAGAAGCAATAAAAAAAGTAGAAAGAACAATTGCGAGTACTCGCATAAGCAGCGAGTAGGAAATTTTGTTACTTGGTCGTTTTATTCGCGCATAGATAGCGTCTTGGGGAATAAAACACAATCACTGCTATACAGTTGGTCAAAAAATCGTCGGTAAGCGTGAAATATTGAAAACGAAGTCTTAGTTCATTTAGGATTTAGATATTCTAAATTACTTACTAAATTGATGCAAATGGATTTGTGAGACAGGTGCATGTCGTGAGCAAACATTCTTAAGGATACATTGAACTTTTCTATTCATTGTGTTCCATTAAGTTTTCAATTATTCCATTTTTACTAACTACGTTTAACGGAAAGAGCTGTTGCAAAAATTAATTAATATTGAATCTGTGTACGCGTGCACGAAAGCACGCTGAGAAAATTTTCAAGAAATTGGAAAATATTTCTGTAAGGCTAAATTATGTTTTACCATCCTCCAACGTATTTACAACCGGCTGAGAAACGGAAGTTTTCTAAAGTCAAAATAAACCAGCACAAATGGATTATGGTAAGATGTAAACTGAAATAGCTTTGGTCCCAAGCTATCAGCGAGTAGAAATATCGAAAAGCGAAATAAAAACTTTTCGCTCATTAGAAGAACTACCGAATAGAAATACTCCTATGTTTTAATTTTCTATAACTCCTTTAGGAGCATACAGCCTAAACATAACTTTTGTAGCTGTTTCGATCCCTGGCTCATTGTTTTATGCCGTGCTAGCTCATTCGAATTTTTCACATATCACTTTGTAGGATTCGGCGTCACGATGTTTTGGGTCCTCCTCCAAATTTTTGCTACCTGTTGCTTACACCAACATTTTACTGAAATTTTCGCAGTTAGTTGTGTAATTGATATCCATATTTTTTTCTTTGAATTCGGAAAACACTTTACATTTGATTATTCCTGATGCTACGTTTTCAACGCTGCCAAGGAAGCAGAGTAATGTATTGGTGCTTATGTTGCCCCCGTACATGTTAATTTTGAAGGAAGCATTTTAATTTATTCCTTCAGTATTAGTAGTGGTCAACAGTAGCTGCCTGATCGCTGCGTCATGAAGCGCCTTAGACACGATTGCGACGGATAACGGTTATTAGCTGCCAATTTCTATTAACAAGAAAACTATTTTTTGAACCGAAATCTTTTCTTTTTGAAGGCAGAATACAGAAAGTAACCTTACACGGTGCACCAGGTTGAACTTTGTTCAGAGCAGGGATGACAAAAAATACGATGTCGCAATATTTAATTCTTATGGTTCTTTGCTTGTGTTCAATATTTTTTATCTTTTGTGCAGTCTCAAAATGACATTTTTCGTCAAATTTATATGAGAATTCATCAAATTTCTAAAGCAACTGGAATAGCTAACTTTTGTTCGACATGACCATCTCTGGGTTAAGGCATACGGTTAGATTGCTTAAAGCTTGGTGATATCTTCAGCATAAACCAACACTTTAAGATGACCTTAAAAGTCCCATTGAGTCACATGGGCCTCAGTAAGTGTAAGGTTTAGCGCATTGTCCACCACAATTAGAATTAATAGAGTGGACATCCATGTATTTTGTTCGATTAAAGGTGAGAGGTTATTGTTGTGAACAATGCGTCGCTTAAAGGTCTCGTATTGCACCGTAATGGTCTTGAGAAGTTTGATATGATCCGTATATGAGCGGTGTGTACGAAACCCAGTTTGTTGTATACACACTAATCGAGTTTGCTTAAAACTCGAATAAATTTGCTTTGTAATTTTCACAAGGAATATTTTACAATTTTTAAGGTCAAGCCAGTTGCTAGTAGTTTCGTTATTAAAGTGGGATCACCTCTTAACGATTTGATTGAGATGATTTTGTTACCTGATGCTTTATTCAGCTTAAGCTGTTGGATGGCAAGTGTTATAGTTTTAAAAGAAATAGCAAGCTTAAGATGGGAGACATGATTCTGGAAGTGTTGACTAGTAATGTGTCGTTCTTACTTTTGATTCGACTTGCAGTTAAATTATCCCGTAAGTTTTTCCGTAATGCTGTAGAGCTTACTTTTGTTGCGGTTGCAGCTTTTTCCCTTCCTCATTTCTAAGATGAATGTGACATGATTTGGATTCAGTCAATTCAACGATTTGTTTTATGCAATGACGGCTTTAGGAGCTTGGAACTTTCTCCTGAAAGTCGAATTCAGAGCCTTTAGATTTTCAAATCTTAAATGAACTTAGAAGAAGGTATAGGATGAAAGTCTGGATCAAATCTAGTAAAAGTAAAACCAGCATCGCAATGTTGAGAGAAATGTTGCCACACATATTAAGCAAAAGAAAAAATGTAAGTTAATGGAATACATATCTCTATGAGATTATATCAAAGCACCTACCCCCACATTCTTTAACTCGTCCTCACTAATTCATGCACTCCCCTTCCCCTTGGTTGCGTTACGTAATAAGTTTACAAGACCTTACCTAAGGTAATATTTTAGAATTTCATTTTCTTCGCGTGTAACTTTTCAGGATACTGTGGGAAAAATTTCACTTCAAAAGAGATGAAAAAATACCTTTATTGATTTATCTTCGAAGGCGCGAGCGAATTGTGCAATTAAGAAAATGGATATTAAAAATACATGCAATATTTTTTATAATGAAATTTAGTATAGAGATGGCGTAGATTGAAAAAAAGTTTAATTAGTTCTCAGTTGCAAAATTGAAATAGTTTGCCAAACTGTGTTTGTTTCTCTTATTTTCTTCTCTGTTCTATACAAATTTCGTTAAATTAGAAATTATAAAATAAATAATCATCATGATAAAATTGGAGATCTCTCTGACATAGATATCCACACATGAAGGTATCGTCGCTCTCGGGTTGAAAGGCCCTCATTTTTTTCTTGAAATTTACTTTTTTGTCGATAAATCGATAACTTCCCCCTGTATTTTATCGATATTGGTATCGTTAGTTAGGTAAAAGTCTAACCTAAGAAACGCATGCAAAATCTCCTTCCTAGTCCTCCAGGAAGACGAGTAGGAAAGGAAAAATTTATGTAAATGCTGCCGTTTTTAATTAATGTCGCATATGCCAATTTTTGATGCAAATGTGGAAGCGTCAAAAAATCATTGATGGAAGTGACATTTGGGAAATTTATCGCCTTTATCGTTTATGCCATAGCCTCTCCTAACTGACGCACCAAAAATATTTCGAATCGCGTTGAAAAAACTTCTTTATTTGAGGTTTTAAAGTTTTTTCTCCTTCTGTGAAAATTCGAAAATATGTGTTAGGGCCTTTCTACCCGAGAGCGACGGTACGATGGCATTCGAATTTTGACAATGCAGAAAAAAATTATTTTAGCTAATTAAATAATTTATCTTATATGGGCAGAATAAAAAGCACCGTCTGGAAGAAATGTGGGAAGTGTCGAACAAGTTAAAGTAACACTTTCTATAGCCAACAATTTAAATTATTATATTGAAAAAGTTTTTAAATGAAGTGTAATGAAGCTGGAAAAAGGAAAATTTTTACTGATTTTTATCAACAAACTCATACAATTACGCATCAATTTTTGTTTATTTGATCGAAATATGACTTGCTTTCATTATGGAATATATATGGTTTGCTGAAGTCATATATGTTTCTATCATGTAAGATTTTTTTAAGTTAAGAATGAAGGGTCTTTTTAGGATACGGCAGACTTCACCTTGATAGAAATAAATCCTGGTTACCATATCGGTATTGCAAGCCTAAGCTGAAATACATTGTTACTAGATGTAATCATCGAAAACCATCGATATACCATCTGCACAAAGGACAACAACTTCGCGGAATGAGAACGAGGTACACAAAAGCCCACACATCTGGGGCCCTGTAATGCGATTCGAAACAAAATTGAATAAATTGTACTCTAAGCTGGATTGAATTGCATTGCCATAGCATTGCATTGATTCTTTCCTCTAAAAAAAGTATGAACATTTAAATGTAAATTTTCCCTAATTCAAAAAAAAAACGTCGTTGAATTACGTTAATATACGAAAAAAACAAACGAGTAATAATTTCATAATACACAACGCCTTATTTTTTTCTAATATTTGTTCAGGCTAGTGATAATCGTCATATTCATACTATTCGGTTGGTACTTAACAGGTGAAGGCAGGTACTTAGCAGCAGAAGAATACCATGGCTCTGTAGGTTACAACCCCTATTTTACCCACTGTTGTTTGAACATGTGTCGGTATGTTTAACATAAAACTATTCATACCAATTTAAAAACTCTAACTGATAGTTGTAGGAAATTAATGAATTACGATTTAAGGTGACACAAGTAATTACATAAATTTATATGGGGATTGACAAAATTTGATGCATTTTCAAGAACTAGAACTTATGCTACACATCGATATGAATATGCACAATGTACTAGTCAACTAGTCGCACAAAGTTCCTTCAAAATTCATAAAATTTAAGCTATTTTTTTCAATTCCAATCAATTGCATATAATCCTATTAAATACTTAAAAAGTTCTAAAGCTAAACGTACATATATAAATACCAATTCTTATGTACATACATATGTATGTGGTGCTATATTATATGAGTTAAATATTATATATTTTTTGTTTTATGCGAGTACCAGCACCGTCCAACTTACTGTGTACATTAGGGTATCCGTTAATTGCGAAAATCTTATAAATATCTACGTATGCGCCGTTTGAGCCATAAATTCTCACTCTAATAATGAATAAAATATTTGATGGATTCCAACTCAAACCCAACCCAATTCTTTTATAAAATTTTAAGAAAGTTTTTACTATTTAAACATAAATTAAAGTTATTTAAGCACACTTTACCTCAAATGCAAACATTCTATAACATTCCATTTCATCAAGGATGCAAATAATCAATAAACAATTTTACTGCGGGCCAAAACCAAAACAAAATTGACTGAGTTTTTGTATACGTATTTGTTTATCGGTTTTTCTTATAATTTTAGAAATTTTTGCGGTCAGTGGAGTTGTAAACACATTCCACAACACATTGCTTTTATTCAGATTGATTATACTGAATTTGTACTCACAAATATGGGTCGAACCATACAAAAATGCGTGACGCGCCATCGTATCATATAAATTTTGATATTGCTCTTTAATCCATCATTGATAAAGTCTTCAAAATTGTATTTTTGTCTTAATGTTTCACAAAAGTGCAGAGCTATGAATTCGAATTGCAGATATGTGAAATATTTGCATCATACGCCGCGTTTTATCTAAGTTACATTGGATGTAATTTTTAAATGTCTACAAACCCTTCATAAGCGCAAAAGCCGTATCTCACAAAAACTCATATTCGTGATTCTTATAGGAACTTATAGCTTAAGAAATCACGCGTCTTATGAAGTACGCCAAAATGCCGGTTTCTGAGTTCAAATATATAAACAAACTCTAAAGAGAATTTTCTCTATCTCAATTTTACAGGATATTTCAAGAATATGACATTAATAAAACATATTCTCGAGACTCACATTCACTGAGTTACGGCAATTGCGTTGCTGGGGCAGTATAGCTTCGGTAAAAAAATTTCACATACATAATTGATATATTGTAAGGATAGAAGCTTAAAATTTTTGAAAATAAAAAAGACATACGTCCAGGTGGCTTTATAATATGACAACTTCATGTCATTTAAATCGAAAAAGTACTATAATTTTTGCAAATAAAAAACACCCATCACATAGTAAACGTACTTTTTCACAAGCACAATTAATAGGGTGTGAAAAACATGAATTTGATAAATAACAGACACCTTAATGTACGTTAAACTTTCTCAATTATATTTTTGGGATGACGAAATTGCATTGTTCGGATTTTATATACAATTTTGTGTAACATAAATAATTGCTTCCAAAGGCATTCATGCGTAAGGCAGCAACATTTGACGAATAAATGAATTATAACCGCATCAAAAAGGCCACATGACAACAATTGCTACGCACTATGTATGAAAGTGCTGTGATACCATGTTGCTAGATAACACTGGTTTACAAGATTATAAATACAATCGAGCAATGTAAAAAAGCGGAGTCTGTCAATCTGTAAAATCTTCTTCGCAAATCATAAAGACTTCCAATGTGAAACTTTTAATGAAATTTAATCTTTCCGCCGAATAAGAGACGGCAAGGGGTTCGGTTTCATCAGTGACTTCTAAAATCTATAATCATCGATTGATCTGAAAATTTTTTTTACAGAATATTGAACTAAAATATGCCAACACACACACACACACCTGCAGCTATATTGTTTCTAATAATTTTTCCATAAATAAGTATAATTTTTGAACTTAAATTTATTACCGATCTCTGTCAATTGATGGGTGCAACACGTCGAAAATTGAGAAGTGTTGATTTTTTCCAATGATGGTCAATTTAAATGTTTCTGAAAAGTGAAACGAAATATGTGGTTCAATTTATTCATAATCGCAGAGCTGGAATCCGGCACCCACATGTTTTTATCACCTCTGGCTTTTTGAGGCAATACTACTTACATGTCAATCAATCTGAGTGTATTGAGTATTTGCTTTATTGGAAGGTGAATGCGTAATATCTTCAAGGAAGGGTATCGATAATGAAGTCGGCCTAGAATAGAAGTCCTAATTTGAGGAAAAAGACGTCAGTTTTTCAAATTATTAGACGAGTGGAAATGCGCCTAAAAACAAATAATGTCAGATGCGACAGGGTACTACTTATTTAAGTTTTACCTCATAAAATAACTCAAGGCTAAAAAGTGAACAGGCTCTTCCCATTTTATTACAAAACTCAAAATGTCATATTAAACCTATTACTATTACCTTGACTCATTTTGACTTTGCGCTGTTTTTCTGGCGTACAATTTTTTTTAACACATTTGAGGTTTCTTTTATTTCAAACTGCAGAAGTTCTATGGTTCGAGTGCAGCAGAACAGAATCTGAACACATACAAAGCATGTTTGACGCTGTGCAGCCAATGCTCAGATAGTGAGGATGATCATTTGGAATCCGATTCGGACATTGGTGATGTCTGAGAGTGCTGAGAATTTGGAATTATTTGATGAAACTGAAGATCAGTCGTTTTTTGAAAAGGATGGAACGGAATGGAAATCAGAATCTTTTGTACAAAGGAAATGCCGCGGTAACAGCATCATTGGTGATGGTGTTCACAAAGTTACATTGCTGAGCAGCAAGCATGTTGAGACTCCAGTGGACGCTTTATCATTATTCGTAAGTGAAGAAGTAGTAAATTGTATAAATTTGGATGCGCAGCAGTGGTCAACGGTGGAAACTAACGGATAAAATTGAAATGCGCTATTATATTAGACCGTCGTCTAAAAAGACTTCTAGCATCCACTTTTCGAATAATGAAATATAGTCGTTTTGATGACAAAGAATCTCGAAGTTTTTGACGAGCTTTTGAGAAAGTTGCGCCAATACATGACATATGAGATATTGTTAAATTCAATTTCATCAAGTACTTTCTCCCGGGACGGAACGTAACCTCCATTCCGTGGGAGAATATCCTTATGGCATTAAGATTTGGTGGATATGTGATAGTTATCCAATGGGATACCTTATCACTCATATCGACAAAGAGCAGTTGAAACAATCTTTCTTGGGTTCAGAAATAATGTTACTCTTGTCAGCTATTTGCCAAAAAAATACCGACCGGTTATATTATTATCAACGATGCATCACACCAAAAAAATATACGAGGAAAATCGAAACAAATCGGCCATAAATTTGTACTACAATTCGACGAAAAGTGGCATGGATACACTTGATCTGCTCGGCCACGCTATTTCGGCCAAACGCAAATCATGGAGGTGGTCAGTAGCAATATTTCATAATTTAATTGACATAGCCGGTGTGGCATCTAAGGTCGTATGGCTTAAGAAACATCTGGAATGGAAAGCAGAAAAAACTTTTAATCATCGCAAAACATTTTTGACTTCGTTGGCAGAAGAACTAGTAATTCGCTTCGCTTATCCTAGGCAACTGCATCAGGCAACGACGCTGCTGTATGTTTCCACCTGCACGAGGAAGGATAAGCAATCAACATTACCGCCAATGTTCAAAAAATATGTGCAACGTGAATTCTTGGTTGTACTTTGTACCAAATGCATTTACGAATAAGTTAAATCGCTCAAATAAACTTTGCTTGTAAACTTAAAATGTTATTGTCGCTTTCCTTTATAGAGAGTGTAATGTGAGTCCGAAAGACTCACTTCAGTACTTTGTGTTTCTAATTTCACCCAGTACTAATAGGGTTAAGGATGGCATGTCAATAAATCAGCTGTGAAAAAAATTGTCTTTTTTTGACAGCTGAGCAAAACAGGTAGCCTGCTATTTTTCCATCCTCCAATGCAAGTTTTATTACATTTCCATTTAGGCGCCGCGCCCACTTACAATAAAAAAAGTGCCTCAAATTCAAAGCGGAGCTCGAAATTTGCATTAGCATATGTTTACACTGTAAAAGTTTAGTAAGAAAGAGAATTTTTCTCACAATTAAATTGCCAAATTTGCACCTAAGTATGATATATGCCCCCATAAATATATGTATGTAATCTGATCATCCACTTATGAATACATGAGCCCTTTATCTTGAAAGTGATATAAGTCACTTTTCGTTGAGAAGAAAAAATCAAGTAACTTGAAATCAACTGTATAAAATTTATTCCATTTTTTCTTCTCAACGAAGTGAAACTTATTCCTCTTTCAAAATAAAGCAGTGCTCATATAATCACGATTTTCCACCAAATGTAGCAGCACCCTTACGGGCCATATTGACAAAGTGGCGTTCATAGGCATCACCATAAATGCATTTGTTTTACTACAAAAGTGACAGAACTGAGTTACTAGTTAAATGCATTCACTAAAAATATTGAAATAACCAAAAGGCTGTTGCAGTTAAAACTAGAGTTGCCAGAGTTTGTGCATTTTAACTTTAAAATTAGTTGTGAGTAAGTGCTTAAAGCATTATAATATGTTCTCTGAATTGCAACCCCAGTTAAATCAATAATTTGTAGAGCAAATATATAGGGTTGGGATAAATATATCAATATATAGAAATACCGATATTTTTTTGATAACTATCAACGACATTTTTTATGTTGATACATCGAAAAACGATATATAGTATTATTTCGATTATTGAATTTCGATATTTTTCGTTGGAAGATAGCTTTGTATCCAATTGAATATTGGATCTCCTTTTATATTGCCACGGCGGGATTCAGCGGTGCTAGAGAACAATGAAACTGGTGTAACGACATGGTACAATTAACAACGTAGAGTTATCTTGCGAATATATTAGTTCTGCCTGGTTAAATTGCATTCAAGTGTGAAACTGAAAGAATCGAGGTCAAGTGCAATGCTAATATTAGATAAGGTTTTGGTTGTTCTTCAGTTCGTCATATTTTCCACCCTCCCCCGGTCTGGAACTTACTCATATATCCAATGATGTCTCCATTTCGTTAAATAAAATCACACCTTTGATATTTGAGACAGTTAATATAGATGGCCATTCCACTATGTACAGGAGTTCATCGGACTAGAATAGGGAGATACATTTTCTTTCACAGAAAAAACACACAATTGTTTATATAAAATCAATTCAGAGCACGACTCATGTATGTTATTTGGGAAATTGTGATATTTTTCAGAGAAACATTAGTGGTGGCAACACTTTTCAAAACGATGACATTGTTCGGTCAACAGCACGTGCAAGCACACAGCAACTGGGAGATGAACAGACAGACCTGACAGTCGGACAGACAAATATGCAACGTTTACAGACTGAGGCCCATTCCCATTTGAAGTCACAGTTGCAGCTGAAGCTGAATCCGAAATAGTTGTAAATTTAATGAGATTTCTGTCAAATTAATTTCCGGTTATGATTAGATTTTCGTTAATAGCAATTTGTGGTTTTCAGTTCAATGTTTGTTCAGGACTTCCAGGCACTAGTTTGAACATACATATTTAAACACATGAATTCGTATGCCAATATTTTTCCATGTAAATCGAAACATTTCTTTTTAAATTTCATCTGTTTTTAAATATCGTTTTACAATACTTCTCTGCTAAATAATCCACACAGTCAAGGCAATTTTAAAAATTTAAGTGCAGGAATTCACTTCTTGTCAAGCCATTCCATTAAAGAAAATTATTTTTAAATGCCATTTACATACATGAAATTTAAAGAAGTTTTTCGTATGCCAAGAAGCGCATCAGATCTTAAGGAAACAATTTTGTTTTAGGATGTCCAATTTAAAGACAAACTAACGAATACAAATTTAATATTGTGATGTGTAATATGTATGTTAGAATATTTTTTTTTGAAAAAATTTGTCGATTAATTTAAATTTTCTTTTACCTATATTTCAGCTTGAGGCTTAAAAATAATTGTCCTAAAATCTGAGCTTCCTAGCTCAAACCTGTAAACGGAGCGGACAGAGTTTCTGTCCGATTTCGTTGAAACTTTACGAAAAACCGACTTAATAAAACGTTAAAAAAATCTACCATCTAGCATTAGGATTTTTTTGTATGGTAGAGGCCACCCCCTTTTGGCAAAAAAAAAAATGCTCAATCAAATTCAAAATCTTTTTACAAAATTTTGAAAAAAAAAACACCCTCATGTATATTAGCTATGGAGTAGTGGCATATTGAGATTATTAATATTTGTATTTCGATACGCTGGGACCTGAGAGGTTTGATAAAAAAATGTGCGAGTCAAAAAATTAAGAGGATGGGAGGGAGGTAAATGGGGTCTCATCAAGGTCAAATTTTAAAAATTTGGAGATTTTTATCCAAATCAGCCCACAGCTGCTCAGGAGCAGCCCATAGAGCCCTCTCTCCACGCCTTTGGAGGTTTCCATACAAAAGTGCTGTTTTTATGAAATTTACTCCCACGTTTCCAATGCTACCAGGGTTCCTCTAGAATACTCAGAATATACTAACCCCCTATCTCCACCCATTAACAGGTTCTGGGGAACCTGTATGGGTACAAAATTGAATTTCTTACGGAATTTGGCTCTTTCCAACCCTCCAAGTCCCTACTAAATGGTTCAATGAATTGTGAATTTTTCACACCTATAATTTTTTTAGCAATTTACCCGCTTCCCTTAAAGGTCTCCTGAGCATATAAACGTTAAAACCACCTTGGAACAAATCATCCTCATAAATACTTGGAAGAGTGTCGAAGAGAACAATAGGGAACAAGAGGCAAAAAAAAATAAATTACTCCGGGCCTAGTATCTGTTTTGGGCAGATGTTAAACAAACGACTTAACAGCAGTTCGAGTACTGATTTCAATCATGCAACCTTTCGAGAATGTCGTTCAGAAAATCGAGAAAAGATAGCTAAACTAGGCCAAACAGTTCATCCGAGGCGTTTTAGAAGTGCTACACCAATGTGGATGAAGTTAGGTATGGAGAAAGATTGATCCTTGAGCAAAGACATATGTTTTAGCGGGCTGCTAAGCTAATGGTCCGATTTAAATGAAACTTTGCACAGAGGTAGGATTGAACCCTGAAAAAAAAGATATATTTTTCATGGGAAGTGCCACGCCTTTGACTAGAAAATATATATTCCCAGCTATATTAATGAACCGATGGAATAGATGAAATCTGGAATGGAGATAGACTCCACCCTTTTCACTAGGCGGAGCCACGCCCTTTACAGAAAAAATGTTTTCAATGGACCGATTTTGATAATATTTTGTATGGAGATGGGAAGAGGTAGAGACAGAGATTGGGCAACATGATTTTTACCTTTGGGAGCGATTACATTTAATCAAGGGTAAATGCTGCTGAACTATTATGTTTCAAAAAGTGAGTGAATTCTAGTGCAATTCAATCGATCTGGGATAACTTTTAGTAGGACTTAGCCTTTCAAAACCTTGCGCCAAGGTTGGTACGTCAAAATGAGCCTGCTATCATCTTATCTCCTTAACTTCTCTCCACTCCTCCTCCACTCCTCCTCCACTCTACATATTGCTTTGTAATCATCAACGAAGTTGTTACCCCTATTATTTATGATAAGATACATAAGAAACATAAGAACTGATGAAATAATGAGTTTTGTTGTTATTTTTACCGTTTTCAGGGAATAGCTGTTAGAGAGCAAAGTTACTTCATATGAAACTTACTTAAAAGATATGTTTGGTACAACAATTTTAACCCAACAAGTAAGCTGATAGATTCTACAATCAAGTCCGTATGGATCAAAGTATGGCTCAGTCTACGTACGATCCATTTATATGGGCAAATTCTAGCTGAAGATTTCATAGATATTTACTAATGGAATGTATAAAATTCGGTAAGAAGTACATGGAGCCTTCCACAGCTCGAAATACCACCCATGCTACCCATAGCCTTAAACAAAAAAGGTTAGCAAAATTCACAACTTTTTTTCATTCTGTAAATATGTAAGCCTCGTTCAAGGCCTGCGCTTGGTAGTTCTATTAGTAAGATATTGAAAGAAAAAACTTTTGTTTTGCTCAAAACTTACAACTTACTAGCGAACAGTTTTTATATCTTTTTATATCTTGCTCATAACTTCAAAAAAATTCAATGTTATTCTGCTAATGCGGAATGATCTTTATTTTGCACAATTGTTATTGATTTTGAGTTATATGAGGTTAAATGAGTCGAAACTCCAAATTTTTGCTGATTTTATCCAACTAATTTTGGAATAACAATTTTTGCCGACCTTTGCATCTTTTAAAATATTTAAGTAAATTTTTATAATTTTATTTCGGTCTGTTTCAATTTTATTTATTGTATCTTGAAATGATTCAACCAATATTTCGAAGAGTTCTTTTTCATCTTCAGGGGTCAATAATATGCAACAATATGTAAATAATCACAATAAATTTAAATTATTAAAAAGAAACATAAAAACTAACCACTTTCACTAACATAAACAAAGGTAACGAGACAATGGGACTGACATACATTTAAATGTATTGAGGTCAAAATTTGAGCTAATTCAATCCTTAACTAGAACATAAGGATAATTTTCGGTGTCTCTCTTAAGGTTGATCCTCATATCAGTGGGAGTATTAATAATGCGAAGCATCTCTAGCATTAGTCGTTTGTCATATTGGTTCTCTTGTTGTAAGATCTTCACTTCGTCAAAGTTTGACTAATGTTCGAATTCTGCACAGTGGGTTAAAGGACCTATATGATTTAAAAGCCTGATTATGTTTTGATGATAGGATAAATTGAATGAAAAAATTGGTTTTTGGCTGTCTAAATGATTATTTTTTCAAAAACTAGGGCCAATTGACCAAATTCGAGGACAGCAGGTCAAAAATATACTAGAACCATGCCCAAATCACAGTGCCAGACGATATTTATCAGACAATATACAAAACATTGGTATCACTGAAGTTCTAAGCTTACAGCTGCTTCCGTAACGTTTTCTAGGTAGTATTAGGACATAAATTGTCCTGTGAGGTCCATTTGTCTTTTATATACATATTCCTTGCAGAATATTGACACCTTTCTGTATCAAACGTTCCGATTCAAGTTTCATTAGATTTCTTTAATGGAATAAAGAATACGTTCTCTTGTCAAGTTGCGCCCAGTGCTTGCGACTACGGTCTATTCCATGTATGTAAAGGGTGTTTTTTTTAGAGGTATAGAGCTTTGAATTGAAATAAAACACAAGAAAATCATTTTAATGTCCATCAATTTGGCTTTATTGGAAGGGCAATTTTATGCCATTAATGTTTAAATATGATTTCGGGCATGTGGCCGCCGCGGCTGGCTCGAATAAAGCCAATTCTACAGGTCCAATTTTGAACCACTTTTTCGAGCATATGGGGCCGTATGTCGGCAATAAAGCCACGAATGTTGGCTTCCAAGTCCCCTAACGTTTCTGGTTTGTTGGCGTAGACGAGCGACTTCACATATCCCCAAAGAAAATAATCCAATGGTGTCAAATCACACGATCTTGGTAGCCAATTGACAGGTCCATTCCGCGAAATTATGCGCTCATCGAATGTTTCCTACAATAAATCGATTGTGACGTACGCTGTGTCTCATGTAGCGCCGTCTTGTTGGAACCACAACTCATCCACATTCATGCCATCCAATTCGGGAACAAAATAGTCGGTTATCATGGCTCTATACCGGTCTCCATTAACGGTAACTGACTCTCCAGCATTATTTCGGAAGAAGTATGGCCCAATGACTCCACCAGCCCATAGAGCACACCAAACAGTCAGTTTTTGTGGATGTAATGGCGTCTCAAGGGTCTCATGTGGATTCTCTTCACTCCAAATGCGGCAATTTTGCTTGTTGACGTAGCCATTCAACCAAAAATGAGCCTCATCACTGAACAAAATTTTGCGATGAAAATCAGCATCGAGATCAATCTCATTTTCGGCCCATACACCAAAATCACGACGCATTGCATGGTCTCGCGGCTTTAATTCTTGCACAAGCTGGATCTTGTAAGGTCGCAAGCCAAGATCTTTGCGCAAAATCTTCCATAAAGTTGATGGACAAAGCTCCAATTGCTGTGCACGGTGGCGAATCGATTCATTCGGGTCCTCTTCAACATTTTGCTCTATAGCGGCAATTGTTTCTTCGGTGCGCACTGTTCGACGTCTCTGCGGATGCGTATTATCACATAGAGTAAACGTAGTGCGAAAACGATCCATGGTTAACTGAATTAATTGCTCTGATGGACGATTATGTCGACCATAAAATGGACGGAGCTTGCGGTAAACTTCGCGAACTGAACCATTATTTTCGAAATAAATTTGCACGATTTGCAAGCGTTGTTCTTTTGTCAACCTGTTCATGATGAAATGGCAAACCAAACTGAACATAAATGACATTAGAGTTGCCAGATTTGACCATAAACTGCCAGTTTTATCTCTATTCGAAAAACAAACCTCTAAAAAAAACACAAGTTATGAGTTATTGTTATTTAATCATCAAATTGGATACATAAATTGTATATAATTATAAATTATTCTTCAAAAAATCACCCTACAATAAAGGGACAGGCGGACGCAAACATGGATTGTGGCACCCTGGCACGATAAATAATGATAATTTTTTATGTCTTACGATGTAATATCTACCTTCTCCAATTACTATTCCATAACCATAATATTTTTTTTCTTTTCTTAAGTGTGTATTTCCATACACTACATAAGCTCATAGTACCGAGCATTCAACACATCTGAGTAGGTACCTACTTGTAATGTGGCTCACACTTCGATACTGATGCTGATACGGCAGCATATGACAGCTGTAACTAGGGAGAGTGAGAACAAACCTTATCAATCAGTCCAGCCAATTAGTTGCAATAATAAGCAGAATATGTGGGTATTTAAAATGTCATTGCTACACTCGAAGCGGACGGACATCAGCTGGCAACTGTACCAAAAAAAGACCGACTGCATTGAGTAATAAGCCAAATGGATTCAAACACACACCGACTTATTCCGCTGTCATTTCAAGCTACTCACAATCATTGTTGACATTTCTAATTACAATTGAATACGTTGAATATGGCTGCTGCCTGTCTTCCCCCAAGCTTGTGATGAGCAACAAGCACTATCATCCATTTTGCATAGTAGTCTATGGTCGTTGTCAGAACCAATTTCGATTTCGAACGCTAGACTGCAACCCCTTTGGCAATCATCCCCACAAACTTTCGCTCGGTCAACACTTGCCAATGTCAATCTGCCATTTCAAGCAGTCAGGCCGTTAGTTTGCCAGTCAGGCAGTGCTGTCATTTACGATGAGTATGAGATGTCAGTCAATAGGAAACGATATTTAAAAAAGAATCTCAGTTTTCGACTAGCGACCAAAACATTCTGTACAGTAGGTAGAAAGTGAATGTGACGAATAAAATCAGTTCATACAAAAAATTGTTGATATTTTTAATGGAAGTTAATTAAATCCACCAGAGTCATATACAGAGTATGTTTGATTTATCATATTAAGCGAAACTTGATAATCGGTTATTCAGTCTCAGCTTCCGAAATTCAAAAAAAAAAAGCATTGGTGTAACTAATCAAACATTTGCAAACGAAATAAAATTGTGCATTAAATAATTTACACATAATTGAAGTGACATAAAATTACTCAAAAGTTTCATTTCATTTCATGTTGTTTCATTTTTGGTATATGATCTAATCCAGAGTGTATAGCCCTTTATAATTCTCAAATTGTTTATGCCAACTAATTTTTTGTTAGAGTTCGGAGTTGTGATGCCATTCTCTGGTGATTGCTTCAATCAACTACCGCTTGGTAGTCGAGCAAATACTCGATTCCAATCCACAACTGGCATATTGAAGTTTTGTTTGCGCCATTTCAGTCGCTTCTTTTTCATGGCTTCGGTCAGGCGCGGTTTTGTGATAGGCCGACGAGTGATCAGGTTCTCTTCTGCCAAACGCCAGCATACAATCTGTTTGGAGACGCAAATTCCCCATAGTATATCTTCGTAGTCAGATGAGCAATACTCTTTTTAAGACTTTAGAGGCAGATATCTGATATCTGGTAGTTCCTTTTTTTTCAACCACATTTTTCTACGCAATTTGCGTTCAGTAGTTCTATATGATCTATTTTTTTTTTAATGTGGATAACAACCGACTTTGAAACAGAGGGAATGTGTAGAGTGACAAATTAACATCTGTATTTCTCTACATTTTCTTGGAGACGTGTTTGAAGACATTATCCATTCTAAAAGAATGAAATTCTGAGGTTATACCTCAGTACCGTTGTCCAATTATAAAATAATTCATGAAATTAAGAAAAACTAATTACATAAGAGACGTTATTTATGTTTTGAATATTACTGATAGGAAAACTTGCGAAAAATGATTTATATTCAAACTCTAAACGGCTGCATTACAACAGTACTTATTTAGTAGATGACGCAGATACTAATGTTGCCGCTCATCAAAAAACATCAATAAATGGTACCAGCAGCAAAAGGAAAGTAAAAAATTTGATGGAAACATGCTCGAAAAATACGGTTAGACTAGAAAATTCAAAATTTTAAGTACTGTCCGTAATAATATGGCCACCTACTGTAAGTCAAGACCATACTATGTAGCTCCATTTTTCGTATATGATTTAATTCAGAGTGTAGAACACTTTATTATTCTCAAATTGTTTATGCCAACTATTGCTTAAATAAATATAACCAAGACTCAAACAAAAAAAAACTTAGATTAAGTTTTCGATTTTTAGTGTTTCACGGCATGGAAGGTGTCTCGCCCTGTTGTACAATCCCACTCGAATTGCAGTTTGAAGTTTGTGGTCAACAGAAGAGATCACATAAAAGTAAGCAAAAAACAAACAAAGTGCCAAAAGCGAGATCCAAATTTAAGGGAAGACTTTTTATTATAAAAACTATTGCCAAATTTGTAGAGAGATTGAATTAAATTTTAGTTTCATCACAAAGTATGTGAAGTTACAACTACTGTGCGTTACGGTGATTTTATGTCCATTTTAACGGGGCTAAGTAATCAGGTTCGTTTAGAGAGGGGAACTCAAAATATTTTGCGCCTAGCAATGTTTGTCTTAAATTTCATTACTTTTGAGTGTTTTTGAGAAAGAAAATAACAAACAACCCCTTAAAACTTTGCATATTCAGTTGATAGCAGAAAGTCCGGCAGTTGGAAAGCAAACATTCCGACAGACGCAAATTCAGTTAGAAGCGCACACCGGCTAACCGAGTCGCATGTACAAGACTCAAGCAGGTTATGCTTGCATCTCGGCGCAATTAAGTCACTTCCATTTTTATATTATCAATAGAGATAGATGGGCTAAGTGGCAACAGATGTTGATGCCAGTTGGTGCAGTTATTAATTGACAATGGTACTGCCAGGTCTTTGAAGGATTGAATTTGAGTAAGTTCTTGTCGTTTTATATGGAAAACTACAATGCTTTCACAAATTGTACGATACAAATAAAATTATACTTTGTTGCTTCTTTAGGCTATTGTGGGTTGAAGGGCATTAAAATACTGTGATTCGATACCGATATTTTCAGTATCGAATGGCTCTGGTGCGATATTTATGGGTACCCTTTGCTGAAATTCAATTACCATTTGATTAAAGGTACTCAATAATTTCCGCCGATACTTTAAATAAGTAGTAAATCGATATTTTCTATTCGATATCGTGTCCCTACACTTACTATAATATACCGTTGTTCACCGATGTGCAGTTTTTTTTTATTTTATTTAATTGGTTAAAAAAAAGTACAGTAAGACTTAAAACCTTTTGCTGTACAATATACTTAATGTTGGTCAATTAACAAACATGGTTAAAAATAATTCTTAAATTCACAATTTACGCACAAATAAAAATAACAAAAATATATACAGATATTAAGAAAGCGAAAAATCTAACCACTCGACAACTGTGGAGAAACCAAATACTTTTAGATTATTTGAATGGCGTTAATGAAGAAAAATCTGGTGGTATTAAAATGTATGAATTTAGGAATAATTAAATTATTACTTCTGCACGATAGCTTAGTCGTAGATTTTGGAAGAGATAGTTATTTTTAAATAAATAATTTTCTGAAGAAACACACAATTTTTGACCATAACATAGTCTTCGATTGTACAACCAAGTATACTGCTATTCCAAGATGATACGAGGTCGAATCTACGAAGACCTAACACGTAACGAGTAGCGTTGTTAAATGTTACTTGCAGCTTATGCAGTGATTTAGAACCTAACTTGCTGTAGACAACTGCGAAATATGTTTTGAATGGTATTAACGAAAAGTTGGGTAACTAATTTACATTTATTTTCGACAGGCGTAAACTCAGAAGACAGTCGCAGACAACGCAGTCAAATAAATTTTACTTACGACATGATTAACATGATCAGAGCAAGTTAACAAAGAGTTTAATCGAAATTCAGGACTTAGTTTTGTTCAAAAGTGGCAACTGGGCATCACCAATAAATATGGGTGGTATAGAAGTGGGATCAATTCTGGCTCGCAAGATCAGTAAGACATGAGCCTTAGTTGGGCTTAAACGCAAACCGTTCTTATGAGCACCATTAGTTATAGTAATGGCAGCAAGGTCTTCATTAATTCTACAACATAGATCTTTAGTAAGGCCGATTCTACGAGACGAGTAAATTTGGATGTCACCTGAGTAGTTAATTATTTGGAATGGAATAAATCATAACCCTTTTGGTAAATATTCACTCATTATTTAAAATTTTATTCCTTATTAAATTTTTTATAAACATGGCGAAACATTTTTTAACTATGTTCAATCACAAGGTGTGCAATCAAATTTGAGGAAAATTGTTTAATTTAATTTTGGATAATTTAGGTTTGGTGAACTCGAATCTGCCATCACATTTTGAACTACATTTTTTTCAAATTTTTCACGCAGTGTTATTATTCAATAAATTTCCTTCGTATGAGAAATTTTTTTTAGTGTGGCTTTCGAGTAGCCATATAAAGGAAACACAGCAAGTAAATTTTTTAGGGACGGGAAATTATCCAAACTTATTCTCCCCATAAAATGTTTTGTTAGAATTACAATTTTCTTTCACTATCCTTTGGTATAAATTTAAATTATCGATTATTTTGATACTTAAATTCAAACTTCTATCCACAGTCAGATCATATGCAGATATTGGAGTCATTTGTTTTTATTTCAAAATAAAAATAAATAAAAGTGCACATTTCAATTTATATTTAAAATTCCTATATATTGCAATAACCTAAAAAATTTATTTCTATTTATTCAATTTTAATGTAAGTGGTTTTCAATTTCAATTTTAGGATTAACATCGAATTCACACAGAATGTGAATTCGCTTGTCAGTATGTACAGTATGAACTTTCACATCTGTTAACTCTACCCCATAGGGTAGCCCAATGATCCCACCTTATACACCTTAACAATAAGTATTTTGGAAGCGTTGAATGGATACAATTATTGATTTGAATTACTTCATATTTAACAATTTTTTGGATATTGTCAATATTTTTCAATATATCAACATTTTTCAAGTTTTTCAACATTTCTTGATTCGAAATGTGTTAAAGATATGGTGAATTTTTCAACATTTTTTCACTCTTCAACATGGTTCGATTTTAATTGCCTCCTCAACTTATATCGACTTTTTCAACATTTCTGAAGTTTTTTAACATTTGACTTTTTTGGGATTATTGAAACATTTGACTATATCAGCATTTTCCGATTTCATCGATGATTTCTTACACTTTTCGACTATTTTCGATATCAAAGATTTTAAATAAACGAAATGATATTCTAATATTCTATGATATTTTTCGAAACTATTCAATACTTTTTGGTTTATTCGACATTTCCGGTATGTTTTGATGTATTCCGATTTTAGATTAAGATTGAGATATGTGCGATGATTTGAACATATTTTGGTTTTTTTTTTTCCTTACAAACATATCGAAAAAGTATAAGCACTTGAGTTATTGGGACAGATGAGGTGTTTTAACAAGTGCAACGTCGTTCATTTCTCATAGCTTTATGCAAAGCAGTAATACTTTTTCGCAGTGGCTCCATACCATTTCCAATAAATTTGAAACTAAGGTTTCGGTTTTGATGATATATTTTGCAAGGATAGCTTTTATTTATTTAGTAAAAACTGCATTTAAATAAGCTCAAATTTATTTCCTAAAAAGGACACTATATTCAGTTCAAATATTTTAAAATACACTTTTGCTCATAGTGTACTATCTCAAGTATAAACATAGGCATATACATATGTAATTACATAGATTTTAGAGTAATTTTATGAGGTCAGAAGGAAAAGCAGCATAAGTCGATTTGTGATTTAAAGTCTAAGCCGCATAAGTATTATTAATGATCCAAACTTTTTTATCAAAAAATTTAATAAAATACCGAAGCTTCGTTACGAGGGTAATTCGACAATTCCGTGCAGAATGAAGCAAGGAATGATTTTTACGGCAAAATACCGATATATTTCTCTTTTTAGCTCGATACGGTTCGTGAAACGTTCCTCCAATTTTTTGATCACATCCGAAAAATACGTTTATGGAAGGTTCTCAAAATATGCCTCTGTTTCGATTATGAGATCCTCTCTGGTGGTGAATCTCTTTCCGCCAAGCCATTTCTGCAGATTTGGAAACCGGAAGTAGTCGCTGGGACCAAATCTGGAGAATATGCTGGATGAGGAAGCAATTCGTAGTTCTATTCAAGGAACTTTGTGAAGGGAGCTGGGCATGTGTGAAGAGCTCTTTTTTCCTCACCAAATGGGGACGTTTGTTTTGCAAAGCGTCGTTGAAACTGTCCAATTGGGCTGCATAGTATTCGTTCTTTCCGGTGGGAGGTATTCGATGTAGACTATACCGCGTTCATCCCAAAATAATGTCTTGGCTGATGGTTTTTTGCGCAAAAAATAATGCTTGATGAGCACACGAAATTCACTTTTTTTCCATTTTCGCAAAAATCCACAAGATCGTCTGAGAGAGCTGAAATTTTGACAGTATTCTATTAACAGACAGTAGTTGACAGGACCAGTGTTGCATTTAAAGGTACTACGTGGGAAATAAAAAAATTCACTAACTTCTCAAATTTCCCTCGTATCTTCTTTGCTGACATTTTCTCGATTTTTGTTTACACTGAGCACTTTACCACTGGAGGTCTACAACGAAGTTCTTGCAGGTCTGTGAAGTTGACGTTTGATCTAATTATGTATACATTTAAGTATTAATTGAATTTAGATAAGTGGATCCTATTATTCATGTACATACATAAGTATAATATATATAAAGTACATTCATGCATAATCGCAGTTCATAATTTCCAGAATGGCTCATCGTATGTAGGTGATAAAATGTTGTGACTTTTATGTAGGAAACTTTGTGGTCTTTCGATTTTGTCGAACTACAATTGACCTCCTAGGTTAGAGAACGAGATATCAAAAAATTTCTGAAGTTTGTGCCTTTGACCTTGACAGTTTTGCATGAAAGTAGAACAACTTATTCTTCGTTGAGAACAAAAAAATTAAGTAACTTGAAATCAAATATTATATCATATCGCTCTTGGCTTTTAAAGTGCTGCATCAAAATAAAGATCACATATACAGTCAATCAATAAAGTAATTATGCACCCGGTATGCAAAGTTTCAACTTGAAACTATTCACGTACCCTGTGAGCATATAATAATAAAAGGAGAACATATTGAACATAAGCAGCAAATGAATGATCCTTCATGTATGTAAGGATCTCAGTTGAAAAGTCGTTTTTTCATTGGAAAAAAGTTGGTGGGCTTGAAATTTTAGGTAATGGTACTTCTTTTCATATAAGCAAAATTTTAGTAGGACATACAAGTGATAGATGCTTTTGCATCTTACCTTGCGAAAAATACCACTTTCATGAAATGTAAGACTTAAAATTTTTGTGCATTTATTTTGAACGCCTTAATTAGTTTTTATTTTAATTGGCCCACTTGATAAAGAACATAATTCTTAACAATTTAATACATTTTCTACTTTGACGCATTTAGCACGAAAGAATTTCCGTTCTTGTTTTTTTGGGAACTTGCTCTGCTCGTATTTTTGTTTAATTTTTTTAATGCTGAAGTTGGCAACAGTTGTGACGGCAAATTAACTTAAGTTGAATTTATTTAATGGTTGTAATTTTTATTTGTTGCAAATTGCGAGTGGCATGTTTTCATTTTATTCAGACTGATTTTTTTTTTGTGTTTTCTTGCGCAATTTTTTAATTTGTTGCAATTTGTCATCGTTTTGCTGTTTTCTCGTCGTAATATTTTTATTGCTCCTTGTTTTCATTTTTATTCTTTTCTTTTTTTTTTGTGTGTATATGTTTTTTTTTTTTGTCGCATTCACAGCATTCGGTGAAGTTATAAATGAAGTTAAATGCAGTGAGCCCAGTCGGGTTGTTAAATTAAGAAGGACATGCACAGCAAAATGGCATTTTTTTCACACTTTCGTTGATTTTTGTTTTCAACCACTGCTGCTTACAACACAAAAGTTGGACAACTATTGACCAAAGCCTAATAGTTTAATCTGCCTAGAATTGGTGTCCTGGAATAATTTGAAGTTTTTTCATAACTAAACTCAGTATCTTACACAGTGATATTATAATTTCTGCAATGATTGCGATAAGGAAGATTATGTGTGCCTCCAATAGCAAACATTACATAATTTTCAAGTTAGTTATTTGGTCAACAGCTGTGCAGTTATTTAGTTGACGTTAATCTTGTGATTCCTTTTAAAATAAAAATAGTGAATTATTTAGTTGTTACAAATGCTGGCCCTTACTGCTGCTGTCATTTGTGGCATTCATAAATTGTTGACTTTTTAAATTAAGTACTTAAAGTAATTGAATTACTCATTTGTTTTGTATTGTTCTGTCTTATTTGCTCGTAGCAAGTAGTTTTTCATTTTATAAATTAAATTCAAGCAACTTTGGATAATTTAGCAAAACTAAATGAACTAATAAATAATTTTGCGTATGATATTAAAATATAATGCGATGATAACTAATTGTTGACTAAACTAAAGCAAGGGCGCTGCATGTGGTTGCTACTACATTTTCACTACCATGCACATTTAATTTATGCACCGATTTCATTATCAGCTAAAATAGCGTTTTAAATAACACACTAACTCATTTCCAACAAATTTCCATAATGAACTTTGGGATCATCAACGAAACTTTGATTTCATATACTCATGCCAGATTTGGCGCACTCAAATTTTCAACATTTTATTATCTCCACAGCATTTATTTCGCTTAAACGATTGTTTAGTTTGTACTTTAGGTGTAAATTAAATTTGTTCAGAAAATTCAATTTGTTCAGAAATTCAATTTGTAAAATTTATGCTAAATCAATACCGTGCATTATTTGCCGCAATAATTTTTGAGTGCCAGTGTAGAAAACAACAAAATATTATTTAATAACATATATGGGGCATTGTTTGCCAAAACGTAAAGGTTGTTGGCCTATAGAGTGCTAGAAATATCTTATTCTTTTGAGTTCATGAGCAAAGTTTTTCAATTTTTTATCTTCTATAGTAACCCATAACTCTGGTATTAGTGTATGTCCTGAACACAATTTCTATAGTTTTTAGTTCATTCCGATTCTTAAATGGTATTTTCTTCTTTTCGACAAAGCAAAGTTCTGGGTCTTGCACTGCATCTGTCAGCCAGTAGTTCCATCGAAGTACTGATCGAAAAGTCTCTCTGATAGTGTGGGCTTACACAGAACGCTCGTGATTGAACATTTCATTTAAATATTCTGAATTTGATGTGTGTTGGAATGGCGTTTGAATTCTGTATTTTATGGAATTGAGCAAAGACAGATAGGTGACTTGGTTGCTTGATTCTTGCTGCTGCATATTCCCTTTTAGTACATTGAGAAAAAAATCAACAACACTGAGAAAAGAGTATGGTTCCTTAAAATATATGTATTTTTAAAATATTTGTTAACTATTAACAAATTCTGTTAGTTATTACCATGTCCTTAATTGAAATTTAAATTTTTGCTTATTGGGCCAAACGTTCTATTAGTTTGAGTCGATTGAAAAAATTTGTTTGGTTGAATTTTACATTTGTTAATGCTATTTTTATTTGATTTCACTTCTCATTAACATGATAACTTTGCAGTTCACAACATATTCAGCTAAAAAACTACTTAAGAATATTCTGCTTGGTACGCAATTTAGGTATTTATGATTGTATAAATACAAACGACATAAGGATGTAAAATCGTTTTTTGGCCATCGGTTCTTAGCACAAATCGATATTAATTAATGTATACGTTTATTTATTTATTTGTTTCTTGAATATATAGTGGAACAAGAAAAGAAAATATATTTTTAGTCAAATATGTGATTTAGTGATTATTAACAATCGAATGATTGCTGCAACCAAAATATTTGTTTCAACCAAAACATCATTTGGTAATTATTACCAAATATATAATTGATCAAATAATATTATTCAATTCACTGTAATATGTGACATTTTAATATGTATCAAATATTTAATTCGCCTACATCAAATATACCATTTGTTAATTATCACCAAATTTTGGTATATGCAATTGAATTGTTTTCTCAGTGTGGATAGTCAGTCATATATATTTTATCTATGCACTTTGCGGATCGTAATGTACAATAGACCGAACACTTTTCTTTTTAATTATTGTCATATTTCAGTTTTGTTCCAGAATATTTGAAGCCAATTTGACAACCGTACTGCGTTAAAAGTTTATAGAGAATTACATAAAAGTGTGGATGCCATTAAAAGTGTACAGCTTACTTTAAGTCTAACTTCTTCATAAACATGTTCTCTCATTGATTCTAAAAGGTTCTCATTACATACACAGGTCAAATATGTTGTAGATTATTTTTATTTTCCTCATTATCAATGAGTTAAATCATTTCGCAAATAAATACAAATCAAAAGTTGTTTCTTAAACCAACTGTTTATATGCATGTGTTTTAGTTAATTTATAAATATACACAGTATTTTCACCAGAATTGTAAATGAAATATACAAAAACATGCCAACAGAAGCGTTAGTCATGCGATCGTTTTATTGAATTCAGCAGGAGATAATTAGATAATAAACTTTCGTAATTAAATGCTGGTTTTGCCACAAATCCCAGTCTGAAATAAAAAAACGACTGCTGAATAAATAAATAAAGCATTAGCGATCAGCTATCAGTTGTGAGTAGGAAAATGAATGGAAACTTTTTGCCAATATTATCAAGTGTTAGGTTCGTACTGCTTCTGCTGAAGTATCAACACTACAATAGCAATTTTTCGAAGTGCGCTTCGAACATTTTAAAATTATGTTTATGTCAAAGTTACATTTTATCTAATTTACACCTCTCTATTAATCTAGACAGATTTTTTCAGGCGTCAAATACTTTTCAGTGCTCTTTTAGCGGCTTTTGATAGCGTTTCCATTTCAAATGTAAAAAATGTTGGTCATTGTCATAGCCTATAATGGGCTCTTGCCTGATGATAAAGCTCGTCTTATATGCAATCACACACAGTTGTCCAAAACAGAAATATTATGTATCAAAGAAAGTATTTAGCAGAGCACAATTTATATTAAGTATAGAACAGCGTTGGCGTTTGCTTTTCAAAAATGTTTGTTCAACTACATAAGTAACAGTTTTTATTATTATTAAGGATTATTGAGGAACTTTACTGTGCAAAGAACAATTTAAAAAAATTTTAAAAAAATTAAAATTATTTTAGAAAAATTTTTCCATTTTAGAAATGCAACTCTACACTTGCGGGTACTTTGCTCCTTGTTAGGCAAAGGTAAATTTATTATTGAATTTCGTTAATTTTTATTGAATATATTGATTGAACTGAAATTTCTTGGAAGCTGGCTCAGCCAAAAGCCGAAAAATACAAATTTAGCACACAGTGGCTTGATCTCTAGCATTTTGGAGCTGGTTACTGCTTTTTGCAAAGTATGCCAAAAGAAACTAGTAAAGGTGTTATCTTCGGCCAGGCCAAAACTCACGTACCCTACACAGCATTGAAAGTACTTTTTAAAAAATGTTAATAATATATTAAAAAACGCCAATTGTGTGTTATACGAAATCAAAATTTTCAATTGTTGAAAAGTGCCACGCTCACCTTTCCAATTCCGCCCACTTTAAACACAATATAAGATATTTATGATCTGTATCTGTGTTCTTAATTTCATCACAATATCTTGCACGGTTAATGAGTTATGGCATTATTAAAGTTAAACTTTAGGGCTGCGCCACGCCCTTTCAAGAGCTTTTCCTAACCCAATCTTAATTTTGTTCACATGCTCATCTAAAACATCAAGTTACATCAAAATCGCTGCAACTTTTTTCAATATGTTCAGGGGTATATTTACATAGATTGTGGACGGTGGGCGTGGTAGTAATCCGAGTTTGCCCATTTTTACATGCTAGCAGCTAGAAGGTGTGACCTATATGCCAAAATTCATTGAATTAGCTTGCTTAGTTTTCCCGTAAACGTGATTTCAACAGACAGACAGACGCAGACAGACAAACAGATAGACGGACATAACTATATCGACTCAGATGGCGACGTTGATCAATAATATATACACTTTTCTATACTTGCCACGCCCCTTCTATGCGTGACAAACGGAATGAAAAACTGAATATACCCTCTGTGTAGGATATAATTAGTCAGCATAAAAATGATTTGGTGCAACACAGCACATCTGCGAAGCATATGAAAAACAGCAGATCCATCGCACTGACTCAACCGATCGATGAATCTTTCTAAAAGAAATGCAAAAACTGTCATCAAAAGAGCAGAGCTTAAGCGTGTGAGACTCCAAGCAACAAATGATTTACCCTTTGATAGTTTGGTTTCAGTGTTGAAGTTCACTTTTCGTGATTCGGAAACACAAAAAAGTTTGTCACTCTACTGAAGTAATGCCACAGAAATAATGAAAAATGTCCTTGAAATAATGAACTGTCTTCATAGCTTAAAAATCTTTTATTATAAAACATGAGTTTTTAAAATTTCAAAAGAGCATGCTTCTGGATCAGCCTCACATTTATTTGTTCTGGTAAAACAGTGTATTAAATAGAAAAGAGTTCCATTTGGAAATTTTATTGGCTTCGGCACCGATACGCCTAATGTAAGGTTTAATAAGTTCAATTATGTAGTAGCTTTGCTCAAAACGGCGTATCCAATCATCATTACAGTCAAATGCTCCCGTCATATGATACATTTAGTACCATCAAAAGCTTATCTAAAACTTTTACTGATTGTAGAGGATCTCTTGGGAACTTTAGGATCTGATTTTAGCAGAAGCTTAAGAATACGTCAGCAAAATCTTAAAGACTTTCAACACTATTTTCAAGTAGGAATTCACAAAATTCTTCGCCCGTAGTGTTGATAGAGTTTTCGAAAAATGCGAAGCTTTAAGAGCATACTTGTGCTTGAATGTTTTTGAAGATCCATTTAAAAACCACTAAGTCTATGTTACGAACAATAGATGATCCATCTACTAAAAATTAATCTTGTGGTTATGTCATATAATTTAGGTACACTCAGTCAATTTCCCAAACTACTTAGGTCCAGAATACATTTTTGCCAAATTTTTGATTATGTTAAAGTACTCAAGGCACAAGATAGTTGGATAATTGATTAAAAACATTCTACTTATTTTGTAAATACAAATAAAGTCAATGTATGTACGAATATGTAGGTATTTTGACGCAAACTTGTATAAAAGGCCTTTGTGGAATGGAAGTGCACTCATGGGCTGCAGAGATTTTCACATCGAGGCCATTGATCAAATTAAAAAGCGTTTTGACTTTTCCAACACAATGTAAAATATTTTTGATATAGTTGAGCCAGCTTTCGCAGTCACTTAAATTAAAAACTTTAGATTTCGTCGAATCAACTTCCAATAATTCGATAACGAGTTGAGGGAGCTCGAATTATTGGATCACAAAATTCTAAGTATTGATTGTTTTTTGGTTTCAGAATGTTACTCGAATAAAGTTTTTGATATAACAGGATGAGTGGGCCGCATAAATTTTAATATTTAGTATAGGATATATCATTACAGCGAATACTTTTACGATACAATTTAAGAATTTGTAAGACTGACTTTCGAAATAAGTTGGCACTGATGCAGTTCCATCATTATTGTGTACAAAACAAGCATCGATTCAATTGGAAAACTTAAAAATTTTGTGTTTTGAGAACTTTTTGGTGGCAACTTCGATTTTAGCTTATTGCGACTATTCATTATCAGCTTTAATTATGATTAAAATTAAAAAGTCAACATTTTAATTGGCGTCCTAAGTGTCACTTACATTCATTGTAACAAATAATATCATTTGGAAAACGTGTAGCTATCGAACAAAAAATGATTACTCCTGCCCCAAACTATTTTGTATGAGGCTTTATTTCTTTTTATTTCAATTTACTCTGAATATTATCGACTATATATAGTTTTTTGTATCTCTTGCAAAATGATTCCGATTCAGACATTTTTGTATATTATGTAAATTTATGTGACAAATATAAATATTGATGCTTTTTTAAAATCACAAATTACAAAAAAGAATGATCACTTCAGAGATAGCGTCGAAACGTCGAGATTCATTATTTGCGATTTGCAAATATGTTACAGAAAATCCCATAAATAAACAATTCAACAGCCGCAATACGAAAATCAAATAAAAACATTGAAATATTCGCTGAAATCACTTGAGATAAACTCATGCCAAGAGAAAATTCTATATTCTTCTCTGACATAATTTGGCAAAAAAAGCGCGATTGACAAGTAAATAACAACATAAACAGAATGTGGCCAGACTGAAATGGAGGGAACGGATACAAAAAATATGAATTTGTAACTGCAGTGGAGACTAGTTAAAGTCTCACGAATATAAAAACGCATTTCAATATTTCAAGTATTTCGTTAAGAGATGATTCGACTAAAATTATTTTAATGACTTCTGTGAAAATCAGATGACTGCAAATAAAAATATTTTGCCGTATTGTAGATTTATTTAACATTTCGTTTGTAAAATGCAAACTCCTCAAGAAACAACAACAAAATAGTAGTGGTGCTAAGAGCGAAGTTATGCATAATACTAAGTAATTTAGCAAATTTACAAAACTGTAAGAGAATGTAGTAAATATGTTTGAGTGTGAATGTATGTATATACATACATACATATGTATATGTACATATATCCATCACGGTTTTGAGGTAACTTTAAAAAAGTTATAGATTTGGTTTGAGCAAATTCTTAGAAAATATAAAGTGCGACATGCATGCGCTGACCATCTGACATGTATTTCGGGTACAGTTTTGTGTTTCAGCAGCCTACTCAAATTTATTCTGTATATGCATATTGGATATTTTTCATATGCTTGGAAATTTTAGTAGAAAACAAAATCCGCTATTTGATATACATAATTTAGAACCCACAGTAACCACTAAATCAGCTCAACTGAATTTATGGAATACAATCGGTTGAATTTAAAATTGAAGCAAAACTGTATTTCATTCAGTTTTCCATACATCCAGGCTCAAAATCTTGTTTTTGGCAAAACCGTCATGTGAATAAAGGCAATAAGCTAATACTTTGTTTGATCTTTAAATATCTTCTCAATGTCGATGTACTGAACAAAATTGTCATTCGGAAACTGTGAATATGTTCCACTCAGAAGCGTTCCGTGCATATTTGGCCCTCGAGACGAACAGTTTCAATGCCACCCCTACTTATCTACCAAAAGGGATTTGTTTTCAAAAAAAGGTTCCTCACATTCGAAAACTCTAGCAAAATGAGATACTCCATACACATTAAAATTTAATAAGTGAAATTATTTTCATTTACTAAAAAAAAGGTAGTCACTTGTGACTTTCAAAAAACCCTATCAAAATGAGATATTTTTCACGACCATTTTGCAGCCCCCAAGCCTAGCGCACGGGGCGACCTCGCCCTCCTAAGTACGCTACTGGTTCCACTTATTGCAAGGCAACAATCTCTACTGATTAGATCACCCACAGTCGAAGATTAAAAATCTGAAGCAGTCTTAATTTAAAGCTGTACTCTTTTACTGATTGCATCTGCTATATATAGTAAGTATTCATGTTTTGAAACGATTTTAGAATGGCAAAAAACATTTTTAAAAGTAATTGTTAAAATTTTCTTGATTAAGATTATCTATTGTTTACGTAAAATTAACTGAACTAGGGGGTGGGTGTTAAGTTTTTCGAAATTTTAATTTCTCTTAAACTCACTTTTTGGCATATGCCAAAATGGGAAAGAAAGTCAGCAGGCTTTTTCAACAGACATTAAAAAGGCACTGACAGAATGTTTTATTTTGTAAGCAGTCTGATTTAAATTTGCACCAAAATTTAATAAAAAAATAACTTTCAGCCTTAAAAAATAATTTTATATCACAGCAACTTTAGACGACTACAACTTTAAAGCCGAAAACATTAAAATTAATAAAAATAATTTGTTACAAATCTTAAATTTGAATTTAATTTTCTTAGCCTTAACCCGAATACAGAAATATGGAAGGAGTGCACTCACCTGGCAACGCCAACGCAGCATTAAGCGCAAAGACGACAACAGCAAAACCAATTAAAAGTTTCATTTTGTTGTAATTGTAACAATTAAAATTTCACTTTTAAAAAGATTTTTTCACAATTTTTTTAGAATGTATTAATTTTTTTTTTAACTTTTAGTCTTTTTTTTTTGCTCTTAACAATTTTATAACGCAATTGACTTAAATCACTACAAAGTTGTAAATTTTAAATAGTTTTTTTTAATTTTTAATGAATTTCATTTAATTTTTACTAACGTACGAAGTGCGTCTGTTTTGTTCAGCGGTTTGTTAAAAACTTTGCTTTTTCAAATGAAATTTTTTTATATGAAGCGCCCGCTCTGTTGATCGATTCCAGCTGACAAGTATTCTACACGGTTCTACTCAATTCGGTTCTCGACGAACAAACACACAAACTATTTGTTTATTATGAGGTTCCGTAGTAGTGACAACAAATAATACAACAGCAACAGAGAGGCAGAAAAAAAAGAAACAACAAAAGCAACAATATAGACAACAATACCACATAAATAGAATTAATAATCGCTTGAGTGTTTGAGTATTAGTGCGAACCTAAATCGACGTGTATCTCGTTAACTGCGATTTAACTTACAACCGGTACATAGAATATCAACTGAGTTGCCAGATACTTGAAATTACGTATAAGACCAACAGTTCAGTTCGGTCCTGTCTGGGAAAAATAGAAATCGCAAAACTAAGTATTTCCCGGTTTTTAAATTATCCACGTATGTAGCGTTCGTAGTATAAAAAAGTACCTGGAGAACGATAACTTCTCGATAAAAAATTTTAATTTAAATTCACCCCAAAGATTTTTATTTATTATACAACCAAATTTCGTTTTTGCCCCGCTTACTATCTATATTCTGCACGTCTGAAAGGTGGCCTTGCTTTTTGTTATCGTTGTACAAAATTATATTACAATCTGTTGAAAACATAACACTTTTTGACTAACAAAGCAAAGTTGAAAGATGCGCAAAAAGTCGAAAATAGTTAAAAATTGGTAAAGATAACGCATACTCTTCTAGCTCCACATACTTTGGATTCAATAAATGAAATTTTAGGTCGGCATCCACTAACCGCATTTTATTCATAGCTTGTATAAGTGGCGGGATATCCTGTAATAAGTCTTAAGATTTAGGGCAGTGACACACCCACTGATACAAACCAACTCGATATTGGTCCAGTGTTAGATTTTCTTTGAGCTTGCACTCATGAGTGACCACATAAAAGTGACGCGTTTTCTATAATTTTACGTGTTGGTGTGATAAAATTGCTTTGAATTCAGATAGAGTATGTTTCAAGAAATTCAAATCAGTCAAAATTCAAGAGATATTGTGTAATAGTGGAAGCAATAAGGAAGGATTCATAGCGTCTGATGACAAAGATGAATACATTCCAACAGTGAACCAAGCAGCATCTGAAGCATCAGAAGCTGATGAAGATTCATATGATTCAGACGAGAATGAAGAATTGCAACCAAGCAATGAACTTTGCGGTAAAGATGGTGCCTACTGGTTGGTGTCTTGACTCAGTTCCTGAATCCCAGACAAGAAAGCATAATATTATTCGGAAACGTTGTGGTGCAGCCACTGGTAATAACATTTCTACAGCAAAAGATGTATTTAAACCAATTTTGTCAAGTGAAACGTGTGATTTAATTTTACGCCACACCAACCCTAAGGGACGAGAAGTGACTGATCAGTACAACAAAGACTTGGCCAAAAAGTTCGTAAGGCAAATATAGAATGACGTGCTCAAAGTCCAAAGATAATTTCGAACACTTCCAGTAGAATAGCAATAAAAGACGTACTTGAACGAGAAATTCAATGGAATGTTGATAATTCTAATGAATAAAATCGAGATGAAAGTGGCCGCTTTAAAGTTGTGGGCATTTTTTATATATGCAAGCAACTAGGAAAGAGGCGCAGAAAACTCGAAACGCCTGTACAAGTTACTTCAATCCAGTTTGTAGTGAACATTCAACCAATTGTCCCATAAGTCCAACCTGTATGCAAAGTTTTCAACAAATTTCCATTTCCTTCATCTGTCTCTTTCTATTGTTGTATGTAATTTTTCTTTTATTATATGAATCGATGGAGGTAAATGGTTTTGTATATATTTGTATCATGTACGAGTATGTAAGTTCTTACAAATGCCCTACTACCAAAGATTATGACTTCAGTAACATAAAATAAAATTTTTGAAATATCATGATACTCCATATTAAGTGTAAAGAGAGTACCAGGGAGCTCTGTCACCCTGTTAAAGGTGAAAAAAAAAAATTGGTATGCCAGGCTCTCAGACTGATCAGAAAAATCCACTCATATGAAAATATAATATTAATATAATGTTAGGTACCCGGGTAGCCTGTCATAAACAGACGGGTTAAGCGGGTCGTAAATATTTCTTTGATGTAATCTTAAATAATTGAATCACTACATAAAGTACGAAAAACCATTTTGCTGAAAAAAAAATTGAGGTTTTTGCTGATATGATACGTCGACTAAGGAGAATGATAAAGTATTATGCTTTTCAAAAGCTTATAGCCGTCTGGCAAAAAGCTTATCCTCTAAGCGCGAAAATGCCTCGGAAACTGTGTAAACTGAGAACATTTTCGAGCCTCGAAAAAGATTTGTATGAAGCAAAGAATACGTACGTCTCGAAAACTGTCGAGGCAAATTGGAAAAAGGTGAAAAGTGAATCAGTGTTGCCGTTTGTCGATACAATTTGATGCCCATTTGAAATTTGCACACAAAGTTAACATTACGATTTTTAAATACAGCGCGTGATGGTCGGAATTTTTGTTTAATTTTTTCTTTTTGTGTTGATATTTATTTACTAAATACTAACCATTTTGAGATATTTCTTTCTCTGCGGCAACACTGATCAAACTGTCGAATTCTCTTTGCTAGAATAGATAGGGGTGTTCACGTAAACAAGCTCGAAAGCTTTCGAGTTGTAGTTACATGCTTTTTGAGTTTTCGCGTTTAGAGGAATACCCTTAATAACAATTGCCAATACTTTGCGGCTCTTGACTTTTGTTGTTGTTGCTTTTGTATTATTGTCTGACTTTCATTCGTTCAATGTCGACTGCAAGCTAAGTAGCTACGCTTGCATTTGTGTGGCTCTCTCGGATTTTTTCTATTTTCTTTTTTTCAAGTGTACTCGTATTCATTCAATTTAGTTGCCCTATTGCTGTTTTTGTAACTATTTACGTTCTCAATTGTAATTGAATTTAAATATTAAAAATTTGCTGCATGAAAATGTAGGTAACGACTGGTGCTTTCGCTGTTTTAACAGTTATGGCCTTTGAACAGTTGCCACCTCTTGTTTTTTTATGTTCTACTAAGAAATCCAAAAAAAAAAAAATGAATATGTACCTCACTTTTGTTTATGACATTAAATATGACTGCCCATGAGAAAATTACCTTATCTTTTTCGGGAAAGCTAACAATTTTCATTGCTATCGATCGAATAAATCTTGACCAGCTTGGTATGGTTTTTGGTATACTATCGAAAACAAATCGAAAAATCGTGACATAGTACCGCTTCGATATACCTGCTTACTATCGAAAAATAATACTTAAAATGTCATAATTTTGTTGGGAATCTAGCTAGAAAATTTCTGAAATCATCATCGAGTAAACAAGTAACCTCTATGGCAGTAAGTCAATAACTAAAATTCAAACCAAATAGAAGATAATAAAAATGGTCACATATTGTGACAGAGCTATTATCTTTTGAGCTTTTGCATAGAATACTTATTTCAAAATATTCGTATAAGCGATACGTAAGCCCGCAGATAAATATATATGAGCGAAGAACTATATAAATATATCTTATATATGCTTCGCCAAATGGCGATGAACATATCAGCATACTTTTGTAGCGTATGTATGTATATAAAACTAGGTCATTTGAAAATTTTGTCTAGGAAATTAAATCTTTATCAAGGATTAAGAAGATATGTAGGGTATCAAATTGGTCAGAAAGTAAATTGTTTTTTCTGTTTTTCGAATGCATCAGAATTGTGTCCGATCAGAGAAACGCAACACGACGCTCCAGTAAGATTTTGATCATTGTATTTTACTAAAGTAGTACATCTGTGCTATTTGAAATTTTCTTTACAAAATGATGATCGTTTTGACGTTGCTAGCACTTGGATTATTCTGTCAATTTAAGTTTTTATCAATAACTGGCAGAAAAATTCTAACTTTTGTGAAGAATGGAAAACTTAAGCTGGGCTTCAAATATCTTTCAACATTTTTGACGTTTCTGTGGTGAATATAGTAATTCTGACAAGCAAATTGAAATTTTGACAAACAAATAGTAGATAAGGTCCAACACTCCGAACGATGATTTATGTAAATTTTTAAAGGCTTATAAGTGGGCATACCATTTTCGTCTTTCAGAGATTTAAGCTCAGTGCCAGGTAGATAATAGTCTCCTCATTTTCGGAAAGTTGCTAAAAAGTTGTGGTTATTCTGAATATGATTCTTAATTTTTTTTTTCTGGCAACATATTGAAAATAATAACCACATTTTAACAAAAAATATAAATGTTCAATACTTTGTGTGAAATATATAAATATTATCTGTTAATCGAGACAAAGTTAACGATTTCAATCAACAGAGAAAACAATTTATTTACCCAAGCGTAGGTAAAAATATATCAAATGTAATATATACATATCTTTTCATAAAATGTCCAGAGGCATACATATGTAAGCGTTTCTACAAAACTTCCGGCTCAAAAGGTGAGAAACATTACACAAACACTACTGGTTACTCATTGATTAACAAATTAATTGATCTGTACAAAAGAAGTCACGATCAATTCAACGAATTTTGTTTGTGTTGCGGTTTTACATTTTTTTAACTTTTTTATGATACTTAATTACATGCTGTTTTTTAAAGAATATAGATTTACTGAAAATATATTAAATATTTTTATTCAATTTTTACATAAAGCACATGAAGGGGAAATCCACTTTTCAACGGCTGTTGTAAAAAAATGAACAGGTCAAGGCGTTAGTTTTGCCAAGATTTTCCTAGAAAAGGGCGAGAACTATCATGGAGCGGGTGACACCCGTTATTGTTTATTTTTGTTAAGGTTCTTATAATTCTTATTTAAAAAAAAATATTTAAATTTGCTTGAGACTAAAAATGGTTCACAATTTTTAAAAATTTTGGCAAAAAAATTATTTCACTTCGGGATGACACGTGATTTCCTGCACAACCCAACCCACTCTAGTGGCGCCGCAGCAATAAAATTGTTAGATTTGAGTTCGAAGAGTTTCACTGACCGGCATCATCTGATAAAATGAGACAGTCACGAATGGGTTTCTATTTTGCTACAGATAACTTTAAGTGGATGTGTTATTAATTTTGACACTTTTTAACTTTTCAGCGGTTATAGAGAGATCAAAAATTTAATTATCTCGAAAATCTCGGGCTTTTTTCGTTCACAATCCCATGGAAATTGTGAGCCAATATTTGGAGCAAGTCAAGGCATTGTCATCCCTGTACAGCATGCGATCTTTTTTTAAACTTTTTTTAGTTGCAATTAAAACTTTTTATGCGAACACACAGAGACTTTTCAAGGTGATCGCGCTTCTGCCTCTTACTTTTTATTTATTGTTAATTCCCGTTTTTATTTTTCGAATTAAATTTGAATATTTCTGAATCAACAATAAATTCGTTGATCGTAACACAACGGAAATATTAACGAATGCAAGACAAAGAGCGTGGTGTGTGACATACCGCTGTCGAATACGCGGACACGATCTGTTTGACTGAATATGTGAATCTAAACTAAACCTCTGCGTATGAATTTTTTTGATTTTATAGCAACGAACGTTTTTCGATTTGAGCGAATGAACCACTTTCGAACTCAAGAAATTCGCCAAATAATAACAATGTTGGCGCATGTAAATATTTACATGAAGACGTTGGAGCGCTTGTTGTCGAAAGGGCGCCGGGTCTATAACGCTCGCAACTCATCGTTTATGCATTAATTAATTATGCATTGTGTCTGACCGGATGCAAAACTTTTTAAGCCCTTCAAGTACATGCGTTTGCTATTTTTTTGTAATGCATAGAAGAGGGCGTGAGAGGCACTCTCATATATTTATTTGTGCAAACATACTTGCTGTACCGGCGGCTCTTCCCGCGCACTGCCCGTTGTACAACCCTGCCTACATTTTAAGCAGTCCTTAGTGCAGACGATTGGGCTCATGAACCAAACTTTACAAATTGGTATAAGGGGCTGTTTATATATTACGTAACGTTGTGATTCGACATTTTTGACACCTTCCCTCTGTCACGTTTCTTGGCATTTCTGTCTCGTTTGCCAAGGAAATTCTCAGTTTTCCATCCATTTTTAGACTCGAAATAGAAAAGTCATCTTCTATAGAACTAGCTGATTTATTGATCATAAAGAATCATTTTACGACATCCAACTTTCCTGAAGTATTCAGTAGATTTTTGTTATTTGTAACCATTCCTGTGGCTTCGGTCAGTAAACTTATATTAGAAATTCTATGGGACAAAGGAATCAAAGCAAGTTAGCTAACTTCTATTCATCGAATCATCCATGGTGCGAAATCTGAACTTTGATAATGTTAAAGGTGTTAATCTTTGCTGCACAGAAAACCCGAAAAACGGAATTTTAATTTTTGATTAAAATTTTTACTAAAAATAAAATTGTTATTTCAGACCAGTATGCTCTTTAAATTAAAATTTAGTAGAAAATCAACGAAAAATGTACACAATAAAATCTAGAACGTTGGTTGAGGGAGGGCCCTATCCGATGAATTTGAAATGGTGCTTAACGACATAGACATCTTTTTTTTTATCCAAAACATCATAAATTCAAATTTTCTATTTATGCTGCCGTACTAGAACTTACGTAGATCTGTATGTAGGCTTGTGAAATAAATTCCAATTAATGATATTTCAGAGGAAAAGTAAATAAAATGAAATTAGTCTTAGAAGAAAAAAAATTTTAGAAACATCAGATATGCGAAATAGGAAATTAATATAAATAATCGAAAGAATAGATTGTTAAATATAGCATAGAAAAATGTACAACGCTGTAGGTCTTATTAACATATAATCTTAACAGAATGAACCGTAAATGCTCATATGCGTCTGCCTTCGAAAAATCAGCGTTGAAGACGTCTGCCTTCTCTATTTCTGTTTTTTATATGAAAAAGAATCAGTCAAATAAGACGCAGACGCAATAAAATGTTTCATAAATCTAGTTTTTATTTACATGCTTGTAATAATGTAATTTTTGAAAAAATCAATAACTAAGTGGCAGAGGTTATTTCTCCCGTTTTTTATGACTCAAACTTTGTAATTATCGCAATCTGCCTGACGACAAAATGACTTAAGTAGAAATTTTAAAAAAAATTTAATTACTCCTAGGCGCTGCAACAAAATCGACAGTTATTGAGTTTGGACACATTTTTTGAAATAAGTCCCATACGCGATAAGATTGTGTATGATACATTTTTTTATAGTTCTAAAGGCCTCTCAGTTAATATCGCAGAATAGCCCAATGCCAGATATTGTTCGCATTATTATATTACTTAAAAAATCATGATTTTAACATCTGTCGCACTATTGAAATATATTAAAATTTTGGGCATCGGCTCCCTAACAGTAAGGAAATTTTAAATAAATACTAGAAATTGTTCAGAAAAGCTCTTGAAAAATTTTTCCTGGTATGTAATCGACGGAGGAATCATTCCTTTTGCCATGGAATTCATAAGGAAAATTTTAAGATTTTTTTGTGATGCGCGCCCTTATGTACTCGTATGTACATATGGACCGAATCGCAAAATAGTAAACTACGGAGAAAAATTTGCTGGTTATACATATTCCAAAGAATCGAGAAACGCAAATGTCAACCCGAAATCTGTTGTTGGCTGCGAAAATTTAGGCTTGGTTCTTTGGTGGCTCTTGATGAATAAAAGTTAACAAAAATATATCACGAAGCGAAAAGGTACATACAAAACATGTTATTTTTTACGTACAAATAGTACTTCACCGATACGGTACGATAATTTTAGAATTATCGTATCGTTCTCTTAGTGGCGTCAAGCTTCTCGTCTCGTACTCGTTCTCGTACGGCAATTTTTTGATCTGTATCGTTATCGTATCGTTCTCGTCTCGTTATCGCCGATATTTCGCGGTTATTCTCGTTAACATTTATATATAAATTTAATACTAGCTGGATCAGTGGCTTTACCCGCGCATTGCTCATTGTTCCACCGCACTTACATTTTACGCAGCCCTTACTGCAGATATTTGGGTCCATGTGCAGAATTTCACAAATTGGAATAAGTACCAAGAATATCAATATATGGCTTTGGTTGTATGGGAGGAGGTAAGGTACATTATCCAACGCCGTAAAAATGGCTCCACCGCTGTCAAGAGTAAACAAAACATAAATATAACATACAACAAGTATTATTTACAATTACTGCTACCCCGGTGGCAGAGGCGGAGACTTCTAAAAGATATTGGGGGCACAACTTTCAAAAGAAGTTTTTCAATTGACGTTACAGGTTTGACGACTTCAATTTTAGACTCGAGGTAGAAATTACCTCGAGAGCGAGATATCGGTCAGATTTTTTCTTTCTCGCCCTCGGTCATACAAAAAATAATATTTTTAATATCGTCTCGTTATCGTTCTTGGTCCCGATATCGATAACGAGAACGATATTTATCGGTTCTCAGTGAAGCACTACATACAATCCGCCTTTCTGAGATAGTATAAGGCATATTAAAAGTAACTAAATAAAATATTTGAAGGAAAAAATGTAATCAGCATTTTGTGTAAAAACGAGTTCCACCGCATTTTTTGATGTAGCGTAACAGTCCAAAATCCGAAAAAGACTTTTGAGGCAAAATCTATCACGTTTACAAGTGAGAATGACCTCATTATTTTCGAGCAGTCTTACTATATTTTCTAAACAAAACAAAAAACTAGCAGTCTATTTACCTATGTAGGTGACCAGAGCCGAAAACAATTTGTAACGTACCAGTCTTTTTTCATCGATAATGAAATATTGTAACTAAGTATGTTGATATTCTAACCTAAAATTAATGTATTTTTGATGTTTGTGAAAAGCTGAGCGAGGCTGTATATTTTTACTACTCCTCCTGCAGTCCCCTTATGGAACATTTAAGTCAAATTTTCTGAAAAAATTATCGTACGGGACTAGCGACTGAGAGTTTCTCCATACGGCCTTAGAAAAAAATATTCCTCATAGAAAGTTAAGGCTCATTTGTGTGGCAGTAAAATTCAAATATAAGTCGATTCTTTACGTTTTTTCAATTTCTTTATATTGCGCGTTTACTGGAAGACCATCATAACTCAAAAAAAAAAAATTTCAAGGTAATTATGCAGAAATGATTACCATTTCATGTATTTTTTTGCATCAAAAATCTGAAAGGTTTCTAAAGAACTAACTTTCCTATGCCACTAAATTAGTGTTTACTTTTGTAAAATTAAACAATTAAAGCCATATTAATGCTTTATTTTACTTCTTACGCGAACATAGATCGCAAAGGTAACGTAACAGTCTTTTCGTGTAACGCAGCAGTCCGAAAATGTTTGCCTTAGAACTCAAAAAAAAATTTTTTCAGTGAAATTAGAATTTCATTTAATGCTTTCAACCTAACGCTTACAAATTATAAGCTTCACGTTGAAAACATGCCACCAAAAGAGCAGAGTTTTTCAATAATGTAAGGCAACTTTTAAATCTACTTCCAAAATTAGGCAACGTAAAAATTAATGCTGACACGTTCATAACTCTTAAATAACAAGAGATGCCAAAATTTTTTATATGTACACTCGAATAATGAAATGTGCGTACGAATGTAACTTAACAGTCGCGTTTTGGTCCATAAATGATATGAATAACAAAAAATTATTTTAACTTTGTTATAAAACATTTTACATTTTTACATGTTTTTTATCGAAAGCCTATAGACTGCTTTTTCTTTGTTTTAAAAACTTTAAAGAAAATCATTGGTCATAATTTGATCGAATTTTATCATTCATTAGCAGACACCGATATTCATGTGAACTTACACAAGTCGGTCAATGCTTTTTTAAACAAACATGACAAAGACAACAAATGAAATTGTACCATTTCCAACCTGGTTATTGGTGAAATACGTTTCGGCTATTACCACATATATACACTGAACCAAAATTGTTCTTGTCAGATAAGAAAAGCTACTTATATACTAGGAAAATTTCATAAAAGCCAAGCCAAAGAAATATTTCTTATAATCTAAGGAAAAGTCTTCATAAACTTACATATCGATAATATTTTAAGAAAATTTCATTATATTTCAAGAAATGTTCTAAGGTATAAGAAACATTACATATAATTATTTTAAGAAACGTTTCTTAGAATATAAGAAACTTTTTTGGTACATATGAAACGTTCCATAGAATTATTTTATGTGGTGTTTCTTAGCCTATAAGAATTTTTTCTTATATTACTTTTCCCTTTATCCAATTAAAAAGAAAACGCACATTTAGTTTGCAGAAACAAATGTTTATTATTGCATTTTATTTCGAATGTGATCGCTTACCATAGTAACATATTCATTAGCTCTTTTTCATAAAACTTTTGAATAGTCAATGCTTTGCGATCGTAAGGAAGGATTTGCGAAAGAGATAGTTCAGTACCATCTGCAGATGATGGGCTTCAACGATTCGAATTTGACAGCGCTGTTGTAGAGGCAAATGAATCTTGGCGTGGATGAACTACAATTTCAATTGGGAAATACATCGACTTCCTCCATTCCTCATAGTGATGCTCAGATACAGCTCGGTCGCCTATTTTCCAGCATAGATGTTTCAATATTTTTAAAGCGTTACAGTAATTTTTTTTTCTGAAAGTTAATATTTATGAGCACATCAAGACTTAAAATGTATTACATCGAGGGGTATGTATACGTATGATCCAAACGCCAACCTTCCAGATTTACAGTACCAGGATTTTATCTTCAGACATTTTTCTTCTATTTCTTTTTTATTATATTGTTAAGTACTTCATTATCACGAAAATACTCCTTAAGACGAACCATGTGCAAACAACAACGTCTTCAAATTTGATTATACAGAAAGAGAATGGCAACGGCTGTGTTCGCTAAGAAAGTTTTCTTATGATCCAAGAATCTTTTCTTATATGAAAAGAACATTTTGTTTGTCGGAAGGGCAGAGAAATATATATTTCTTAGGATATAAGAAAAATTTCTTAGATTATAAGCAAATGTTTTTAAACGTATGCTGAAATATAAACATTTCTTGAAATTTAAGAAAGAAAACCTAAATCATAAGCAACTTTTTCTTATGTTTACTCAATAACTTTATGAATCGAATACTTAAACTTATGACAAATCTACTTTTATGGAACGTTTCTTCATTCATATGAACTTTTATTTATTGTGTAAGTAAAAATACATAAATAATTCCAAGAAACTTTTTCTTAAAAATTTATGTATATTTTTGGTTCAGTGTACATATTCATATATGTACATATATACATAGCTTCATGAGGGTAGCTTTGGTTAATTTGTACTAGGGTTTGAACCCCTACCATTAAGACCGCCCTTAACACTTGGGCCATTAAGAAATGACAAACAAGAAATGACAGATGGTGCATTGTGTGCGAAATGTAATACATAAATTCTACACTGTGTACACCTCATGGGGAGAACCCCTCATGGCCTAAGTGTTAAGAGTGGCTATCCAAATATAATTCATTGAATGTCGGAGTTCGAATCCTCATCCAAATTAACCAAAACCATAGTCTGATTAGACTATGTATATATATACAGCTGCGGTCAAAATAATAGCAATTTTTGAATTGAAAGAAAATATTTGGAACAAATGAAGTTTATTTTCTTCAATTCTTTTAAAATACAGTTACTTGATAAGTACACAAAATAAGCACAAGACATATTGCTCCAAACAAATAACTGTACTTTCTAAGATTGCCACTACATTGAGTAATTTACAAGTTCGAGCACTCAAAATAATAGCAGTGTTGAGCTTGGCTACTTCTAAAGTTCAGCTACTTACTCAAATATAAAAATGTGTATTTTTGTATAATATTGCATTGATTTTACCAAGTTTTTGCATTTTAGCAGGCCGTGGGAAAGAATGTACGCCATATATACATATATATTTCGCTAGGTGAAATTTATAAGGAAATTCAAAATGCTTTTGGATGTTCTTCGAAAATGATTTAGATTTCAATAAAATACACAAATAAACGAAAAACACAAAGGCGAAAGCCTTCCATGTACCCCCGGGATGCAATATGGGTTTCGAAACATTATCGGTTTTTGCTTGCTACGGAAATAAAGAAAGTGCTTAATGTAGCAGCGAGCTTAGAGACCGTTAAAATAAGGCTCAAGGAAATTAATTTGTTAAAAAAAATACATAGCACAAAGACATTGGACTCTGCACACGGGTACATGGTGTGGCCACTTGCAAAGTGCAGAAGCATTATGTGGTGTGATGAGAGTAAGATCGATTTTTTGATGACACTCGTCAATATGTAAGGCGTAGCCTAAATACAGAATTTGCTCCCCGGAATGCTCTTACTCTTTTCGCTCCACATGTGTCTTCACTTGGCCATACCCGTTCGCAAAGTCTGCTGTTTTTGTGATATGTAGCAGGTGTTCACCATGATGTCGATTTATAATCGAAAACAACGCAAAATGGCAACAATTGACCAGCCAAATCTGGTCAATGTATACAACTAAAAACTGATAAATATCAACTACGAAGTCCAAGTACGTGGCAAGAAATGGTATTTGTCGCTCATTACCAACTCAATCGATGCTGCTATAGTAAAATGCATGGGAGCTTCACGTATTGTGCAAACTCACTAAATTTGATTTCCGTACCGAAGTGGCTAAGGAACTTATTACAAAACTGCCTGAGGGTCGCCCAAGTGGACAGAAAGCCAAAATTCATGCTGAATTGACCCAATGAATGGATCGTATTGGTCACGATGTCATCCGGTTCGAGTAGCTCAGCCATTATCGATAGTGTGGCCTAAAAACAAAATGTGATTGCAGCAAATGTAAAGTTCATGTCCACTTAAAAAATTGCTTGAGCGATTACAACAACTAACTTGGTACCAAACGAGGCCAAGCTCAAAAACGCTCAGTAAATTTTAAAAAGAAAATAATAATAATGTGTTTTCCACTTATTTGCTTTTAAAAATATCGCTTTGCATTCATAAAGCTAAGTTTTTCAGCTGACCAGAAATCAATTGTTTTTTACCTCCATAAAGTCTATTGGGTAAAATTTTACCCAATGAGACTTTTACAGGTGTGGTGGACAAGTGATACCGTACATGTTTATTTCTTTGTTAAACAGCGGATACTCCGTCCTAACTATTATTCGAAGGTTTTCCCGATTTTCCTATTCTCCAATATTTCTGCACCGATTTGCCACCAAATTTTCGAAAACTATAAATTACCTTAATTCTGGCCCACAAAAATACATGTTAGTCAAAGAAATCCAAAAAGATAAGAATACCTATTTCAGACCCATCCTTCCTCTACCAAATAGAGCATTTAAGGCCACTCTTGCCTGTCGCCATTTAGGACTTTCCTTTTGGGTAAAAATTTACCCATTAGACCTTAATGGGTTTAAAAGCTAAATGAGAAAAAAAAATAGTTTTAGTCCACTGGCTTGCAAGTATGAAAAACTATGCAATTTAAATAACTAAGCTTTAAATTGAAATGCAACTAAGTCTTAGAATTATGTCTTTCTGAATATCGACATGTTTGAAGTAAAATATGAAATTGCGCAGGGAGTCAATCGATGTAAGGAAACTGCACCCTAAGGCAGCCTAAGATAAAGTGACCACAACAGAACCAACAACAACCGCAAACAGAAGGACAACCAACTTGAAGAATTTGAGGTATTTACTCTGTATGAATTTTGCATAAATTGCGATTTATCGAATGCAATTTAATATGGCTATATCGAACATGGAAATCTAAATGCATTTGATTGTGGTATTTATTTAAATAACAACAAATATGACGTCTTGACAAATCGATGTGCAATAAATGGACACAAACAGTTTCAATTTATTTAATTAATCCAATAACTAGACCTTAAAAGTTTCAATACAAATTTTAAAATTTAAAGAAAGCTAAAATTTACCATCGGACAAAATCAAACGGAGTTCACTTGTGTATTCCATTCATTGCATATGAGCAACAGCAAATAAAATAAGATTTTATTTAAAAAGATTTCTAAATTTACAACCCAACAGAACATAGAGCTAAAACAAGAAATTCTAAAAATAGTGAATAACGTCACATCTTCTGTCTTGTCTACTCTTGGCAATGCCTCTTTCAATTAAGGTCACGGTCAAGCTGTTGGGCACAAATTTTGGATAACGAGCCAAATATACCGATAATTTAAGTTTATCAGATAAATACCTAAAAACTAATTTTGTAAACAAAATAAATAAGTTTAGCATGTGTTATAAACGAAATTATACAGTGGGATGAAGCTAGTAAAATTTCGAATTCAAGTACATATATATATAGGATTCTTGAAACCGACAATAGGTAAGACGAAATTGAATTGGTTGTTGGGATGCATGCAAATTTAAGTTACCTTCGAAACTTTATTTTGCTATTGTTTGTTTCTAATTTCCAGGAGACGTCCAAATTCCGACATTTCGCTTTGGGTCAATATCATATTCCCTGCAATATTCTCCAGAATATATATTTGAAAGAAGGGTGACAAAGCACTGAAATATTGTGGCCATGAATGGAAAAAAATTAAAGTGCTAGAAATTAAGAAATTTTTTAAGACAGTTATCAGAAAATTTTTAAGGAATGAAAAAACAACTATAATAGAGCAAAATTTGTCTTGAGTTTAGTGACAAAGTGGGCTCAAAGTTGAACTTTGTACACCAAAAATGTTCTATGAAACTTTTTGTAAAAGTAACTGTTGGATCGAGTGCTCTAGTTAACTTGTTCAAAACAAAATGCAATTTGCAAACTTTGAAAGAAAAAAATATCCCCTGATTTCGGTAAATTTTTTTATATATAATATAAGAAAGTATGGTAAACCAAAATCCAAAGTTTCAGCTGCTTTTTTTTACAACTAAGAGAAAATATTTTTATTTCTTCACAGTTTGCAACGTTATTTTATCAATTGTAAAAGCTCACATTGTAAAGGAATTTGTTTGAATTTGTAAAGAAGTCCCTTTAAGTAGAAGGGAACAGGTAAGGCCAACTTTTTCTCTTTTTATCCCCCTAGGTGTAGGAGATAGAAATTCCAATCCTTTTCAAAAACAGAACAGACGAGCTTTTGAAACTGTTTTTCTCCAATTATTTCTAAACTATAAAAGATATCGCAAAATTTGTAACATTTTTGAAATCAGCATTGCCAAATTAATGGAAATTGCTACCTATTGTGAAAAAATGCTCAACCAAATCCCACCTTTGTATGGGAGGTAGGCGTGTCCGTGGAACGATTTTTTTCATATTCAAAAATTTTTGTGTCCTTTACCTGAAAAATCGTCGGTGCCAAATTTCAAGAGTCTAGCGCAGCTATAACTGTATATGGCCGTTGTTCCATACACACCCATCCACTGTGCGACGCTAGCTTAGTTTCATTTCAAGCACGTTCCAAAAGTATCCAGTGATTATGTTTGAACTAATAGGACAATTAGAATCATCGAAGACTACGTATATCTTATGGGCGGAGAGCTCGCTGTAGAAAAGTCGAGTTTATAAGATTATCTTGAATCTGACCGACCAGAATGCCTTACCAAAGCCCAATTTTGTTGTCTTCATTAAAAGTGTATAATATTTCAGCTTGAAATGTATGCTACTCAAATGAAAGCACTCTATATATATTTGCATTGTTGAATTTTGTACCAAACATGAGTTGCCATTGGTTTTTTGGGTCATTTTTTGCTCTCGGACTATTGTGATCTTAAAAAAAATTTAGTATGTAACAACAGTGTTTTCCTTGAAAAGATTTCTTTTCAATGGGTCAAATTCATACGGAAGGATGGTATTTCAAATCGTTCTTTGAAAAGTATAGCCTATAATAATGTTAACATAATCAGAGTATTTTGTTTGGAACTTTCCCTGATCAAATTCAATGTACCATTATTATAACCTTACCCAAAAAAGATGATCCACGAGAAAAATTAGCTATCGAACCATTTCTCTATTGTCAGCAATTTAAAAAATTTTCCAAAAACTATCATGCAACGTGTTTTGAGGGTTTTAAACAAAAATAAATTTTTTAGACCTTTGTAATTTCGTTTTAGACAAAGTATGTTCAAAGATGTTTGCTTGATTTTTGTTCAGCCATTGATAAAGGACTTGTTAAAAAAAAAAAATCCGCAAGTCTATTTCTTGATATTACCAAAGCATTTGACATAGTAAATCACAGTTTATTTTCCCCACCATATTTTGCTTGAAGATTGAACTTATGTCCATATATTAAAAATAGGATCAGTCACATCTGTCAGCACAGACTCTTGAGGCACACCTAAATTAATAAGAACGGAATCACTTATTTGTCCAGCCACTTGCACCTGCTGCGACCGATCCTTTAAACAACGCTTAAGCCAATCATAAATTCCGCGTTAAAATTACCTTGACATAGCATATAGGGCTACTAGTCCTTTAAACCTTGTTGTTAAAATAAAGAATGATCTAAATACATTAACAAATTGGTTCGCAGTGCACGATATGGCTGCTAGTAATAAAACAAAAACATTTTTTCCAAGTCTTGTTTCCAAAGAACCTCCAGATGTGGAATTAATATTCCATCCCCAAAACTGATTAAGTATGTTAACTCCTGCCTTTTTTGGTTTAAACTATTCTTTAAATGAATAACTCTTATGTTTGTTTTTTTTTTATTTTATGAATATAAAATTAAAACATTGATGAACAACCCACAATTAACACCAAACACTAAATTATATATAGGGTGTTTTTTTTAGAGGTTTGTTTTTCGAATAGAGATAAAACTGGCATTTTATGGTCAAATCTGGCAACTCTAATGTCATTTATGTTCAGTTTGGTTTGCCATTTCATCATGAACAGGTTGACAAAAGAACAACGCTTGCAAATCGTGCAAATTTATTTCGAAAATAATGGTTCAGTTCGCGAAGCTTACCGCAAGCTCCGTCCATTTTATGGTCGACATAATCGGCCATCAGAGCAATTAATTCGGTTAACCATGGATCGTTTTCGCACTACGTTTACTCTATGTGATAATACGCATCCGCAGAAACGTCGAACAGTGCGCACCGAAGAAACAATTGCCGCTGTAGAGCAAAATGTTGAAGAGGACCCGAATGAATCGATTCGCCACCGTGCACAGCAATTGGAGCTTTGTCCATCAACTTTATGGAAGATTTTGCGCAAAGATCTTGGCTTGCGACCTTACAAGATCCAGCTTGTGCAAGAATTAAAGCCGCGAGACCATGCAATGCGTCGTGATTTTGGTGTATGGGAAGAAAATGAGATTGATCTCGATGCTGATTTTCATCGCAAAATTTTGTTCAGTGATGAGGCTCATTTTTGGTTGAATGGCTACGTCAACAAGCAAAATTGCCGCATTTGGAGTGAAGAGAATCCACATGAGACCCTTGAGACGCCATTACATCCACAAAAACTGACTGTTTGGTGTGCTCTATGGGCTGGTGGAGTCATTGGGCCATACTTCTTCCGAAATAATGCTGGAGAGTCAGTTACCGTTAATGGAGACTGGTATAGAGCCATGATAACCGACTATTTTGTTCCCGAATTGGATGTCATGAATGTGGATGAGTTGTGGTTCCAACAAGACGGCGCTACATGCCACACAGCGCACCTCACAATCGATTTATTGAAGGAAACATTCGATGAGCGCATAATTTCGCGGAATGGACCTGTCAATTGGCCACCAAGATCGTGTGATTTGACACCATTGGATTATTTTCTTTGGGGATATGTGAAGTCGCTCGTCTACGCCAACAAACCAGAAACGTTAGGGGACTTGGAAGCCAACATTCGTGGCGTTATTGCCGACATACGGCCCCATATGCTCGAAAAAGTGGTTCAAAATTGGACCTGTAGAATTGGCTTTATTCGAGCCAGCCGCGGCGGCCACATGCCCGAAATCATATTTAAACATTAATGGCATAAAATTATCCTTCCAATAAAGCCAAATTGATGGACATTAAAACGATTTTCTTGTGTTTTATTTTAATTCGAAGCTCTATACCTCTAAAAAAAACACCCTTTACAATGCATTTTTTAATTACTGAAGTGGAATTTAACAATATTCTTCTTTTGAGTAAAAAATACCTCTTCACTAGTATACATTGTGAGAGTAATTTATTATTTTATGAGGATTTGTAAAAAGCAGTAAATATGATTATAAAATAAAACGAGCTTGGTTTATTTTCCCTCATTGAAAACGCTCTTAAGCTGGCATAGATATTTGGTCAATGGTCTTGTGATGGACTGAAAAATACTTTTTTCTTATTTTAGTCTGTAATACCGACAGAAAATTTATTAAGTCGTAAGGATGAAATGGCCAAAGATTTTTGGATGTAAACATAGAGTCACTATAGGTGTTATCTTCGGCCTGGACAAAAATGTAATTCCTTATACTGAGAACAGTGTTTGTTTCCCTCAAATGAACTTATTCGTGTCAGATTCTAAAATTATTTATTGAAAAGGAAAAATGAAGTTGAAAGTGTTTTTTTTTAGTCAATTCAGATGTGTTGTATATAAATTAGAGTGGTTAAACAAAAAGTTTCTGTTTTTCTTACGATGTGTCAACAAATTACAATAGCGTTATATGTCTTGGCAAAGCTCCTCAAATGAATTTTCATTAATATTGAAAACTGCATTAGCCCTCACCAAAAATGTTCTATGAAGGTTGACTCACTTAGACCAAATGTGATCCATTGTGATACCACAGGGTGTTTGACAATACCCTCTCGTTGAACCAACCGAATTTCGTAATAAAACTAAATAGCTGACCTATACTGACATGTCTAAGGTCATCCAGGTCGTCAAATAAAAACGACCCAAGTGTTTTGTGGCATTTACTAGCAAGTGCGGGACAGGAGCAGAGAAAATGTTTAATATTTTCCTCTTCCTCCACACCACCACAACTTCTGCAGAAGTCAAAGGACCTTAACACCTAATTTCTTCGCATGTCCGCCGATGAGGCAGCGGCCAGTTATCACTGCAACATCTGACGAGACACTATGTCTAGTGCGAGAAATTAGTTCTGACGAACGCTTAGCACACCATTTCGGCCAGATTTGCCTAGTTATATTGCAAGCTGACCCTTGAGTCCATCTTTTGTTAGCATTTTTTAACATTTCTTCTTTAAACAGAAACTTGCAGGTAGCAAGTGGCTTACCAACACCCTCCTTGTCCTGAAGAATTTGTGCAGTAGTCCCCTGCCTAGCAAGTTCATCAGCTTTGCAATTGCCGTCAATGTTACTATGCCCAGCCACCCAAATGAGGGGAATGTTAAAATTCTGAGCTATGTATCTCGTTTAAAGACAAGCGGCATTGCTGGGCTAATAGTGAGTTTAGGGAGACTGATTCTAGAGATTTGATAGCAGCCTGACTATCTGAATAAATGTTTATATCCTTTCTGTATACAACATTCGTCCTCAGCCAGGATAATACCCCATATATAGGTTATAGCAACCTCCGCCTGAAAAACGCTACAATGATCTGGTAACCTCACAGCAATTCTTATCTTCAGCTCCTTAGAGTAATTACCATAACCCACCTGGCTATTTAGCTTGGAGCCATCTGTGTAGAAATGAATATGGCCCCTTCTCCCCGGGAGTCCTCCCTTCCAGCAATCCCTAGATGGAATGTAAGTTACGTAATACTGTTCTATGAAACTTTTTATATGAGCATCTGTTGGATAGAGCGCTATCGTAAACTTGTTTGAAGCAAAATGCGGTAATATGGCATATTGACGAAAGGTAAATTGCTCTCACTTTATAAAGACCAATTTTTGAAGTGAAAACTTCTTATGGCACGTTGTGCACCTCCATAAAAAAGCATTCGCGGTTGAGGAAAAAAGTATAAACTCGCGCTATCACTACCGTCACCGTCACCGCATAATAATCTATATATCTATTTATTTTCTATATATTTAATCCTCGAAGGTAAGGCTTAGTTGACGCGATCTACAGCAGCTATAGCAACAATCAATATATCAAATTGAAGTGCTCATCCAGCAGAGTTGCGGAAAATTATTGGATCCAAAATCCGTTGAACAAGCGGAGGTATAAGCGTGGAAAGATTGTAATGTTTATTACATTATATTATTTTAGATTTTTCTCAAATATGGAAAAAACAGAAAGTTCGGATGATTCTCAGGAAGAAAAATCCAGAAAAATTCGAATCAAAACTGTTCGTATCCTACATAAACCAATCGTATCAGTTTTAGAAATTGGCAATAACCCTGGCAGTGATGATGGTGCAATGGATGGATTTTTCCGAGTGTACTTAACTTATTTTTGTAAAGTAATTGTAATGATACTGAAATGTAATTTTCTTATTTTATGTAAAATTATTAAAAAAAAAAGTAATTGTGTAAGATAGCGCAATAAATAAATATTGTAAACATTGCAAAACATCATGAAAAAAAAAATTCCAAAATATTTCACTGTTTTCACTTCTGTCGGCCTCCCAGAGTGCAACCCGCCGGTTTTTTTTTCTTCTGCCGATTTTTAATGAATTGTTCGGATTTTTCAAAAATTAGATTGAAAGGTGATAAAAGTGGTAAGTTCGCATCTTGGAAAAAAATTTTTTCCCCCATTTATGTCGAAATTTAATTTGTATATTGGTAAACAGTTCACACATAATACTTTTCAAAAATTTTTTCCTAGAGTTTTTATAATTTACATTATGTAAATTGAGAAATTTCGCATATTTCTCAATAAAAATTAATGTCCCCAGATAGCTTCAATTTCTCAGGCATTATATGTTAAAGTATGGTTAACCAAAATTCAAAGTTTCAGCGTTCGGAATTCACAAAATCTTTTTATAAATTTTTTTCTATTGCAATATTGGAAGGGAAAAATCTTTTTTTACCTTCAATGCAATACAATAATTTTATCTAAGGTAAAAGTTACAATGTAAGGGGACGTGCTTGAGCTCAAACGGTTTTTCTCTAATAACTTCTGAAGTGTAAAATTTACCACAAAATTTTTAACAGTTTTGATATGAACATAGCCAAATCAATGGAAATTGATACCCATTTTGAAGAAAAAGCCTCAGCTACATTTCACCTTGTATGGGAGGTAGGCGGGCACGCTAACAGATTTTTTTCATGTTCACAATTTATTGTTTTTTAAACACAAAAAACATCTGAGCCAAATTTCAAGAGTATATTATTGTTATTATTTTTGGCCACCGTTGTTTGTTTTTCTCCAATAACTTGTCTAAATACAAGACTATCGAATAAAATGTGTTTGCCTATGATGACATAATTTCGATATGATATCGCTAAGTGCTGCTAATCAATATGCAGTTAAAATTTAAGGTATGTTTCATTACATGGTATATTTCCTGCTATACGCCTCGTTACAACGATTTCTAAAGCAAATGCTATTTTTTCGAAGAGTAAAATGTTAACAAGAAATCGTAGCACTTTAATGACTTCTTGCTTAATGTTTCAGATATCCTAAAATGAGGAATGTGTGAGAGAATAAATTTTGAGGCTGCTTCAGCGCTATCTATGTGCAGTCACTGTTACTAATTACGAATTCCCTCATTTTAGCTAGTTTAAGAACCATATACCTAAAATTTCCCTTTAAGGGAATTTCACAGAGTGCTGCCACTACAATGATTTCTAGCCAAGACATAAATCACCTACATATGGCGAAATTTATTTATGTGAACGTTTCCGTAAATTAAAAATGGCACCACGGCAAAGCTGTGGCTAGCCCACATTACCGACGGTTGGCGGATATACCGCCAGCGGAAAAACTTTTGAACCGTAAAACCGCCATTAAGTCCGTTTGAGTAAACAGAATTCCGGCGGACAACGTGCGACGGCAAATTCAGCGGCACACAATCGAAAATGATTATTTAACTAAACTTTTCTTATGTGCTTCTCTAAGGATAAATATTTAATCAAAAAGTGTTGCTGGTTCCGGATACATTTTCTAAAAATCAGTATAAGTCGATAACAAGATTTCGAAAATATGAGTTTCATATGAAAGTTAGTTTAATAAGCTGCAATGTTCCAAAAAACGGAGAGTTTGAGTTAAAGTAAATCTGTTCCAATTCAGTTGCAATTTTGTTGTACTATAAAAGAAATATTTTTAATTTTCTCAAAGTGATAAATTTATTTATTTAATTTTGTATGTCGATTAGAGTTTCATGAACAAAACATAATAAGAACATAACTGAATAAAATTGAAACGAATTACCAATAGAGAAAGTAAGTACACCTATCCCTCGATTTACGCGGTACTTCTAAATAACAATTAATTCCATTAATCCTGATTTTTCATTAGGTAGGTATGTACATTAAGGGTTCAGTTTACGCGGATTTTTTTCACAATTTTGCTATTTTCTTTGAGTTCTATTGCTCGTTGTACGCGATTTTTAATTTTGAAATCCAATTCACTCAATTTATGTGGACTTCTCACCTCAATTTACGCGGTCTTGAGTTATGCGGTTTTTTTCAAAAATCTATCTACCGCGTTAATCGAGGGATAACTGTACTCAAAAAAAAAAAATTTCTCTCAAAAATATTTCAATACAAAATTATTTCTTGTAAAAAGAATATTACATCTAAAAAAACCTCTTTGGCAATAACCAAGATAACACTTTTCTCAAAATTTTCTGGGTATTGGCCATTAATAGACTCACATTGACATTTATCATCAATTCGATTTTATTGTTTCGTTATATTTTTGGTACATCGTTGTTTTGATTATTGGGACCGTTCAGCAACTTCAACATTTTTGAATCACTTTCAGCAAGTTTTTAGTGATCAAAATTCTGATGTGAACAAAAAACGACGCAAAATAGTGTAGCGCGACAATCAATCCGACAGCAATAAGTGTTTTTTTTATTAAATAACAACAACAGCGTCTAAATTTCTCAAAAATAAGGTAGTTTGCAACATTTTCAGCACATCGTTCAGAGATTTTTGAAGAGTTTTATGCTTAAGCGCTTCAATTCCCTAAAACGCTTAACTTTGCTGAACGGGCAATTGATATGTCAAGAATGTCAACGTTAAAGCAAATAGGCGATCTTCTCTCGCGCTCTCAAAATGGCTTTCACTTCATTACGTATTGCTCTCCTTAATTACTCCACCTTGGTTTGCCTTGGTTATTGCACCATGGCAACACCTAAGACTTTAGTAACGGTCCTATCTATGGTTGCCATGACACTTCTTTGTTTTGTTTATAAAATTCTCTCGAAAGCTATACGCATTATCATAATAATAATTTTTATTATATTTTAATATCAAAAAATGTTTCGTCGCGGTAAATTAGCATTTTTAAGTACAAAAGATGATCGTATGAAGATAATTAACGATCGAATCAACCTCACTGAGAAGCATTTAATAGAGATGTGCACCACTTTTGCCACATGCACACGCAAATTGGCCAAGTTAGTAGCAACATGTGCATTTGATATTCTTTTGAGTTGCTATGTATGTACATAAGTATATTAATAAATTTGACAACATTGTCAGGTATCGTGATTCTTATGATGAGCTGGCTAAAACTGTAAAAAACTACTCGGACGAAGAGGAAATCAATGAAAGTCTTAGGGATGGTCTGAAGAGTTTTACGAATGCAGTTACCATTCTTGCCGATTACAAGGATTTGCAGGTTCATCGAATGGAAGTTAAGGTATATTATTGTTACATATATTTTTTTATTTTAAAAAAGCGAACATCTTTTTTTTAGATTGTTAACGAGTTGGCTCTGTTCGAAAATCTTTGCAAAACAACACGTGATCAATTGAGAACTGCAGTTATAGCTCGGGATAAGGAGGTACTTAAGCAAAGGCAAATGTTGGAAATAAAATCAAAGTTTGCTGCAAATAATGTAAGTTTGTGAATTCATCGGATTAAATTTAATATTCTGGTACTAACTACATATACTATATCAGATGAGGTTATCTGATTCTAGTGTCTGATTTCGAGTTTTACTTATTTACTAAAAAAGTATATCAGAAATCGAATGTGTATCAGTGATGGTATTTTCAGTACATTCCCGCTGTGAAAATCGTCGTAAGAACTCATTTTAAGTACATTCTGTACAATACACGAATTTTCAGTACATTTTCAATATCTTTGGAGTATTTATTATTCCCTTCTAAAGAGTAAAGAATATCCGAACTGTGCAGCACAGGCTGTATCATTACGAATTAGAATTGAGAATGAACCAGAATTCGTTGCAACACGAACACTAATAACAATCCGAATAAATTTGATCTCAATTTGAAAATTATGATATTCTCTAACACACCTATTAATTTTTTTAAGTAAATATAGGGGTCCATGACAAAAAGTACATTCGCCCTTAAAAAGTGTGATCCAAGTCTCAATGTACTGAACATTTCCACAAAAATCAAATGCCTTCACTGACATTTATATTAAATACAAAAATGTAGAAATTAATTATGGGTTTTTTTTGCACGATTGTGCCACATTCGATAAGACTTGACTCATATTTCCATAAAAAATTTCCTTGAATAGGCTACACATTTCGCGGCTACAGAGCATTCGTTACTGAAGTCTATATGTTTGCATTTAAGTCTAATAACAATATATTTTTACAGACTGGAATAAATTTATAAAATCGCAAAATACGATTTACATAAAATAAAATGAAACTTTTGAAACTGAAAAATCTACAGAAACACTTATATTAATATTATTAAACCAATTACCAGGTTAAATTGTTCCATTTGTTACCTTTGTCATGTTTGTTGAATAAAAAAGCATTGAACACTTAGTAAAAATTTTACGATAATATTAGTCTTTACTGAATGACTGTAAGTTCAATGTAATAATGTTTTATCATTAAACAATTTTTAAGCTCCAAAAATGTGATCATTTGCAGCTTAGTTAGTGCACACAGTTCTAAATGAAAAAGAACATTACTTCGCGGAACCCTTGGTGGTAGATTGAAATTTAGCAGACCACGATATCTACATGTTTGATTTATAACGGACCTTCGCAGCCGCAAGTGCGTAACTTCCGCTTGAAATCGTAATTCCGCCTCTCGGATGTATAAAAGATGAATGGAGAAGTATTTCTTTTGCTTCCTACTGATTTTAAACCAATCAAAAAACAGCAGGTATTATGTGGAGGAAGTCCACCTTCGAAATTTACAGAGTGTAAACCAAACCTAATGAAAGATCGATGCACTCCTTCAAGCCTCAACTTATGCAATTCAAAAAATTGCAGTATATTCTAGCCTTGATCGAAAAAGAAAAGAAAAACTTTAAGCGTATAACAATATCTAAATGAGGAGCTATCGCGCCTTATAAAGCCCAACATAGCATAAGCATTTGGAATAATATAGTCCAGATCGGAACGAAAGGCGAAATTTGAGTCAAACAGTCCCTAGAGACTGACATGAAAACATCATCAAAGGATAAAGTAAGTTGTCCATACAATTTTCAATAAAAACACATAGGCCATCAGAATCAACAGCAATCGAAATTTGAAAACCATTAATACCATTTGAGATGTCATTTTGACATAAGGAGAGACTCAATATCCGAAACTTCAAGACAACTCTTGCCAACTTTACATGTCGCATAAATAAAAGGACTTTTTTTTTAAATATTGGCGAAAGTATAGTTGTAATTAACAAACCACCAAATAGACTGAAGTACAATTTGATTTGATATTATGTATATAGTTTTAAGTCCAAGAAAATAATGTTATTTGAAAATCAAAGCGACACTCCAGAGGTAAACGAATCTAAAGACGAAATTGCTGACCCCATAACTTCATATGATGAGGCATTGCAGCAAGTTGCCCGTTTGCAGCATTTAGCCATTTCATCCCATCAAGAATGTAGAGACGTATTTCGAAATCTAACATTTTAAGTTGAGCCAATTGAAATCTACTCTCACATGTGTAAAATGTCTGTTGTGTGTAAATTTGTTCAACAAATTCAATAAATGGCAATTCAAACATTTCTGTTCCTCCCCAATAAGCGGACATCTCCCATAACCGGACATAAATACTGCGATGGTAGGTGTCCGGTTATGGAGAATTTTACTTATTTTATTGATATGAAAAATAAAATTTTACTAGATGTTTATTCCTGGGCTGTTGCAGTTGCAGATGTGAAGTGACGTTTCGTTTTAAACTTTTAAATATATTTTCTGTCCAGCAATCTTGGCCTAATGAGACTTTCTTGCTCTTTGAAATCACAAACGCGCTTAGAAGCTTCTGTAACTTCCTTTACAAATCTTTCCACTCCTTGTGTGGCCAACGGAATTTCAAACTCTTTTCTGTCGCTAATTCCTATTTCAACTATCAACTCTAGATTTTGTTTGCTTAGGGTAGAAGATTTGATTCCGTTAGTTTTGAAAACTCTCTTTGCTTTTAAGTCAGTTTGTTGAGCTTTTTGTATTCTTTTATTGCCAGAAACTATTCATTACAGCCAGCCTAACCAAAATCTTTGGTTACAGACTGAGGGAATTGTTGTCAGAAAATTTCTTCAACTATCAAGATCAGGAGATAATATTCTCCAGATTCATTGTGAATTACTTTTTCATACTTAACATTTTGATATTTGTACTCTTTTTTCTTTAGAAAATTAAAGTTCTATTTCGCTTACTCCGAAAAAAAGGCTTATTGTCATAAAATAACCAAAATGTTGGGTCAGTAAACGCATGCTAGATGTGTAATACATTTCATTTGTATGGTCATAAGAATTTTCTAAATAAACTATGAATAAATGAAACTGTCAACAATAGACCTCAATTTTGAAAAAAAATTATAGTCATAACTATACAATTATAATTAGTGCTGGTCCGGTAGACGTACATAAATGTTACACGACAGATGTAATTTATTTTTCGACTATTGATTAACAATCTAAAATTTACACTTTTGGACTTCTTCGTATTTATGTTTTTAAAAGAAATTGAAAATCTAAAGGTTCTGAAGATTTATTTATAGCGCTTAGAATTCCATCTAAATGTTCTTGCGAAAAGCCTACCTTAAAAGCCAAAAACTCTTCGCTTAAAATGAAATCGTTTCTTAGATGTCATGAATTTCCGAAAGAAAGAACCTAATACGTGCAGCGCGATTCTTCCAGGACCTCACGCAAGGGCCTTGCTCGTCTCCTCTAGAGTGCTTGACTGGGACCTAGACCGTCTCGGTAACCACACCGTAATTATCAGCAATTGACGGACAGCACTACTGATCATTGCATTCAGAACACCACATTATTCAACCCTTGCTGATGAAGTGAAGTGTTTTTTGGAATCCAGAATTACCATGCAAATGCAAGCCTCCTTAAACTGAAAATTTGGTTGGGAGCACCGCCTGTTTTTATTATAATATTAATAATAATAATAAGAGAACTTCTATGCAAGAATCAATAATCATCTTCGTTATTTCTGGTAGCCTTCGTTCTGTTGACGAGAACGAAGCCCAAAGTCTTTGAGTCAACCGTGAAGTTAGTTATTTTGTACGGCTGTGAAACCTGGTTAGCAAACAGTACGCTGCTACACAATTCAAAAGTATTCACCAACAATTGCCTTCGCCGAATTTCAAAAATTTGTTGGCTTATGATCATTTCCAATGTCGAATTGTTCACTAGTTGCCTTCAAGATCCAATTTTCATTGAAATCAAACGGTGAACGTTGAAATAGATTAGGCACAAGTTGCAGAAATCACCAACCTAAGTTTGCTGGCAAGCATTTGAGTGAAGCCTTCAGGTTAGCAGAAACGCGGACGTCCTAGATCATCCTGGATACATTCGCCAGAGCAAAAAAAAAATGTAAATCAGGGAAATTTTGAAGAGAATTAAAGGCATTCTTTACTGATCGTGCACGTTCGCAGAGTTTTGTAGATAACTATAAATAAATAATAAAATATTTTATTTATTATTTTATAGGTTATTCAAGCACTTCTGAAAATAAAATGAATGTAATAAATGTTAATACATCACAATTATATTTTGTTAGTTCGTATGAAGGTTAAAAAAACGAATAAAAACAATATTTTTCGCCAAGATCCTAATTTTTGCAATGCTTTAGTTCACTCGTGTCCTAAACAGTGAAACATGTACATATGTACATTAAGATTTTAAAAAAATCATGTAGATCTTTGTTGAAATATGCAGATCGGATATAAAAATACTGAAGATGATAATGATAAATAAATGTAAATTTGAAAAGGTGGACAAAAAGGGTGAATAGAGCGGTTGTACACGCTAGTCGTTCCTGGTCTATCAGCTCGTCGGCGAAGTCGGGGTTCGTGCTCTACCTCCACTTGTCCTTTTATCATCTATATGTATATATACAAAAAAAATCGTGCACTTTGATACAAAAAAAAAACCCGAAACAGCAAATATTATCCTAAACGGAAAATAAAACTTTATTTAAATTATGGTAAAATACACATTTGTATTGTAAGCAAGGCTGTTCAATCGTAAGAAAGGCGATCCAATCAATTAATTCCGATATTGAGGCATAAAGCTGTTACAATGCCTCTGGTCTTCGCCCCCATTCCCGACCATGTAGTGAGAGACCCTAGTTTCTCTCCCTAGCCCTATCAAACTAACAAGGTTCGTTTGTCATTGCAAGATTATTAAATAGGTTTACGCTTTATTCATTTCTAGTCGGTGAATAATTCAAAATACATAATAAATTGTACACATTTTATTGTAACCTTATGTACATACAATTAATCGATATGAAGTGAAGTATCTCAAATAATTCAATTAGATAATGGTTAAACTTCTTACAAGACTAAAGCAATTCAACGATGTACAGGTAAAAAAAAACCAAATTAGAGGCGAGAAACCAAATATTCATATTTGATATAAAGGGTGTTTTTTTTAGAGGTTTGTTTTTCGAATAGAGATAAAACTAGCATTTTATGGTCAAATCTGGCAACTCTAATGTCATTTATGTTCAGTTTGGTTTGCCATTTCATCATGAACAGGTTGACAAAAGAACAACGCTTGCAAATCGTGCAAATTTATTTCGAAAATAATGGTTCAGTTCGCGAAGTTTACCGCAAGCTCCGTCCATTTTATGGTCGACATAATCGGCCATCAGAGCAATTAATTCGGTTAACCATGGATCGTTTTCGCACTACGTTTACTCTATGTGATAATACGCATCCGCAGAAACGTCGAACAGTGCGCACCGAAGAAACAATTGCCGCTGTAGAGCAAAATGTTGAAGAGGACCCGAATGAATCGATTCGCCACCGTGCACAGCAATTGGAGCTTTGTCCATCAACTTTATGGAAGATTTTGCGCAAAGATCTTGGCTTGCGACCTTACAAGATCCAGCTTGTGCAAGAATTAAAGCCGCGAGACCATGCAATGCGTCGTGATTTTGGTGTATGGGCCGAAAATGAGATTGATCTCGATGCTGATTTTCATCGCAAAATTTTGTTCAGTGATGAGGCTCATTTTTGGTTGAATGGCTACGTCAACAAGCAAAATTGCCGCATTTGGAGTGAAGAGAATCCACATGAGACCCTTGAGACGCCATTACATCCACAAAAACTGACTGTTTAGTGTGCTCTATGGGCTGGTGGAGTCATTGGGCCATACTTCTTCCGAAATAATGCTGGAGAGTCAGTTACCGTTAATGGAGACCGGTATAGAGCCATGATAACCGACTATTTTGTTCCCGAATTGGATGGCATGAATGTGGATGAGTTGTGGTTCCAACAAGACGGCGCTACATGCCACACAGTGCACGTCACAATCGATTTATTGAAGGAAACATTCGATGAGCGCATAATTTCGCGGAATGGACCTGTCAATTGGCCACCAAGATCGTGTGATTTGACACCATTGGATTATTTTCTTTGGGGATATGTGAAGTCGCTCGTCTACGCCAACAAACCAGAAACGTTAGGGGACTTGGAAGCCAACATTCGTGGCGTTATTGCCGACATACGGCCCCATATGCTCGAAAAAGTGGTTCAAAATTGGACCTGTAGAATTGGCTTTATTCGAGCCAGCCGCGGCGGCCACATGCCCGAAATTATATTTAAACATTAATGGCATAAAATTATCCTTCCAATAAAGCCAAATTGATGGACATTAAAACGATTTTCTTGTGTTTTATTCCAATTCGAAGATCTATACCTCTAAAAAAAACACCCTTTATATGTTGCATTTAAAGAGATTGACAATATGAATAAAAGTAAAAAAAAAACGAGCGAATCCAAATTTAATGGAACATTATGAGATTGGAACAAAATGACCACTACTATAACTGCTTCTCAGTTATGGAAAACAAAATCTTAAATATTGTCAATATCTTCACGCATACAATTCACTTTGAAGGTTTATATTTTAAATTGTTGAGAATAAAAAAATGTTATAGAGAATAAAAAAAAATTGAAAGTTCACTTACATTACTGCTGCATCGATGACGGTGAGCTCAGCGTTATGATGTTCAGCTTCGTTTACATGCCAATTAACTCTCTAATTTTGGGAGATTGAAATTTTAACATTTTATGTATCAATTAATTGTTTACTCTCTCGCCAATTAAGTAATTTCTTTAATTCTCACTTTTTTTAACTTAGTAAAGCTTATTCTTTTTCTTCCTCTTTTTTTTCTGGTTCTTAGTAACCAAGTTCTAGAAAAGATACTTCAATATTTTTTTTCTCATAATATTATTTTTTTTAACCTCTTAGTAAAAAAAATGTTAAGCCAGAGAAAAGAAAAAGAGAACGAAGAGAAAAACAAATATACTAAACAAAATTTAGCTTGAAAATAGTTACTTATACAAAGCACAAAATTTTTGGAAATAATAATTTTTTTTTTTATGTACATAATTTTCAACAGGTATTGTTTTTCTGTGTTCTTAAATTAATCTTAACCCAAACAAACAAAATAAAATCAATTATAGAAACTACTTAATTCACTTTGATTTCGTAAACCGATCAGCAAATATGGTTAAGAAGTTGGACTTCAAGTATTCTAAATTTACGTTTAATAAGTTTTAGAAATAAGAAAACCTAAATTCAGTTACTTAATTTGAAGTTTTTTTTTCTATTTTTTTTTTTCGAATAATTATGAAATTGGTATTTTAACACTTATTTAAATCCACGTCATGCAAAATCCACCGGTGGCGTAACCTTGGAGTAGTGACTGTTCTTTTTTTTCGCGCATCTCCAGATCCTCGCTGGAGATGCGCCACGAAACGTTGCTGGTTTAATTGACTTTTTAGCTTTCACGCATTTCAATTTTTCTTAAAAATAATTCCCAAGGATGATATTTGGTGATGCTGAATATTTCCTGATGTCCTGATGAAGCGTAGGAAAATAGGTAATTTCCCTTTTTATTAATCAGCGACTACTGGAAAAACCACCGATTTTTCTCCTTATGCATATATATAATTGCATTAATTAATTAATTTGCATGCGTATGATGCTACAAGAAATCTTAACTACTTTAAATCTTTAGAAAATTTTATTTTTGTTTTGCTGATCGCAGATCTTTACAGTTTCGCTGGTAAAATTGGAAAAAATGCCAATGTAATTTTGCTTTGCACCAAACGTCCGATATAACACAGCGTTGCCCGAAATCAAATGTTTTTGGGCAAAACTGTATAAATCAAAACCTGTTTTCTGCAATAATGTTACATTTGCTCGGTAAGAACTGCCTCTATGCACGCTATCAGATCCAAATATAATATAAACAAAACCACTCCTAATATATAGGACAAGTTAATGAAGCTGCAATTTAGAGCAAGTGTAGTGTGCATAGTTGCAGAAACAAAAGTATACATATACAAAACAATATAAAAGCAAGAGTTGCGTACAGATGTGGGCAACTGTTATATGTTTTAATGCGTACATAAAACATAGAATTTTTTGTATAACAGTATGTGCAAATTGTGGTTTTGTATTTTCTTTTTTTTTCGAATCTTAAATTGACTATCACACGGATAGTCTGCACGAATTTTTTTCATCTTTTACTTTAGACTATTACATTTGATTCAAGGTACATCCTCCGGTAGACATCCTTATTGGAAGCTTTGAAGTGATATAATTCGGATAAATTTTATTGTATGTAGGAATATATAATTTGGTCTCCGTATATTCTTTCACTAAAGGCATTATTTTTTGAGTACAATTTTGAGCTAGTCTGTCTAAATGTTAACCATCAAAAAATCTTTATAAAAGGAACAAATGCTTGTTTTTTTATTCTCTAGACTGCTGCCGACTCGGAATTAATGAAAGCTAAACTTGAAGTTAGTCGCACCAATAAAGAAATCGATGAGATCATTTGTAACTTCGAAAAGCAAAAGTTGGCCGATGTCAAAAATATATTGACCGATTTTATACTGATTTCCATGAAATACCACACAAAAGTACTTGAGGCGCTTTCTGCTAGCTATTATGATATTTCGAACATCGATGAAAAAAGTGACTTCATTGAATTTCAAAAATTGATGAAAAGCAAAGACGAACCACAAGCACGCAAGTTGGCACTAAAAAAAGGGTCTCAATCAATGGAAAGTTTAGATCGTGATCAGCTGTTGAGTCCAATAAAACGGCTTAATAGACTATCAGGTAGTACTAAAAATTTAGCAGGAAAAAGTGATGATGAACAAGATGATGATGAAGATGACGAGGATGAAATTGATGTAACTTTAAGCAAAAGTAACAAATTTGCCTTTCACTTTAAATTTTTAATTCCAGCCTGATTCAGATGAAAACTCAAATGCAGATGAAGATGATACCGGTAGTGGCTCAGATGTAGAGGACAACGCAGAGGAAGTTTCTGATACTGGCTCTGATGCGAAGCCTAATAAAAGCAATCTAAAAAAAATTAAATCCAAATTTCAAGCTAAACAAACTCCAAACACAGCATCAACATCAGCAGCTGCTTCACATGTAAGATTGCAAAGGCAATTGCATGTACAACATTAAAAAACATTTTCAAACAAAAACAAAAATCACCCCATTCCATGCAGAGACAGACGGCTACGAAATTGGTTTTAACGAGGTTGTACCAGCTAACAAATTATGTTGCCAAGGCTCCCTTGCTGATGCGGCCGTTTCTGTTTTTGTTCACTCATCAAAACTCATAAATTAGCATTAATAAGCAATTTCCTAACTTGTAAATATTTAGGTCTTCAAAACAACATCGATCTACAGTCAGTCCAAAAATAAACCCTTCGTTGTCAAAAGTGGTGGTGTTGGTATTCCTAGTACTAATCGAAACATTGTACAATTCGAAGATGGTAACCAACTGCTGACAAGTATTAATAAGCCCGGTATAGCTGCAAGCAGTCGCATAGTAACGGTTGTTGAATCGAAGAAAACACATAGAAAGAAATTTATCGATAATGCAAATAATAACGTTGAAGTCTGAAAACATGCACACCACAAAAAAGCTAATAAATCAACCGTAAATTCCATATTTGCTGCTAATGCCCGGTTAGTTCAAAATTTAAAGAAAATAAATGAGTAAATATTTCAAATACGACTTTTGCCTTATTTATTTATTTAATTTTAACTGTAACAAAATACTTAAATGCCCTTACTGTTTATTATATTATTCAATGACAAAATAAAAAAAATTGTTATTTGTAAATTATTTTATTGTTTTACATAACTCTCATTTAAACTTTACGTTTATTATTATTGTAAGTTTTATAAAAATTCAATAAGGAAATACATATTTGTATGACTTAAATATCGATCGTATGAATTAGATGAGCATGAATTTATTGATAATTGAATTTTTGTGGTTTTACGATAGGAAGATTTACTATGTAGTGCATGTTTTTATTTTTATATCATTTTCTTTTGTATGCATATAAAATTTAATTTTTTGTTGCTTTTTTAAAAAGAATTTATAGTGTTCTGATAAATTACGTAAAGTTCTATTTTTTACTTTTCTGGTCCCTCGACACCAGCTTGATTCATGAGATCTGCAATGCTTTTTTCCAAGTCGTCTATCCGATTACCCATATCATCAATTCGTGTGATTATTTGATCTGACATGGTTTGAAATTTATCTTGAACATTTTGCAATAGATTCTGCACCTGTTTTAAGAACGTACAAATTATACATTAGTTATGACTGATTAATTACAAACTTTAGCCTTAGGATTTAGAAATGAGAGATTCCCTATTAATAAATACTTTAAATAAACCTAGAAAAAGAGTCGAGGAAAGAACAAATACATAATAATAATAATAATAATAAAAACTAAAAACTATTAATGATAGGTTAGTAGCGGATCCGGGAATCGACCATGAGGAGTATTTATACTCCTGTTTTTAGTTAAATAAAACAATAATCTCTCTTAATGTTTAAATTAAACCCAATGAAATAAAATCAATTTTTCTTGTGGTGTGTACGAACAGAAAATAGTTTCTAATTATTATTTTATTGAGCTATATGCTCAATATCTTTTGTGTCAAATTTTAAAAAATTACAGTTAAGAAGATAAGCTAAAGCTCGCCACACTAGTTTCGCCTGTTGCTAGACAGGACTGATCAGTGACGTTCCCTTTTTACCTTTTTGCATAGATCTGTTGAAAAGCCAAGCAAAAAGTGAAAAATCAAAGCAAAAGTTTTATTTTATAATTAATTTTCTGGCGCATTTATTGAAAATTTAGAATTTTTTATTCGAAACTCGGTCAGCAAGTTTTTTATATCGATGAAAAGTTTATGGGAATGCAATGGCTCATGCACTACTTTTGCTACGGCATCGCCGTGTTAAAAATCATGCAATATGGAGGCGATAGAAAGCCTGTGAGACAGATGAAGCTTAGATTACTATCGATGACAAAAATCTGTTGGGAGAGAGACTTAAGTTGTCAAATACGTATAAGAAAATAAAAATTCTGAATAGTGCACACCACACCCTATGAGCGAAGGACTGTGTGGAAGTAATATTTCAAGACAATACTCTGAGGAAATATTAGACTTCGTTTTTCTGCAAATCGTTATACAGAACTTGGCAGATTCTGATGTAGTTATTCTAATAGATGCAAATTTTATGGATGTACATATGTGTGTATTTACATACATATATGTTTCATTACTCACAAAGTGAATATTTCAAATTTATTACACAAAAAAATAAACAAAAGAAATGTGTCAGAACTGAACAATTATTCCAGTTAAGTTCTAGCAGCGGCGATAAATTTAGAAGTCATTGTGATCTCAATAAACACATTAATTCCACCAGAGCCTGTTAATTTACGAAACTTTGTAGATTTATATGCCGGTAAGATCAGATCCCATTCCCGTTTCAATGTATCACAAACTTTTACTGAGATTGCAGTCTCCTAAATGTATAGTCGTCCCTGGCGTAACAAGACTCCCACCATATAGTATAAACTTAAGAAAATTGTTGCTTTTTCAAAATATTTAGTTAACACCCTTCTCCCGTTTCACAATCCAACATTTAGTTACAATAGAAATGCAACGACTTCAATAATAACAATAACTTACATAAATGGTCAACTCCTGCATGTTTTTTGGATCCGCCGCATTACTGTTGAGGGAATAGTTTTGCTCCAAGTCGCTGTCCATTTCATTTTTTATATCAGTCATCGTCGTTGCTGCAATTTATAAAATCGCACCTTATTTTATTAGAAATGATAAGAATTTCAATTAGCGTCTGACTATTATTATTCTTTATTAATTTAGCTGCTGCAATAACAGAGATCTAAACACAACAAAGTTCCAAAGATTTGTGACAGCCAGACGAAGTTTTATTTCCTTCTTTGTTCGTTGTTGTTCTTTTTTTTGTTCTGTAGCGTTTGACAACTATTTCACTAGCTGCGTTGCCAATGAAAAGTAACTTAAAGGGTGTTTCACAATAAATAATACATGTCCAAGATGAGGCACAAACAGAAATCCATATCTGTCACCGGCTTATAACGATATACGTATGTAATACTTCTATATTGCTAATATGGCCAATTTCTGTTCACCCATTATTAAAGATGCTCAATGCTATCAATTCTACTGCGCATGACTCAAAATTGACAATTGATTTTGATGAAAAGCAGTAGCGGTTGATTTTTTTTTGTAATAACTTTCTGCTAATTAAAAAAAATTAATTTTCTTCATTAGATCTAAAGCGTTGAAAAAACAAACCATGTGGCTCATTGGATATAGTTTTGTGTTATTCTGAAACGCGCGTTAAAAAAACGCTCGTGTGAACCGTAATTGTCGAAAAGCTAAAAATGTGGAACTGGTCAAAAAAACTAAAATTAGGTATTAAAGAGCCAAGAATGTCAATTATGCTTTTTTTTGTATGTGTGGTGTGAGTGGCAGATGGACAAGCAACATTATTCAAAAGAAAAACGGCTGTTGCTGAAAAATTTTAAAGCGTCAGTTGTGAAAATTTTTCAACGCATGCGGTCGTCGGGGGGAAAAAAAATAGAATCCAACAACTTGTAAAATAGGAAAAATTAACATAATTACTAGAATTGCGGCTTCAACTCAAAACAAGACAGACCAATTGAAATCAATTTTATTGAAATGAGTTTAAATCTTGTCTTTTCCGTTGAGGACTTAAAAAAAAACTGAAAGAACAAACAAAATTTGAGAAATTAACACACCCCTCGGATAAATGTGAACATTTAAATATTAAAATAACACAAGATAATTCCATTTAAAGAAATATATACGCCCACAAGACGCAAACGTGAAGTATAAAAAAATTTTAAATCGACATAGTCATTTGGTGCGTTTTTTGTATAAAAACGTTGATTTTTTACCAAAAATAAAAAAAAATAATTGAATTGTGTCGAAAATTATCTAAAATTAAAACCTATTTGAAAACTGATTATTTTTGTAACCCAAAAAAGAAAGAACTGAAATCCACTAAACATCAATGACAGTAAAAAAAAACTAGTAAAGGTGTTATCTTCGGCCAGGCCGAAACTTACATACCCTACACTGCATTGAAAGTACTTTTTTAATAAATGTTAAATAAATGTTGAAGAGGTTGAATGAGTCGGAAATAATGTGAAAGGTTCAAAAATGTTGAAAAGTGTTGGAAAAAACTGAAAATGTCAAAAGAATATGGGAAATATTGAAAAAAATAGAATAAAAATGAAAAACACGAAATATGTCACGCCCACTTCTCCAATTCCGCCCACTTTTGTTTCAATAAATGACATTCGTGATTGACATGCACAAACCAAATTTTAGCACAATAGCTTGTATAGTTTTCGATATGTACCGTAATTATTCATAAAATTTAGAGCGGTGACACACCCACTGGTACAATCCAGTCAGATTTTGATCCACAAATAGCCTTCCAAAAACAAACCTCTTACACCAAATTTCAGTATGATTACTCATTTATTTCGATAGTTATGCCACTTAAGGTATTTTAATTGTATGGGAGGTGCCACGCCCACTGTTGCTATTTCGCCAGCTTTTGATTCATATGTACTTAATACCTAGTAAGCCACTTTCATCAAATTTCAGATCAATTGCACCAATAGTTCACTTAAAATAGCACTTACAACTTTATGCTAATGAGGGAGGTGACACACCCACTGATGCAATCTTATCAAGATTCATTGAATTTAAAAGCTTATAGTAACCGACACCTCTACACAAAATTTTATGAAGATTACTTTCATAGCACACTATCTATAGCATTAAACGTATTTTGCTTATATGGGAGATGCCACACCCACCGGCACCATTGTACCAAAATTTTGCAAGAAGAAACCTATTAGCGAGTATATCTGCCATATTAAATTTCATAGTGATTGCGTTGTTAGTTCTCTTTTTATAACGTTTATAAATATTGTAGGCTGTGCCACGCCCTTCAACAAAATTTTTGAGAATATTGAATAAACCTGTATTGATAACTACTTTCAGTGGTATCATCCCTAAAATATTAATGAAAATCGTATGTGCCAATTTGGAGTTATACGAAATCCAAATTTTCAATTGCTAAAAAGTGCCACGCGCACTTTTACAATTACGCCCACTTTATGCGCAATTCAAGATTTATAAGATATGTAGCCGTGTACCAAATTTCATCACAATATCTTGCACGGTTTACGAGCTCTGGCGTTATAGAAGTTAAAATTAAGAGCTGTGCCACGCCCCTTTAAGAGTCTTTGCAAACTTCAAACCTAGCCTAATCTTAATTTTGTTCTCATCTTCAACAAATCACCAAGTTTCATCAAAATCGCATCATCTTTTTTTCAAAATGGACTTGGGTATATTTACATAGAGTATGGGCGGAAGGCGTGGCCGTGAACCGATTTCGCCAATTTTTATATGCTAGCAGCTTGCAAGAAGGTTTGACCTGTGTGCCAAATTTCATTGAGTTAGCTTGCTTAGTTTTCTCGTAAACCTGATTTCAACAGACAGACAGACAGACAGACGGACACAGCTATATCGACTCAGGTGGTGACGCTGATCAAGAATACATATACTTTTCCATACCTGCCACGCCCCCTTCTATGCGTTACAAACGGAATGACAAAGTGAATATACCCTCTGTGTAGGGTATAACAACAGTAAAAACAACTACAACACCAGCCACGACCATTATGTGTACCATCAAGGCAACAACAAAACAACAACGACAACAGCAGTCAGAGCTGTCAGCAACGCCATCAACCTGAGCTGTCCGCAACTACACCTATCAGCTAAATCAGATTAGTTACATTTTTGTAATTGTTAAATATTTATATAATTTTGAAATCGTAATTCGGTACCGGAAGTTTGAGTGAGTCGGGTGTAACAGACTATGAGAAGCTAAACACATCTGGGACGTGCGACTTAACTTCTGTGTCACATTGCACGAAAAAATAGAATTTGTTCTATTTCTCTTCGATAATTTTTGTATTGTCAGTTTTGCACTCACTATTAAGGTATAGGAAAAATCTGGACGATGCCGCACGTCCTAGTTGTGACAATCTTCTAACTACGTGCAATTTATTCTCCGCAGCACGTCGAAAAAATCCAGATTTCCAAAAGACAATTTTCTGATGTATTATTAATCACAAAAAAATTACGTAATAAATGTTGGGAAAAGTTTATTTAAACTTTTTTTTTAATATCAAACAGACTTGACCAAACTAGCCTGAAAGTTTAAAATAAAAAATATATTTAACTAAAAATATGCATGTCTTTTTTAATTTTTGAAGGTATTGGGCATGTTTTCTATGATCTAGCATAGGGATGTTCAACTTGCCCAAACGTCGACAGCGAGTTCATGTTTATGGGGCGGTTCACATTATCTTTCATGCGGTCCAACATGGCTTGAAAAACATCAATGTTTGATCATGTGAACTCTAGAAACAGCCGCTTGACAATCATGTTCGGTGCTTCCCAGAGAACGAGACGGCGCTTAAAGAGCGTAAAAAGCGTTAAAGAGCGTAAAGAAGCGTGCACGTATACAAAATCATCAACACATGCTTATCATTGGTTGTGGTAGTGGGCATCACTGCTCACGTTGGATGGATTTCAAAATTTTTTAATTTTTCTGCTGGCTTGTCCATCCGTACAACTTGTGTGAACGCTGGCTGTCAAGCCTAGTGCAAATTTTTCATTTGAAATAAGATTTCATATAGTGCAAATCGATGGCGTCCGTGAATAAAAATTAGTTTTGGGCAGGTTTTTTTGAACTTTATAAAAGCTTTCCACAAACTTGGAAATGCGAAAAATACAAGAACTGAAATACAAAACATAAGGAATATGAAGTACTTATAGAAAAATTGAAGGAAATCGAGCAAATGCTAAGGTTGAAGTATCAAAAAATAAATCAACACTTTACGGTTTTGCTAACGTATAGAACATAAAAAAATTAAGAATAGTGAAAGATCAGGCTCAGATGCCGACGACATCTACATACGTCCCAAAAAGGGTTGTCAGAGTTTTGAAACACAAAATCAGTATATTCAAGTATATTCGACGCAAAAAAATCAGTACGAAATTTTTTACCTTATTCATTGTTTTTAATATAAAAATCTAAGCATATATGAATAATAACTGACCAATATATTTATTTCTTATAAATTGAACATAGTTTTTCTTTATTGAAAAATGGGCTTTTAGGTCAATTTTGTTTTTACGAATAAAACAATGTTAAATTCATTTGCTCACCTGACGTTTCGCTTATCAAAATTAGTCAAAATCATTTATTGAATATTCGTATCACAAGTAGGAAAACATTATTTGAATTTAAAAACATGAAATAAAAAGTAAAAATTAAAAACTTTAAAGCATATAACCTTTACAGCACCACACTGTAACTAAGACTCTGCACAGCTTAACACACAGCTTTATCACATTACAAAATGTTAAATTTACCTACTAAAATAAAGTCAGAGCTTTTCAGATTCCACAAAGCCCAAAATATAACATATTTTTCACATATCGAAAACTTCACGGAGCTTCTACAAATCGCTGTTTTCGTCTATAAATTAAAAAATGTACACAAAATTAATTCACAAGGACCATTTTACAGGTACGCTGTCAAAATTATTTAGTTATTCAAAAAAATCTAAAAATCAGTACAAATCAGTACCGATTGGTAAAAATCAGTACACATGAGTACTAATTTCAAAACCTTTAAAAATCAGTATTTTTAACATGTACTGATAGAATCAGTACGTATGACAGCCCTAGTCCCGAACCTTTGGTATTTTTCACAATTTAGGTTTATTTCCTAGATTTAAGAGAGTTGAAAATACCCCTTATCACATAAGTTTCGTGCTAGTATGTGCATAAATATGTGTAGAAATTTAACCGTAAACAAATCATTCCCAGTAAAAATTCGTTCATCACTCATGTAAATAAATAAATATAAATGTTAGCATAAAAAAAAAATTTTTAACTCAAAATTTATCAATAAAAAAAATGTACTTTTCCGAGAATGAAAAAAGTTCCATGGATAGGAACTTTTTAAAACAGTTTTTTTAGTTATTTATTTGACAAACGAACCAACACATGGGACATTAATATATGAGTTCTCAGCGCCAGAAAGGCTTAATTAGAGGTAAGGGCAACTATTGTAATACAATTTATATATTGATTTGAGAAATGTAATGTGAGTGATGTATAACAAAATTAAGCATGACAAACAATGGAAAGTCATCTATAAAGTGTATTAAAATCTAAGGAGTATTTCAATATTACGTGGCAAATAATTTTTAAGATTTGTTTTAAAACTTGACAGCGTTTGAATATTTTTAAGGGTATCTGGAAGTTGGTTGTATTCATTTGGTCCAGAATATGTAATACGCTGCTTTGTTAGGTCTAAACGACATCTTATAACCCTTAAGTGCGAGGCTTGCCTCGTTGTTCTGATATGTTCTGACTAAACTGCAAAGTATTTGTACCAATGCCATGTAATGATTTAAAAACGTGTGTTAATAATTGTTGCTTATATAAACCTTGGACAGGAAGTATATCTTTAGCGTAGTTAATAAATAAACTGGTTGTACTATGTCTTAATGGAAGATTGAACACAATTTTGAGTGCTTTATTTTGAGCTACTTGCAGTGATTTAAGCATAGTACTGGCTTTATATCCATATACTATAGGTAAATAAGTTAAATGCGAGTGCACTAAAGATTGATAAAGCAATAACTTAGGTGCACTGTTTAATTTATTTTTAAATTTATATAGAATTCCAATTCCTGCCAAAAGTTATGATCGAGAGCCATACCCAAATACTTCACACTTTGTTCTTCCGTTATTGAGCTTCAGCCAAATTGTACGCTCATAATTTAATCGATACTTAAAGTACACGTTTTGAACCTTATTAATTTCGTTTTGTCGTTTTTTAAAATTAATTTATTTAGTCTCATGAATTCTAGGAGAATTGTCGCATCATATTCAATATGAGTTTTTAGTACTTGCAGATGATTATATTTATAAAGCAGACATATATCGTCAGCGAACATAAAGAGTTTACCATTAAATCCGAAATTGTTCATGTCATTAATAAAAATTTTAAATAGTAAAGGCCCAAGAACTCTGCCTTGGGGAACACCACATCCTACAGGAAGTATACTTTGTGATTCACCAATTTGTACTATTTGCTTCCTATTTTTTAAATAATCTCTAAATAAATTTAGAGTAGATGAGCAGAACCCAAGCATATTTAATTTAGATATTAAAATCTCATGATTCACAAGATCAAAGGCCTTCGAACAGTCGAAAAACACACCAGCAACACCTCTACAACGCTCATCCAGACCACTACAAATATAGTCAACAACATTAACAACAGCCTCTTCAGTTCCAGTACCTTTCTAGAAACTATATTGCCGATCATATAGTTACTATATACTATATTATAGTACATTGTTTCTATCCAAAAACTCTATGAGCTGCTCGGATATTAATTTTTCAAATATTTTGTCAACAATAGACAGAACTGAGGTCGGGCGAAAGTTCTGTATTTTATTGAATTCTGAACCCTTTGGAATAGGAGTTATTTTGTGAACCTTTAATATATCTGGATATAAAGATTCTATAATCATGCTATTAAATATATTCGAGATAGCACTAGAAAATAACGATTTTTTCACAGATAACATTTTGGCAGTAATATTGTCAAGTCAAGGACTTTTGTTACTGTCCAAATTATGTAATATGATTTTTACCTTTGCTGTACTTACTGGAGCAAGACTGAAGTAATCACTTACTGGAGTAAGAGTGTTAAATAAATTAAAAAACGACAGTTTGGCTCTTGAGCTATATTGTTCCGCATATCCTGAACAACATTAAAAAAATATTTATTGAAATTTTCAGCCTTATCATCGTCTGTTACGATATGTTCACCATTCACATCCAACAACATCAAAGGATTTAATTTCCTTTTTCCTAATTGATTGTTTAAAAATCGCCAACCTTTCCTTAAATCACCATTACAGGTATTCAATTTATGGGCATAATAATCATTCATCAACCTTTTGTTGCAAAGTTTCACAATTTTGCTGATTCTTTTTAGTTGATTCGAAATTTGTATATTAATACGATCTTTTCTCCAAGCTTTAGTAGTTCTTCTTTATATTTAATAAGACCTGTTAAGGAATCTGTTATCCATGGTTTGATTTTATATTTAACATAAGCATTTTTTTTATGCAGAGTTGTGCATTGTCCTGCAGAGGACGAAACGAAATTAATAAGACTCTGGCATTTATCAGATGCAGTAGATAATTCATTAAGATTTAACGAGTTTTGATCCAATAATCGAGCAAATTTAGTATAATCAAATGTAATCTTTTTTTCTAAGATAGTTTCATTATAAGCATATGTACTTTTTTTTAAGGAACATATAACAAAGTTGTGGTCCGTCAAATCAGTTTCATAGCATTAATTACAATACTCTGCAATAAATTACTGAACATACAGTCTTAGCATGATCTACTATCAGGTCTCGTTACAAGGCTATGACATGATTCAGGCGAAGCGGACAATGAAAATAAAGTGTGCTCGTGAAATTTGTTTATATTCCGGTTAGTTATACATCTAGTAGATATAAATGTGTACACATAATTTTATTTTCGTATGAGGCTTAATTGCAGAGTAGTGGGCTTCTGAAAAATTGCCGAAGTTTAAGAACTGTAATTTTTGAGGAATTTATAATAAAATTTAAATAATATTGCTTCAACTAGTAACAAGGATGGTCTTTTATATTTTGTAGTCAAATTTGAATTTTAAACTTTTTTATGGAAATTAAAACTTCAAATCAAATTTTAACACTCTATCTGGGAACTGTCTGCAGACGGTCATTGCATTTTCTTCATCTACGATGTCATAGTTAGCTATTTCGTTTTAATTTTTTGAAATTCATATACAAAAAATGTGGCTTTACTTCTGTAAATGAATGAATGGCTTTTTATTTCTCTAATTATTTTAAAAAGTTGTGGTTAATCTTTCGTGTATAAAATTTTTTCTGATTTGTGGATTTCAATAAAACAATTGTTTGTAGGTAAGTAAATACATATACATATGTAAGTTATGTACCAAAGTTCAAGTGAAAAATTTGAGAAAATATTAATTTTTTGACCAAAAACTAATGACCGTCTCTAAACGGTTATTCCCGTTACCGTGTTATTTTTTTCATGTGCTCTTGCTCATAAGATTTTTTGTTCTTTATAAATAACTTGTAATAGAAATGAGTCCAAAATGAAAGGTGCAGAGCGTACAAGTTATGCGAGCTATCCGATGAAGAAACTCTCCAGCTTATGGAGTTGGTGGAGTCAAATATTTCCGATTAAAGTGATGAAGACTTTGAGAGTGACAATAGGTCCTGATTTTCGCCTTGAAGAAGCTGCCCAAGACTTGGCAATAGAGGAGTTAGACAATGAAATTTCAAGCTGTTTGGAGTAGATGGCTGAATCAAGTGTTGTTTTTGTGAATCAAATAAACACTTCATTCAATGTTAGTGATAACAATATGGTAGATTCGCCAAAGTCATCCAACAGCAGAATGATAGCAACATTTTCATCACCTTCAACTTCATTTACATAGCTATTTAAAGGCAACAAAAAAGCCTAAATCACTTTTGCCCAAAGTCGATACTGGTTATGCTGAGTACGTTCCAGGACCTGGTGGCTTCACTGAGGAATTTGTGTATGAATGTTTCACCTGTATACTGACAAATGAAATTAACATGTGTTTATGTAAATTTTTTTTCAGCCTTACAAAACATTCCAACGAACTCTAAGCATTTTACTGGAATTAGTTGGAGGAAAAGGGGAATGCAACTCCATGTCAATGAAGTTGCTTTTCTTGGAGATAGTGCTTTACCAAATTCTTTCAATTTATTAAAAACACCAATGGATTCCTTCAACTATTTTTTAATTGATGATATTGTGCATCTAATAGTTGAGGAAACCAATCGAGCAGCTTTGCAAGAAAACGTGAACACGAGTTTGAAGACGAATGCTGTACAAATTCGACAATATGTTTGTATCTTATTCCACTGATATGTCCCTTTATCGATATCCACGTTTGGAAAGCTATTGGAGCAAGAATGCATTTGAACCAATTAGCAACACAATGAGCAGTAAGTAGTTTAAAACATCATACAATATTTGTATTTCGCTAATGAAGAGACTCGCATTCGTAAGGGACAGCCTGGCTATGATCCGTTTTTTAGGATCAGAACTATTTCCGTAAAGCTCAACAAGCAATTTGATTCCGTTCCCAAAACTCCTCGATTATGCGTGGATGAACAGATGTGCGCCACAAAAATGAGCCACCTCCAACAGAATATGCCGAACAAACCGCATAAATGGGGCATCAAATTCTTTGTACTTTGTGATTCCAATAGATTTTCTTCTAGATTTGAAATTTACAATGGCGCTGGTGACAATGTGGTACTTCCTGGTGCACGAGATCTTGAGGCTACAGCTAATCAAAAACAATTCAGAACTTTGTTAACAACAGTATATTTTGATAATCTTTACACATCTTTACCTTTGCTGGTATATCTCCGTGCCCGTAGTATATATTCTAGAGCCGGCGCTCTGCTGTTGTTGAAGATAGCCCTTTTTTTTTTGGGCAACAGCTGAGGAATATGGCGAAAATAGTAAAAGAGCATTAGCAATTTCAAGTTGAAATTTATTAAAAGGCATATCCCAAATGCTTCCCAAGAAGAATACAGTCATTAACAACAGATATGCGCAGGCACCATTAAATTATTCTAATATACCACTCCTTTTAGCGGTGGCTAGCTTTGTACAGTTCTTATAGCATACCTGAAAGATCCACTCCTTCAATGTTTTTACTATAAGAAGCAACAATTGTACGCATGGAAATTTTTATTTTATTGTTTTGGTTTTGTGCTCCATCGCTAGCAAAATCCAATTAGTTGATCTATGTATGAAGATATCAATTGAACTGATTTGTAGTCAAACCACCGTAAACATTCTCAGCAGTGATTGATTTCATATTTGCTGTTGTAAAATCATTTTCCTATCTTTTTCAATTCAGAGTCTGAAAGTCTCTCACCATCAGTTTCCAAAAGCCGCATTTCCTTTAAAGCCATAAGAAGACTTACTGGGGTGAACCAGTTGTTGAAATACAGTTATAAATTGTGATGGTTCGTAAGATTTTCAGATACAAAAAGGTTTTTGTCCGAAGATATATCTTATTCTCAATGTTGCTATTCACACTACTAATCTGAACTTTAAATGCTTGTAAAATCAAATAGGGTGAAAAAGGGAGATGGTACTCCTGTATGTTCTGAAAATTTTGAACCTAAAAAAGCTGAAATTGATGATGGAGTATTTGGGAAATTCATATTTTCTTGAAAGAGTCAATTTCTTTTATCTTTTAGCACAAAGAAAACGTAAGGGGATTCATTTATTCAGATTTGCAATTTTTTTGTCACCTACTAGTACACAATTACCTACAAATAATATGAAAGTTAGACTAAATTGTGTTTTACTTACGAGCTTTTTTGAACGCAATTAAAAACTTTTTTTTTTTAAACAATAATATTGGTCAATAAAATTTTATCGCTTTTTAATATCTTCTACATGATAGACCAATCACTCAAAAAAGTTTCAGCCTATTTAAAAAACATGAGGTAAATGAAAGGCACATGCTAAAGATAGTATGTAATGAAAACAAAATTTTAAATTTACTTTTCCTATTATGGCGACGACTCATAATAGGATTCCATTTCAAGCCACACGTCGTCTTTTTCATTTTGATAATCTCAATTTTTTTATTGACACAGGCGCTTCAGTCTCTGATACACATCCTTAAATCTCTCATATTTTTATTGTTTCAGATTGATGTTTGCAAAAAACAAATAAGGACTGTCCCAGAAAAAACTTGCGCTTTTATTTTTTGTATTATGCTCTACCTGATAATCTTATAGGTCTAAAAATACACAATATTTGTTCCATATAAAGTGACGTTTAATATGATGTGTAACACTTGAAGATAGCACTTCTAACGACAAAGATGTCTAGCAAGCACCAAAAAGTCCGCGAATTGATTTTGTCCACATACCTGCAAAATTCAGAATTAAAATATTCAGCTATAGCAAAAATAGTCGGTGCATCAGAAAAACCTGTCTTTGCGGTTATTTTTAATTATAAGAAGGGTCTACCTGTTTCACGAAAAAGGCTCAGGTAGAAATCCAGAATTTTTTAGTCTAAAGGTAGCGACGAAGGTGAAGCGCCTTTTTAAGCAAAATCCCAACACCTCAGTGCGAGATATGGCGGCTAGAACAGGTACATCAAAATCTACTGTACAAAAGATCAAGAAGAAAAGTAAGCTAAAGACATAAAGAGTCGATGTTCCACGCGATTATCCAAGAATTTTTTTTGATATAATGTTTTCACATGGCATGCTCACTGCTGTTCTCTGATAGATGCCTTACCAAGAAAATAAAAAAAGCCCGCAAATTATGGAACGAACTAAAACCGATATTTTCATACCAAAATATAGCTCTTTCTCAGGACTATCTATTATTAAAGTACTGATGATTTTTAAATTTTATACCTGTGTTATATGTATGTAATATTACTAAAAAACAGTGAATATGGAATTTGGGTTCTTCTGTTTTAGCATCGACTCTAAATTATTGCCCAATTAGTTACCCATTAAATTTTTTTTGAAACTCGAACTCTTATAAAATTTGGTCAAAGTCCTTCGTACATAGCTAAATAAGCCCGTTTTCAAAATTTTTGCGTTAGCTGCGACAATATTTCTAAATATCGGTATCGGCGATAAATTTTTATTTATATACGTACCGGCATCGGATCGACCAAAACACATATCGTTGCATCCCTAGTCGAAATCGTTGAATGCGATACTTCAAAGTTTCCAATTGATGAATAATAGTTGCCTTTTCTTGACAGTGAAATTTTTCATTTGATTTGAATTCATAACTAAAGAAACATTAAGCATTAAAAAAAATAAAAAGAATTTTGCGCTTATAAGCAAACCTTTTAATGTTCCTAAAGCATCCACAACACAAAAATGAGCAAACAAACTGAAATGAATTTCCCGTCACACAAAACTATAAGCAAAATTCAAACGAAATTTACGTACTCACGTGCATATTGCATTCAAATAGCAAATCTTGAACAAGACCCACTAGGTTTTTTTTTTAAATATTTTGAAATTTCGTCGTTATAAGCGATAAAAAAACTAGTAAAGGTGTTATCTTCGGCCAGGCTGAAACTCACATACCCTACACTGCATTAAAAGTACTTTTTAAATAAATGTTAAAAAAAATGTTGAAGAGGTTGAATAAGTCGAAAATAATGTAAAAAGGTTTAAAAATGTTGAAAAGTGTTGGAAAAAACTGAAAATGTCAAAAGAATATGGGAAATGTTGAAAAAATTAGAATAGAAATAAAAACACGAAATATGTCATGCCCACTTCTCCAATTCTTTGTTTCAATAAATGATATTTGTGATTGACATGCACAAACCAAATTTTAGCATAATAGCTTGTATAGTTTGCGATATGTGCCGTAATTAATCTTAAAATTTAGGGCGGTGAAACACCCACTGGTACAACCCAGTCAGATTTTGATCCAAAAGTAGCCTTCCATAAACAAACCTCTTACACCAAATTTCAGTATGATTGCTCATATATTTCGATAGTTATGCCACTTAAGGTATTTTAATTGTATGGGAGGTGCCACGCCCACTGTTGGTATTTCAAAAGCTTTTGATTCATATGTACCTAATACCCAGTAAACCACTTACTTCAAATTTCAGTTCAGTTGCACCAATAGTTCACTTAAAATAGCACTTACAACTTTATGTTAATGAGGGGGGTGCCACGCCCACTGATGAAATCTTGTCAAGTTTCATTGAATTTCAAAGCATATAGTAACCGACACCTCTACACAAAATTTTATGAAGATTATTCTCATAGCACACTATCTATAGCAATAAACGTATTTTGCTTATAATGGAGGTGCCTCACCCACTGGCACTATTGTACCAAATTTTTGCAAGAAGAAACCTTTTAGCGAGTATATCTGCCATATTAAATTTCTTAGCGATTGCGTTGTTAGTTCTCTTTTTATAACGTTTATAAATATTGTAGGCTATGCCACGCCCTTCAACAAAATTTTTCAGAATATTGAATAAACTTGTACTGATGACTACTTTCAGTGGTATCATCCCTAAAATTTTTATGAAAATCGTATGTGCCAATTTGGAGTTATACAAAATCCAAATTTTCAATTACTAAAAAGTGTCATGCCAACTTTTACAATTCCGCCCACTTTATGCGCAATTCAAGACGTATAAGATCTGTATTCGTGTACCAAATTTCATCACAATATCTTGCACGGTTTACGAGCTATGGCGTTATAAAAGTTAAAATTTAGGGCTGTGCCACGCCCCTTTAAGAGTCTTTGCAAACTTCAAACCTAGCCTAATCTTAATTTTGTTCTCATCTTCACCAAATCACCAAGTTTCATCAAAATCGCATCATCTTTTTTTCAAAATGGACTTGGGTATATTTACATAGAGTATGGGCGGAAGGCGTGGCCGTGAACCGATTTCGCCAATTTTTATATGCTAGCAGCTTGCTATAAGGTTTGACCTGTGTGCCAAATTTCATTGAGTTAGCTTGCTTAGTTTTCTCGTAAACCTGATTTCAACAGACAGACAGACAGACATAGCTATATCGACTCAGGTGGTGACGCTGATCAAGAATATATGCACTTTTCCATACCTGCCACGCCCCCTTCTATGCGTTACAAACGGAATGACATATATCCGACTCGATGGTATATCCGGCGATCGTTATAACCGACGAACTGCTCATAAGATTTGTGAAGAAACCAACCAAAAGACTGCGAAGGAGTTTTAGTATGCGGTTGGTTGTTACAAGCGGAGTCGGAATATGCGACTTTGTATTTGAATTTAAATAAGAAAAGCAAAATGAATGCAAACATAAGAAATAAAATTCACATTAAACAAAAAAGAACAAAAACCAAAAAGAAAACTCATGTTTTTCTTTCACTAACAGAAAAAGACCAATGTGAAAATACTAGTAATATATAAATAAATGTATTCAGTTCCTCGTTATCAGTTCCATTGTTTTTGTAATTTTCTATTTTTCAAAATAAAAAGCAATAACGATAATACGGAAAAATGCGAACTAGCGCTGCGGCTCGGCGCTCGCAACGAAAAATCTCTTCATGCTTGTGTTTCGAAATCAGTGATGGCATTTAGGTTTTGTAAAAGTGTACTGAATCGAGACTTGAAATGCACCTTTTAAAGGCCGAATGTACTCCTTTTTTTTCTCTTGAACACCCAATTTTACTAAAATGTACGAAATTTTTCTATAAATTATTACTAATAAAAAAACAGTCCTCACTTTTTCCATCTCAAAAATCCTCAAAAAAACAGTCCGCAAAAAAATACATAGATACTAAAGAACTTCACTCCCGGTTTATTTGATAATTGGAACATGTTCTTACTTTACGAAGAGTCAAACCAACGGTCTTAGAATCCGGGGAAATGCGATTTTGGCTTATGATGCGCATTGGGGTACTTAATAAAGACGTAAGCTCTCTCTACTCTGCCATTTAAAATTCATAGAAAAGATTTTTGAATATTAGGAAATGAAAATTAATTGCTATATGAATTGAAAACTATAAAAAAGGAGGAGTTTCCTTTCGGAAACTATTCAATAAACGCAATATTAATTGCAATTTTCTAAAGAGGAATCTCCTGATGAGAAGTATTGGTCAAGTATTCCTTCCGCCATTTTTTATTTATACTTTACAAATAAATATTATTAATTGAAGAATTTGAGAAAATTCATTTTTATTGCTAACAAGCAACCAGCAATTCCAGTAGCACGGTTTTTTATTTTTCTCCCTGCAAAAAAACAAACTTGCAACCGAATGACACGCGTGGGGCGGCAAAGCCCCTTGGATTGGAACGGGTCTGTATTTCACATTCAATTACAAAACCTACACATTCCGATTACTTTAATATTTTCATTTACTAAAAAAAAATTAATTATTATAAAAGGTTCTTGTTATTAACCTACACATTGCGATTATTTTCATTTACTAACAAAAAAAAGTAATTATTATAAGTTGACCAAATGTACCGAAAATTTACTGAAACTGTGCCTAGAATGTACTAAAAATGTGATGAAAATTCCCCAAATGTACTAAAAATTAGGTAAATGTACCGAAAACTGTACCAAAAAAGTACAAGTGTACCGAAAATGCCATCACAGATAGAAATACAATTTTTGTTGTTACCTTTTTCAATTCTTTGAATCAGACTTTACAAATTTACGCATTGGCTCTTTTAATCAAGTGATTAGCTCCCTTACGCAACTCTTCTGGCCATTTCTGGTGTATGCACATGAACAGGAAAATTAAGCCAAACAATTGGAAAACTGGCAAATTGTTAAGCTTATTAGCGTTTGTGGATTTTTCAGTTAATATCATTTTGCAATAATATAAAAAGTAACATCAACTCTAATTAAATTAATTCCAATTATCTCGATAGGCCTTTTTCCTGTTTTCTGAGATGTACGCAATTGGATTGAACGAACCAAGAAACAGAGAACAATGTAACCTGTAAAGCACACATGCCAACATTTTCATGTGCGTGTCTGTATGTGCTTTGTGCAATGCGTTTGGTACATCACCTGGTGTACTCTAGTAGTTATGCCAGTAAGCCACATAGAAACCCATGCGGAAATTTGTGTTTTATTTAAGAAAAATTGCAAAAAAATTAGCTGGCATAGAGACGCGGTTGTTGATTTAAATTCAAAGCGTCATTTAAATCGTTCTTATTTTTTCATACTTTTAGATCATAGCCGCATTAGTGTTTCCTTTAATTGTATTCTGAAAGATGTAAGCAAAATTTAAAAAAAAATTACATGCAGTGAAAGCTCCCGCAGCGGACAGCTCCCGCAGGTGGACATCAACATTTATAAACATTTCATACAAGGCATCTCTTCAGACTGACAAAAAGCAGATTCTAACGAAAAACTCTCAACTCTTTTTCTGCTTTGCTGTCATGTTGTCGATTGTTGTTCTTGATAGTCTATTTCTTTGTGTGTTATTTAAAGCAATAAAACAGGGGATTCCCATATTATGTAATTTTTAATTTGCGTTGCAGATATGTATGTACATTAGAGCGGTTTAAAAAAAAATGTTATTTTCATTAATATTGAAAACAGGATTGGTGCCCCCTGTTTGAAGTTTTATAAAATGGTGCAACTTAAAGAGGTTATCGAAATTTCCCACAAAGTGGAGGTGGTTTCCGGGCTATTATCAATCGTGAAACTCGAATCCGGGATTAGTTTTTCTTCATACCGATTTTCAACTTTAAAGTAAAGACCGATCCCGTGGAACATAATTTTAAATTAAACGTAAAATAACGGGTACCATAGCCCGTTAACACATTTTCGGGTAAGACCCTTTCCTGGGTCCCGAGCCTTCGTTAGTGATGTCTAAAATGTTTTTGAGTTATATTTCGTTCAAAAAACAAACTTTTTCCCGAAAAGGGGTCACAAACAGGAACCATGGCCCAGCGACACAATTTCGGGTAAAAAAGCTCTTTCCTGGGTCCCGAGCCTTCCTTAGTAATGTCTAAAAATGTTTTTGAGTTATATTTCGTTTGAAAATAAAATTTTTTCCCAAAATGGGTCGAAACAGTCTTTTCAAGGGACCGGAGCCAACCTTAATAATATCCAAGATCCATTTTCGCTCTTTCCTCATCGATGGAAGCAAAAAAAAATTTTCCGAAAGTGGGTCGAAAACGCTCCTCTAAAGGGTTCGGAGCCATGCTAAGGAATGTTCAAAATCCATTTTCGACAATTCACCATGAAGAGAATTCCACTGAAAATGGTATTCTTTGGTACCAGTCTCATTGTTTTTTCCACATATGTTTTTTTAGTTTGAGTGTATTCCACTCAACGTAGTAAATCTTTTACTTAGGCCCATGTTTTTAACTGTAAAAACTATGCTCAAAATAAAACTTAAACCTTACTATACAAAACGATTTCTCAATAAAATTTTGTTTTGAGCTTAGTTTTTTACAGTTAAAAATATGCCCCTAAGTAAAAGATTTACTACGTTGATTATTGATCGTATTGATCACTTTTTTTTCTACTAAACCAGGATGAATTACGTTACAAGTTATATCTGTCGTTTGAGGCCTTACGGTCTATAAAGTGTTCCTGCAAACATTTGTAATATACCGCGACAAATAAACTGATATTGGTGTCCCGTACAAATGCAAATATGTATCGATAATATTAATTTTCTGCTTACATGCATAACTGTATAGTTTTTTTTACACTTGATTTTAAGCAAGCTATGTGTGTACTGTTATATATTGTTTAAATTATCGAAATATCGATGGTCGATATTTCCAAACAGTATCGAAATATATTGAGAAAGATGTATCGGAGATTCGATATTTTTACTGAAAAAATGGAAAAGCAAAAAATGGTGTCCTACTATGCGCATTTAGTATTGAATTTCTGTAGATATAATTGTAAGTTTCAACTTTGTTTGCAACGTGCGATCGCATCCACAAAATTAATGCACTGTTCAAGCAACAGATATGAAATGTGGCCAAATTTTTATTGCATTTGATTTTAAACGGTAGTCTGGTGCTCTCTGTTTTAAAAGTCGTCGACTTTTTGAAGTTGGATAAATTAAGCTTCTGCTTGTGAAAGAGATTATGTTAGGACTGCTGCAGCGGCAAAAAATGAAAACGATACACAACAGGCATTTGAACGTGTTGCCAAAAATCAAAAACTGAATCAATTTAAAAATACTTAGTATACCTATGCCTGTTTATGCAAAATTTTTTACTTAAAAATTAAGGTGGCCACTTCAAGTTGGAGGAGGAACAGCTGGAGTTGTTAAAACTACTCATAGAGTATTGTAGCGAAATTTGCAGTATGCCAGTTCTCGAACACCCTCTGGCAGTCATATCTGGTTTCTGTACTAGAAATAATAAACTGAATGTCGCTGCAGTATGTCAGATAATTCTTGAACAATTATCAAAATCGATAAGCGCCATCTAGAAGGTACCGGAAATGACATTCTGGATAGTGGTCGAACTTTCAAGAAGGAAGTGAATTTGCTATAAAAGGCTGTCATCTGAGCTGGATAAGCAATAGAGTGATAAAGATGTTCTTAAGTAATAGAGTGACACAGTGGATTTTAAGCGATAAAGTGAAAAATTGTCTATACAGTGCCAGTTTAATATTAGAGTTTGAATATCGATAATTAAAGGAAACAAACAATTGTACCGTTTAAAAACTAAAGCTTTTGATTTAAATAAAACATTTTATAATTAAATAAAGTTTGTGTTTTTAATTGCTACACAATCAAGTGATCGAACTCAGAAAAGTGTAAGAGATCGAAATTATCCTAAAAAGAGACAAGAAATTTCGTAACAGTATGTAGATAAGTTATTGTCTTATGTGGATCTGTACAATTCTTTTAATCCCGTCTCCTCGAAGTGTTTTGAGAGTGGTTTTTTGTTTTTTTATGTCTGCTTTGTGTTCGGCTAAACCTGTTACTCACGTTCTTTTAGTTGTGCCAGTGTAAGCCAATGGACAATCTTTACAGGGTATTAGATACACAACGTTGTTCTGTAGCGCATCTTTTATTCTGTCATTTGTATCACTGAATAGTATTGTCTTGAAGGTAGTTTTAAGCTTATGGCTGGTGATTTCTTCTAAATGTAAAATTGTGTGCAGATTTTTGATCTCTGTTAATCCTGGAATGTGTGTCATACAGTGGTATTGTTTGTTATTAGTTGCTGTAACGTTTTGTGTTGGTGCGGTGTTCCTATCACATTTTTAACTTTATTTATCAGTCTAGTTATAAGATTGTTTGGAAAATTGATCACTTTTAGTATATGTCTCATTTCCTGTAAATTTTGGTTATGGAATTGTGTGTAACTAAGATCTAAAATATTGTTGATAAAATTTTGTGCTGTCTTTATCTTATGTCTCATTGGTTGTGTTGAATGGAAATTCATCATTCGTCCTGATGTTCTGTGTTTTTAATAACAAATTAGAATTAAGTGGCCATTTTATTTCCTTAGTCCTATACTCAAATAGGGTAATATGTTATTGTTTTCCTCTTCTGTTGTGAATTATATTTTTGTATGACATTTGTTAAATGTTTTTAATATTGTCTCTTTGTCTTTATGTTTTATTATAGCTAAAAAGTCATCAAGATACTTTTTGGTAAATTTGATTTTAGTTCCATTTTCATTAAGTTTTTCCATTGAATCGTCAAGCAAGTTGTCCCATAGTCTTCCTCCTAATATTGGTGCCCCACAGACGCGCCATATATTTGATGGTACAATTTTTCTTGAAACTTAAAATAGTTATTATCTTATAAGAAAAAATCCAATATTTTTATAAATTACGCTTAGGGATCCATTCTGATAGTTTTATGTTTGATTTTATCCTCTAATTATTTTTTAGTTTTCTCTATATGTCCGTTCTTGTATATCATGAGCATTTGGAGGTTTATACATTAGAAAATACGGCTTGTTTAGCATTTTGAAATTTTGTGTCATAACGGGTTGGAAACAAAACATTCAACAGTAGATTTTTGACTGCATTTTTGAGCCCAGGAATACTTCTATTTATATCTTCTCTTAAACTACTTGTTACATAAATGTATCGTAATATGATTACAAGCACCGTCTGCTGTTTGTTATCTGCTTCGAGCACCTATATCTAACCATAACGACGAGCCGGATATATGTATGCAATAGTCTGCGTATGGAAAGACAAAACAGAAATAAAGTGTACTAATTTGTTTTTATCTGATTAGAAAGAAGGATAACTGAAAAATACGAAAACTATTTAAAAAGGTAATTTCACATTAACGCCTATAGCCTTGACTAAAGGAAACAATCTAGTGGTCACAGATTTTCCCGTAAAGAAATCACCAAAAGTTCCCAAAAACTTATTTATATTTCCTGAAATACTTATCGGAAAAAGACAAAACGTAGCAGGTAATTTAATTACATTCATATAGAGGTAGTTACAATAAGATCCCTTTCTAAACAGAATTTTTGGCGAGTAATGCTATCACCTATTTTGACAATACAGAAAAAAAACGTCTCAGTCGATACATATCTCGAAAGTCTAACCAAAAATAATTTGTACAATAACTTGCAGCACTCACATATCAAAAATCACATTAAATTCTCAATGTACTAAAATTATTAGGTATTAGAGCCAAAAATCGGGTCATTTGAAATTTGTGGTAAAACAATAGTCCTATGTTACATAGGACTTCTACTATTTTTTCTATTTCACTCAAAGAAAAATATTTTTTAAATTACTTCAATATTATTATTATATTATATTATCTTAAGTATAGACCATGTTGATGCAACTGTTTAATAACCAAAGTCTGTTACTACAACAGAATACAAATATTAGTAACAGCTGTTCTGGGTAATTAAAATAAAAATGTTTTCAACATTTTTAATTTAATTTAATTTAATATTTGCTTTAAGTTCATTTATGTATTATGTAGGCATATAACTTGCACAGCGAACATTGTACCACATCTTTTCCTCTGCTTCCTTTTCTCATTTAATTCATTTCCGTCTCATATTCCCCCAAATAACAACACACTTGCGGAAATTTTTTATACGTTAATGTCGGGTGTCACATGTGGCATGCTGATTATTATATACACCTCAATTTCATCTAGTGGCAAGTCATCTTCATTTCTGGGTTTTGTAGATAATCTTTCAAACAAACATACAAAGATAAACTTATACAGGGATGAGCATTTTTCTACTAGAGTGTTAACAAGATACCTAAGACTTACAAATTCATAATATTGTATAGTATATTTGCGTAAAAAATTATTTAATGCCGATTTGTAAACTGACGGTATTTTACTTTTAAATATATGACGTTTCATATGTATTTTGTGGCGGCTATTGCTTGAAAATAAAAACTAGTAAAGGTATTACCTTTGGTCTCGCTATAAATTAAATGCCCTACACCGCGTTAACAGTAAAAGTACGCGTTGGTCTTACATTTTTATTAAAGGCGTATTTTTTCCACCACACCACAGGATGGCTAATTTGGTTAAACGTACCCACATTGAATTTTACAACATTGACTTAAATAGATCTCTATGTTGTGTTTCGGAGCTTATATGTATTGGTGGTACTCACTCTTTTTTTTCGAAACTCACCACAATTTTTGTCCAAACGTATTTTTGTATATGCACTCTGAAAAAATATCGCTTACCACAAATAACATATTGTTACGAAATTTCCTGTCTCTTTTTAGGATAATTTCGATCTCTTACACTTTTCTGAGTTCGATCACTTGATTGTGTAGCAATTAAAAACACAAACTTTATTTAATTATAAAATGGTTTATTTAAATCAAAAGCGTTAGTTTTAAACGGTACAATTGTTTGTTTCCTTTAATTATCGATATTCAAACTCTAATATTAAACTGGCACTGTATAGACAATTTTTCACTTTATCGCTTAAAATCCACTGTGTCACTCTATTACTTAAGAACATCTTTATCACTCTATTGCTTATCCAGCTCAGATGACAGCCTTTTATAGCAAATTCACTTCCTTCTTGAAAGTTCGACCACTATCCAGAATGTCATTTCCGGTACCTTCTAGATGGCGCTTATCGATTTTGATAATTGTTCAAGAATTATCTGACATACTGCAGCGACATTCAGTTTATTATTTCCAGTACAGAAACCACATATGACTGCCAGAGGGTGTTCGAGAACTGGCATACTGCAAATTTCGCTACAATATGTAGATGGAACTAAGGACTGCCCCAGAAAAAGCTTATGTTTTTATTTTTTAAGATTGTATTCTACATGTTAATCTTATATGTTTAAATATTTGTTCTATATAAAGTGACGTTTGATATGATGTGTAACACTTGAAGATAGCACTTCTAACGACAAAGATGTCTAGCAAGCAACAAAAAGCCAGCGAGCTCATTTTATCCACATACCCGTAAAATCCAAAGTTAAAATATTCAGCCATAGCAAAAAAAGTTGATGCAGCAGATAAAACTATCTTTACGGTTATTTCTAAATATAAGAAGGTCGTGTTTCCCGAAAAAAGGTTCAGGCAGGAAACTAGAATTTTCTAACCCAAAGGTAGCAGCGAAGGTGAAGCGTCTTTTTTGGCAGAATCCCAACACCTCAGTGCGAGACATGGCGGCTAGAGCAACTACATCAAAATCTACTGTACAAATGATAGAGGAGAAAAGTAAGCTGAAGGCATATAAAGTTCGAAAAGTACCGGACTGTTCGGAATAAAAGTAGTTGATGGCTCAAATGTGAGCCCGAAATTGTATGAAAGGCTCCTGACGAAATTTGATTGTTGCGTAAAAGACGACGAAACTTACGTTAAAGCAGATTTTAAGCAGCTCCCTGGTCGCGAATATTATACGTCAACTAAGAAGGCGCATGTGCGTAGTAAATTCAAAGAGAAAAAACTACGAAATTTTCGGAGCAACATATGGTTTGGCAGGCCATATGCTCCTATTCCAAAGCTTACATAGGCGAGTGCCTCGAAAAACGTATAGCAAATCCGCAAAACTGCCCGAGCTTCGCCCAGTTGAGAGATATTGGGCTCTTATGAAAACAGATCTTCGAAAAAGTGCTAAGACTGTAAAAAATTTACAGGACCTTAAACTAAAGTGAACAAGATCGTACCGTATTGTCGATGAAATACAGTGTAAAATTTAATAAAGGGACTTAAGAAAAAAGTACGAAATTTTTATAGATAAAGAAGTTGTTAATTAGTTTTTAATTATTTATATTCTGAACACTATCCATTACTAAAAACATCACCAACAATTTTTTTTACTCACCAATGTCGAAAATATTTTTCGTTCACACGTTTGTTATTTGTGACAAATAATTTGATAGTCGGAACTACTTCAAGTTGTTGTTGCAAATAATAATTTTTTGAAACAAATAGATTTAATTTTTATGTCAAGTTATGATATAAGCTAGTGCTTGTACCAAAAATTAGCATTTTCATTATTTTCAAATCTTTATATTTAACATTTTTCTCCATTTAAATTTTGGAATTTGAATATGTTCTAATGGAACCCCCAAATTCCAAAATTTATAATGGCGGCGTAAATACGTTAAATGATATATTTGAATAATGAATAATTCGTGTAATAAAAAGCTATATACACGTATGTATATATGTTTTTATTAGCCTACGTCTGCTGATACAACACAAAAAAACATGAATTTTTTTGACAAGACTCAGATCACCGTTAGTTTTACAAGTGATAAATCATTTGTTAAAAATTAAGTGTTTAGGACAAAAGTAGGGTTATCAGATTTTTGAAACACAAAATCAGTATATTCAACGCAAAAAATCAGTACAAATCAAAATAAAAATTTTTTATTTACTTAAAAAGGCAATGCATTTCGGATTCTACAAATCCCAAAATATACCATATTTTTTGCATAACGAAAACCTCATGGAGTCCCTACTATTCGCTGTTTTCATTTATTAATAAAAAATGTACACAAAATTAATTATCAAGGATCATTTTACAGGTATGCTGTCAAAATTATTTAGTCATTCAAATTCAATCTAAAAATCAGTACATATGACTTCAAAACCTTTAAAAATCAATATTTTTAAAGAAAATTAGTAAAATTCAGCACATGTACTGATAGAATTAGTTCGTATGTCAACTCTAAGCAAAAGATGAAATTGAATTGTTTATCTGAAATATTTTGATGATTTTTCATAAATAATTACAGCGATGTTCCTCTAAGCCGAACTTGAAGGGACCGGAAGAAATTATTCGTTTTAAACGGAGTTCGTTTTATACTGTTGTAAATCTTATGACCTCTTTGATTTAAAATCAGTAAATAAATAAGCGGGCTTCAGGTCAATTTTTTAATTATTTATTAATTCCAGTATTTCGAAATCCGTCGGAGTTCATTTTTAAGGACTAATAATAAAAATTACATTTAATAAAAACAATTTGCACTAACACTAAAATAAATAAGAATTACTTACAAAATTTTTATAAAAATTAAAAAACTAAAAAGTAAACATTAACATCAAAAAACACAACAAACAAAACTACAATTACACATTGAACAACGAAAAAATATTGCACTTATAATATTGCACTTGTTGATTCTCAGCCCTTCAGTTGTCCAATGTTTTGATTGCAATTATGTTGTTTTGCTCTTGTTCTGTTTTTAACTCTGCTTTTTAGTCTAAGACCAATATGTTCATCCGTAAATTCACCGTCCTACAATTTATGTCAGTATATAGTTAAGGATAATATAACTAAAAACTCAATTCACTATGTTAAAGACGCAGTAGACTTTAAAAATAGACTAAAGGATTGTTATATACTTCAAGATGAAACAATAGTTTCATTTGACGCAGTTTCGCTATTTCCTAGCATACCAGTTGACTTAGCACTTAACATTATAAGCCAAAGATGGACAGATATTGAACAGTATACAAAAATGACTAAAAATATGTTTATGGTCATTCTAAGATTCTGCATCAAGGGCAATAGATATTTTTGATATGACGGAAGAGCTTTCCTACAGTTGAAAGGAATGCCAATGGGGTCCCCTGCGTCGCAAATAGTAGCTGACACAGTCTTAGAAGATTTACTTGACAAATCTCTAGAAGAACTTGACACTAAACCAAGAATACTGGGCAAATATGTGGATGACTTATTTACCATAATTAAAACAGATAAACTTCAAGAAACGTTACCTTTGTTGAATGATCGCGTGGAATGTGAAAATAAAGGTCTAAGTTTATTAGCATCTTCTCCTATTACAAAACAAAAATTGTTGCAAAAAAGATATTCTTAGGAAAAAGCTAAAAAAGTACAGCAGTGATAAAGAAAAAATATTTTAATTTAACTGACGATGGTCCAGATGCTGCTGATGACGAGGGTGATAATATAACAATTCTAACAACTTCACAAGAAAATTTTAATAACACTCAAGACCGTGCTCATAAAATTAAAATTTTAACCATTTTCACACATTGGTCTCATACAAAAATTCATTTCAATTTACCTACCGCTACTTACCACATGATAACTATTGCCAAAAATGTTTCCAAAGAGAAAGACATATTAAACGATCCGAACCCTAAAAGCCATCCATCTTTAGAAGTTGATACCGTTAACACTATAACTACCTTCTCTGATGTTTACACTCAATTAATGCCCGACCAAAAAGATTGCGTCTCTGTAAAAGTGGATGGACATAAAATACAGATGCATGATTGTTTGGATCGTATGGTGTGTGATGTGCAATCTACTGATTCTTTTTTGGGATCGTGTGCTAAGTGCCCTGGTATAAGTAATGCCATTGAGCAGTTAGAACAGCATTTGAACAAAAATTAATAGACAATATTAAGTATAAGCAGTGGGTTACAACTGAAAGAACTTCATTACAAAACTTGATATTTAGTGTTGATGAATTTTTAGATTTTTTGAGTAACAGGTTTTGAAAATTATTGCTACATTATTTTTTAGTCAATAAACAAAGAGAATTTTTAAATGAAAAGAAAACGAAATTAATGAAAAATGAATGGAATCCAAAATGTGATTTTTCTGATAATTACGCTTTCATAATTCAGAATTCTGTTCAATTTATACATTGGAATAATGATCAAGTGACAATACATCCCTTTTCAATGTACTATAAAGATGACAATGATGAGTTGAAAATCGAAAGCTTTGTTTCCACCAAATATATCATGTCGCTATTCCACTAATAATGAGTGTGTAGAAGAAGAAAAACGATTGTCAACGAGTTTCCGAAAAGCTATGACAATAAAAGGAACGTTAAAGTATCATTGTATGGTTCCAATCTCTCCTCAAGTATTGGAAGCAAAGCGATTCTCGTTGCATCATCATGAAAAAAAAAACAATAATAACAATTTTTAAATAAAAAATATTAGATACGTATAGTATAAGACTAAATTTACATATTGCATAATGTAACTGTATTGAAATCCTAATAAATAAGATTTATATTTGCTCCAATAATGTTTTTATTTATTTTCCGTTAAATTATGTACTAAAAAGTTGTATTGTATTGTGTATAATAAATATTATGTAATTAAGGATTTCGAATAATAATTCGTATGACAGAGAAAATCGATATGGAACAAGAAAATGAAGCGCGATAAGACGATCCGATAGGAAACATTAAAAATTGGATACAGGGTGGGGGCGATTGTTAAAAATCAATTTAAACACTTAAATGGTTTATAAAAAATATTAATTTTTTAATAATTATTTAAGAAATATTTTTTGTTTTAAAGTTCTGTCTCCTATCTTTAAAATGAAAATAAAATCAATTTTCTAACTTTAACAGAACTAGAGTTATGCATTTTTGAAAGTGAGCCTCTAAGCCAAAAATCACGAAATTCTCAAAGTTTAAATTCACTCTATTCTGAAAAAAATTTTTTTTCAAAAAAATCTTCGAGCACATATCTCTTATTTTTCGATACAGAACAAAAAAAATTATAGCCAAATCGAAAATGTGTCGGTCAATTTTTGTCAATTTGTCATAATGTGCACCGCCCATTATGAAAATCCGTTTAGTAGATCGCGAGTTTATTTGTGACAGACGAACGGCTTACGGTATTTTCTCATATGATAAGCGCGGCACAGTCTAATTTTCCATTGAATCTTACTTTTGCCCCCACTTATTTTATGTGTACCAAGTCTTATTCATCTGCGTCAAACAGTCGATGAGATATGCTGAATTTTATATAGTTTATGTGGGAGGGGGGGGGGGGGGGGGGTGGGCGGCGCATATCATTGCCCATTTTTTTCTAAACAAAACTATGTAATAACCTTTCCCAGACTATTTGAGACATTTATAAAAAGCATGACTTCAATTGGTCAAGTCGTTCGGAAGTCACGCGATCACAAACAGAAGCATCAACGATTATTAATGTATGCTACCGGCTAAACCAGTTCTTCCTTGGCCAAACTAGTTCATTCGAAGCATATTAGGATAAACCAGGTCGGCCTAGCATGAACTAGTGTTATTATTCACTTTAACTTCCTCAATCCCGACTTTCTTGAAGTTTTAGTATGTTAGGTAAGTGGGCGGCTACGGCCATTGCTCAGGATTTACTTCCTGCAATATATCTAATGCCGGCTTCGCAGTGGTTTCGGCCAATCACCAGATTAAATTGATCCATTTGTTATAATTGTCATGTTTGTTGAATAAAAAAGTATTGATCAAGTTTTCAGAACTTACATTATTATAGGTCTTTGCTAAAATGACTGAAAAAGCTAAATTTAATTAAAATTAATAATTAGTAGTCTCTAAACAAAGTAATTTCTTACTGTTATCTAGTTTTATTGACTTTTCATTTAGTTTCTTCTGTAGAAAAAATTCGCAAATATATAATACTGAAATATTTATTTCTTTTCTTCTTGCTAAGAAAGTATTAAAATATTTTAAATTATAACATTATTTAAGTGACGCTTTTTTAGTAGTTGGTAGGAATATCGTCATAAAGCAACCAGCTGAAAAAAAAAATTATTTGTCAATCTATTTACTCATATCAACAGACAAAATCGAATGGTTTACTTACCAAACATTACAAGGCTTATCATAAGAAATGGCGGAAAACAACCCAGTGACATAAAAGTGGGAAAAAGTATATTACCGATCAGTGAACCAACTCGTCCAAACATCATTGTCAAGGACACAATCATAGTGCTAATAAATTAAAATTGTTAAAAATTGAATAAAAATCAAATGGGTAAATAATAATATTTCTTACCGCAATGTCGTCGGAAATAAATTGACAGACTCATTTAATAAAGCTGTTGACGATATACTGCCCATTGTAACAAAACAAGATGAGAGTATAATAATCATCACCGAAGATACAGACCAATACATGGAAATAGCACTCGTCCCGGATATAGTCAAACCTATAACTATAATAAGGTTTGATCAAGAAAATGTCATTCTTTGCAAAATCGTTTCTATATAGTGTCCGTCAAAATATTTCGGGGGGGGAAGGGTTCTATCCCCTAGCATTCCCCCCCTAGATACGGCCCTGTATATATGTACATAAATTAAGAGTTTTTGCCGATATCATGACGAAAGAATAATACCTCTTAAAAACGAATTGAAAAAAATTGCTCAGTAAAGTAAAGGTACAAATTGTATCAGGGCAATGATCCTAAGCCCAAATCACTCTTTTGCAGGTCATGGGTGCTGTATAATTGCAGCAAAAAAAAGTCGCGAAACGGACTCCAACAAATAAAAACGCTCAAATAAGAGTTATGAAGGAGGAGTGGACAAAAAGATACGGGAAGGACATGGTATACAAAAACTTATTGCGTATATTCCAAGAAAGCTACAAGCCGTACTTGGTTTTTGTGGTGGAAACAGCAAGGATAGAACTTTTCTTATTAGTTTTTTTAGTTCCTTCATATGTTCTTTGCATTTTTTAAAGATTTATTTGACACTATGAAATGGCTATTGTTTTCAACAATTGGTTTATTGTTTTATAATGAGGAATGAGTAGAACAATTGAACAAAAAAAACTTTTTCAAGAAATATATGCAATTCATATTTTATTTCAATATTAAAGTGGAAAATCTGTCGCATAACTTATTTGGCAAACAATTGACAGACTGTGTATGTACTATATGTATGTGTATCGAGATATTTCTTAAATTTATATAAATATATATAATGCAAAAAAACTTACTTAAAATCCATTTTGTACCTAGGAGGTTTATAATCGATCCAGTTAAAATATACATTACGATTCCTGATAAACTCACAATTATATTGTTTGTGTACGAAGCTGCCGTTATAAACTGAATGAGAAAAAAAAAAATATGTATACAGTATATAAAATTAAAATAATAACAGATAAAGCTGGCAGCTAGTGCTAATGATAATTGCAATTTCAATTATAGCTAATAAAATCATTAAGTGAAATTGAGATGCTTATAGCGTCTAAACATCTACATACATATATATGGGCATTTCCATACTGTCGAATGGGACCGTCGTACACTTTTAAAGTGGAATAAAAGTCAAAGTAAAACACTTTTTTTTCTGCTGTTACTCATAGGAATAGCCCTTTGGTAGCACTATATTTAGTGGTAAATTTGAGGGCAGACGTACTACCGGTTCCAAGATAAAGGCAATAAAAGAGTGATTCCAATGGGACAAAAAATGGAAGTGTTTTTCATGGCCATTTATAGAAAAGCATAAGTCAGCGAAACCTACCAACATTTTTCAACGCAACTAATTTTAAAATGTTATGGAATAATAATAGCACTTTTTATTAAATTTCGCTCAATTGAAAAATCTTTTTTATTTTTTTTCGTACAAAGTATAATATGAGTCGTGATGGGACATTTCGAATGGGACATAGTTTTCCATTCTGGTTTACTTGGTAAATTTTTCATGTATTCATAAGATTTCTTGATATTTATGTACTTAACAATATTTAAGATTTATATAGTAATTAAAAAATCAATTAAATATTATTCAAAGTCAAATTAAATGGTCGAGATCAATTTTAAGCAAGAAAATAGGAAACAGTAATAAACGTATGTACTTAAATATTTTTCTTAAAAGAATATGCAGTCCGAGCTGCTTTAATTTGGTGACCATCACAAGAAAAGCTATGTAGTTTATGGATACCAGGGATGCTTGACACAGCCCTCCTTTTGTCTACTAATTGTAGGGAAAACTCCTTAATTTGCTCTGAAGAGATGTAATGAACGTGTACACCGTTAATGTTATTTTGCGCGCATTTGAAAAAAGCAAATGCATCAAGTAAAACGACATTTTTCGATTTAGTTATTTTCCAAACTATTCTTTTTAAATTTGCTCCTACTCCATCAACTGCGCCTTTTCCATGTGAACTTGCGAAGTTATTGAAATACTATTAAAATTAATAGGCATTGGGATTCTACTGCAAATATCTTCTAAATGGTTTGAGTAATTGATTAACCACTTTAGACCTTTTTTGTAGAGCGTTCAATTTCCTATAGAAATAATAGAAGTTCATTTGATAATAATTATTTTTTAGTAAGTTACAAAATTCAAAACACAAAATTAATTTTCCTTAAAATACATCAATCTTTGACCTTATATATCTTTCAAATAGTAAGATTAATGAAAAAAGTGTTTGAGATCATTTTTGTAGAGCGTTTAATTTCCTATAAATATTGACAATGCAACTGGTTTAACAATCTATTGGTGATAAGATATGACCATTTTTATATGAGACACAATTAAAAATGGAAAACTATGATGAGCATAATCTTCCCGTTAATATTAAAAGCTCAGATTTGGTAAGTACTTTCTAGAGGTACCTAGCAACTAGTTTTCGTGTGTCGGATACAAAAAAAAACATTTGAATTTTTTGACCCACCCTAATGTATAAGTATACTTATACACACATATTATATATTTATATAGCATACATTCACTTTAAATTACAAAAGTTTTTTTTTTCGGACGGGACAAACTTCAAACAGCTCTAAAAATTTTAAATTTTACTTTTTTGCACTCGTTGTTTTTTTAAATTGTATTCATAAAACTCTGTTTAAACAAATATTTTGACACATTTGCTACTGTTCTTAACCACGAAATGAGAACAAATGATGTTTTTTTATGTCGGACGGGACATTAGAACATGAACTAAAGCAAATTAAAAATTTACAGTTAATAGAGAATAGTTTGTTGTCTTTACATTTTTTTAAGCTTATTGATGTTGAGAGAGAGATTATTCGGAATGACTATCATCATGCATCATCTCTCTTATATATTTAAATATTTAAGACAAAATAATCTTTAAAATTACAAAAAAGAGAAACTGCATTTGTGCAATTTTGAAGTCGGTTTGCCCACTGTTGTGAATGAATTCAAGTATACATTTTTTGAATTAATAAAATTTGAATATTTTTTTTAGATAACATCAGATAATATCGCTTTTTTAATAACTTTTAATTTTTTTGTCATGATGTACCTTTCGGTGGAAATGCCCATATCTATATACATATGTATATGGTACATATTAAAAAATCAGAACTTTTCTGAATAGAGATTTAAGGTATTTATTTTAACAAACTATGAGCTTTAACCAAATACGCTCAATTTTAAAAACGTACTTATTAATAACTTTCAGCCCATTGATGATGACCGATTAATTGAGGTACTGCAGCACCCCATCTTTTTCAATCTTAAGTTAGACAGACATTTGCGTGCAGTTTTCTTGACAAAGCGATCTGGTGTCGCCAGAAAAACAAAGGTTGGTTCTTTGGATTTTTCCACTCACTCGGAGAGCTTTAACTTCTTTTAAGAACATCAGTATTTTATATCCAGAACTTTGCAACTTTACTCAAAAGTTCCCCTTCACAAAACGATTTCGAATTATATATATTAGGCAGATATATATTTATAAGAATGGACCACATATTTCGGAAAATGATTGACATACACGGAAAATATTCAGAATGTAAGAACGGAAAGTCTTAGAACTAGCAAAATCAAAGTTCTTTGTTTATGAAAGTATTTGCTAGCTTTATAATTTTTACTCACAAAAGTAAAAATATGTCTTAATGACTTATTTATTTATTTGTAGCGGTTGTTGTAGAGAAGTGCTAGCTATATTTTTGGTTCCAAACATAACATTCAGTCCCATATTATATTCATTACCTTTATATTTTCTTTAAAAACGAGAAATACTTGTCTCATTGCTAATGATATGATGTTGGTACTAAATTTCTTAGGAGCAGCTTACTGCATTTAATTGTGCGTAAGAGGCATTACATGCCGAAATTCAGGACATCCCTCTGAAAAGCCACGATGAAAAATTAAGATAAGAATGTTTTGTTTACCAATAATATTTACAACATTTGCTTCAAGGCCGTATCTTGGGGGGATATTAGGAAATAGAACCCCCCACCAAATATTTTGAACGACATTACATAAAAACGATTTTGCAAAGAATATAATACTACGTAAAATTGAATTTGTGAGGAATGCACCATAGAAAAATGATTTTGTGAAAAGAACAGACACTTTATGAAAATGATTTTTGGAAAAAAGGTCTGAAAAAATGTCATCAGATTTTGAAAAAAATGTTTGATCAGCTGCAAGAAATAGTTAATAACACAGGTCCACAAAATAATTTTTTTTGCTCTGAAGCTTGGATGCCAATATGATATTTCCAGTGCTTTTTGGACTTAAAGTTAAAGAAAGTTAGTGTCTTGTGCTACGCTTTGACAAAATATGTGCTGATCACCAAGCTCACTTGTTTCATTGACTAACATGCCACTGATTTTTTTCGTATTACCCTGTAATCATAATATATTCTTGTGTGTCAATTCTAATTTATACACAATGCGCCAATTATATTCCGACACTGAAGTATTATTTCAGTCGTTTTGAAGCTGGAATTTTTCTGAACAAGCCCTAAATTTTTAATTGAAATCGAATTACATATGTCAGTTTTATATCATTTCGTTCATCAGTCCAATTCATTGACGTATTGACCCGCTTTGGGGTCCCCCATCTGCTGTTAGAAGTATATCCATTATTTATGGGACACCCTGTTTGTATGGAGCAACACGCTGTTCCACTCGAAAACTTGACACAACAGCCACTAAAACGTTCAAGATTGTGCAAAAAGCTTATGGAGATGATTGTCTAGTACGGGTTAAGACTTTTGAGTGACAAACATAAGCAATTTTTAGAACGCAGACGATCGCTGAACGATGAATCTAAGGAAACCTGATAAGTTCCATCAAAAATCAAGACCAATGTTCATTGTTTTCTTCAAAAGCAAGGGCATATTTCACAGCGAATGCGTCCCAACTGGTCAAACAATTACTTGTTAATTTTTTTTGGAAGTATTACACCGTTTGATGGCCCGAGTTTGTCGAATTCCACTAGAATACCGCGATCGTAATCCTATTTGGCACGAATTCAAGTCAGTGTGTTGTATCATTCAATGTATTCTCGTGGTGTAACACCATGTGATTTCGCACTATTCCCAAAAAAAAATAAGTTGAAAGGATGCAATTGCGATGACATTGATACCATATAAATAGCTTTAACACGCACTTTGGGAACAATATCATAAACTGTGCTCGACAGGCCATTTGAATCTCTATTGAGTCACTGTAATAAAAAATATTATTTTATCAGCATTACTGCACGCAATATACATACAGGCGACCTTAAAGATTGGCGGAGACTCCTTGATGAAATGCCGGAATTTTATGGTAATAAACGGGGAGTTCTTCGTAAAATTATCGGAATAACCGAAGTTCAAAAGGATATTAATATTGTAGAGAACTTATGCCTACCCAGACTGGAAAAATTTGGCTGCGAACCAGGCGATTCCATCTATTTGTAAGATAATGACTCGAAATATAAGGCTAGAATTACAACGAAATGGTTTCGAGGTCAAAATACTACATGCTTGGATTGGCCAGCACAGTCCCATTGAAATTTCATCGAAAATTTGTGGAAAAAAACCAACCCCACAAAATCTTACCGAGATATGGAAGGTCGCTAGTGAATAGTGATCCGATATCAGCATTTAAATACTAGACAATTTGATAGCGAGTATGCCAAAGAGAATACAGCTCACCATTAGAACCAAAAGGGGCCACAAAAATCTACCCAAGTTAATGAAAATATGAAATAATTTAGTTTTGATTTTTTAGCTAGAATAACGCATTTACAACCTTAAAATTAGAAATTTTTTTTATGAACGGTTTTTTGACTAACTGTAGGGTAAATTGTGACTAACTGGGGCACATTTGACTTTGATAATTTCAGTGTGAAGACGGAGAAAGGGGTTTTTTCTGTTTTCGTGGTCGCTAATGTAATTTTCGACACCCAGTACGTAAGCGTTTTTGAATAATATATGAATCAGTAATAAAACTAAAATAGCTCTTTTTTAATAAATAGCTTAAAAACAGTTTCACGCACGATTGTAAGACCGAATTCCATATTTAAGGAGTCCCCACCTTATGTAGTCAAATAGATTTTTTTTTTGGAAAAAGTTTAAAAAATGCAGCGAAGCAGTTTTTTTATTAGCTTTTTCAAGGTTTGACCGGGAATAGTCAGCGTTTGAATAACAGCAATATTTTTTGAAATCCATCAATTCTTTTGGGAAATTTAGGCCTTTACATTATAGTGTTTAAAAAATGTAAGACACAGCAGCCTAAAAAAAAGTCATTGATTTGAAAAATTAAAGAGAAAATTGATTTTCAAAAATCTCAAATCCAAAACCCCTCCCAGAAATGAAATCCTGGATACGGCCTTGATATGCTTGTACGTTATTTCTTTTACTAAAACTTATTTTATGAGTAGACTGTGGTAGTCACTATCAGATCAAAACATGCTTAAACAGCAGTTTTAAAGGATCATATTTCGACCGATAGCGCCGCCTACACTCCATTCATATAAAATAAAAGTTCATGCGTTAAAACAAAAAATGTCATAATCTTACATCAAAGCGTGAATACCCATTATATTCTATCGCTTACTCTAACCATGTTTCATCCAATCAGTCCTATAAATTTAGATTTTAGTATAGCAAAACGTTAACAACAAAGTTTTGAAACATTGAAAAACGATGCAACTAAGTGAAACTATTTTGAAATTCACCTCCTATTTTGAACTTAATCTCAATATAAAACGCCACTGAGGCACAAATGAGGCTAGAAAGGGGTTAACTAATTGCGAACTGCAAATTGAAAACAAGATAAAAGAAATGCTAAGTAACCCCTTGTAGTAGTAGGTTTCTAGAATATTTTTCTATATGTTGAAGACTGAAATGGTAAAATATCTAACAAACCTGCATCAGCGAAATCGGTTCACATAAATTCTATTAAAACCTGAAGGGATTTACTTACCACTTCACAATGCCTGCCATCAAATCCTTCAACCATAGCAGTTTTATTTAAACTGTACTCCACAATGTCACACATACTTGGCGTTTTATTAGATGTTAGCTCGAATTCTTTTATGGATGCAAATAATTGTGGTAACCACAGACGCATTGTGTTTTGTCTGAAAAAAATATATTATTTATGACATGTTCCATTCATGACCTTTATAAAAATCATTTGTGTAAAAATAAATAAAAATGTTTTGTCACATTACCCCAATAGTATACAGAAATTCATAAGATACACCAAAAGAGAGAGTTTCAAATAAGGCTTCCGTAAAAGCGGTAGCATTTGTGCTATACCATCCTTGAATGCATGCACTGCACTACCACGACGAGGCTCATTATCTATTGATTCAATAGTAGCGACAGAGCGAACTTTGTTACATTTTCCAGTTACTTCTTGGACCAGAACTTTATGCTGTAAAATTATGGTTGTTAATAACATTTTATTAGAAGCAATTCAGTTTACTGGATATGTATCCTTGGGTTGACGTTTATTTATTGCATATATTGACTGAAAAATTTTCAAAGCTTCTCGATTTCTTCCTTGAGACATAAGAAACTTTGGGCTCTCGGGAAATAGACTTAAGGATACACCACTGATGAAACTAGGAATGGAGCTGATAGCCAAAAATATTTGCCAAGGATGAACTGAAACAATAAGAGGAAATCATGTGGTACAAAATAAAGTTAAAGTTTGCTGTGTTTTACTGATGGAAAAACATATTTACATTGTCAAGAGTTTAGTAAAAGTGATTTTATGAGATAAGCCATTGTGTATATTGATCCATACAGCAATTCTTCCGAGTGGTATTCTATCATAATTGGTTCGTGTGCTTTACCTATCCAACTGCAAGAAGGCAGACAGCAAATCCCTTATATGGGATGATAATAACCAAGGTATTCGAAAAACAAATGTGTCCATATCCTAAGAGTGACAAGAGTAGTTGATGTCGTAATATCTACGGAGGCCATATTAAAGAGTGGGGATGATAATCCATTCAGTTGTGAATTAACAGACATCATTGGGTCTTGCTAATGTTAAAAGTAACCCAACTAGCACAACCTACCTCGGAAATTATCTTTAAATTATTCAAGTATATGCTATTGATATACCTCATTTTACTTTCAATATTTAAAGAGCGTAAGCGATTTTGGAATATATAAATAATATATAAATAATGTTGAGAGTTTGTGAATACCCAAGGTGGAAAAATGTTTATTAAACAAATGGTTTCTTAAGCAAATAAATGATGATTTTCTTTTGAGAATTGACGTTGTTTTATATACAATGTTGTTCTCATGAAATATCTATACACGGTTACCTAAGATTTTTGACTCCATCATTGCAACCTCCGCGGTTATTGCAACAGGTTTGGTTTTTATTAGTTGCGTTAACCGAGGTTGCACTGTATATAAATATAATGTTGTTGTCATCTACTCTTCTGAAGTCCAACTAAACGCGGCTAGACAAAAATAATGTGAAAGTCATTGATACAAGAGCTCGATGCCACACTTCATGAAACGCCTTGGAAACATGCATAGCAACAGCTACGCTTATATGGTAAAAATTAACACTTTGACATTGGCGAACTCAGAGCATATTGCAATGGATCATGTTATGTAATTATATGAATTGGCGAGCTTGCATTCTTTAGTAAAAGGCAGAATACGAATATTGACAACCTTACAACTTAATGGAAATTCTCAACTTGTGAAATGCTGAAAATACCGCACATTGATAGAGTCTGTGTTGAGAGACACTTTCTCAACGTATTTTCTGGCTGATATGTCATCTATATTGAAATTCGCAAAGAATCATCGCACTAGCCTTGATCGAATAGCAATATCGACGAAGGCCAGAGGCTGATTGTTACCTGAGATTATTGCATCCGTTGCAAAGTGGCTTGCTAAGAGACTAGCTTTATTAACAGGGTGAATGGAGACTTGGCGATGATGGCTGCTTCATCACTCCTTTAACTCAGCAGTTTTTGGGCATATCTACATTTTAACGAATTCTTACTTAAACGAACTGATTTTTTTTATATATTATATATTATCAACCTACGAACGTTTAATAAGTAGAGAAAATTTGGTTACTTACATGTTAGTCCAATTATACGAAAGTCCCATTTTTTAGGCAAAATAGAAAGCGCCATTACTGGAAGTACTAATTGTGCTAGAGAAAACATCACTCCGGCCAACATCAAAACACGAGCGCGATACTGCTTTCCATGTAACTCTGACATATAGGACATCAGCACCGCAAATGGACCACAAACGCTAAGATGAAGAAAATTATTAACCGTGCTCAGTTTAATATTTATATTTTGTTTACATAAAGCCACCAAAATATTTAAAAATCATTAGCTGTACGACATTTTGACTTAATGCAGCACCGACTACGCAAACACCGTCTAAAAGATATCCCAGCACTAGAATCTTTTTACGACCCTTTGTATCAGCGATGTAACCCCAAACAACAGCGGATGTTATCATACCTGCGATTACAATTATTTTTTGCGGCCATAATAGCTTGGAACATTTAAGAAAATTTTATCTCTTTTTTTTATTTACCTGCATATGTTATTGCATTCAGAGTACCCTTATCTAACAAAGTTAACTTAAGGTCACATTCAGCACTAGGCAGAATATACGAGACCGTTGTTGTTTCAAAAACTGTAGCACCAAATGCAAATACCGCTACAAGAAGCAGCATAACGTTGAAGGCACCAAAACCCGAAGATGCAATGGCTGTTTCAAAATCAGCTGGACCTTGAAGCTCCTCATGTTTTCTGTTGCCTCCAACTACTGCCAAAATGTAATTTATTAAGGATGCATCTAATTTACTGTATCACGTGTATGAGTTTTAACCTTTTACTGTAGCGACATTACTTTCCTCCGTAGACATTGTAACTGCAGTTTATGTCGAAAATAATCTGTAATAATTTTAAATCTTATGAAATACAAACATTTTCACTTGAAATTTTGGTGTGGCCTGTGTTCCATCGAAATAGTAACTAACTAACATTTATCTCTGGAGCTAACACTTCAGGCATCACCAAGAATTAACTTAACCTTATCATTGTTGTTTCTATATTTGAGCTTCTTAAGTTATGGCTTATTGTTATTTGCTATAGATATACAACCGTACAAAACACACAAATCAACATATGATTTATATTTATTTCAGTTACTAGATGCTAACCATTTCATCACCGAAGTTGAGTGAGAGCAACTCAACTTTGTTGCCTTAAAGCTAAAGCTATGATTGATTTTTTCTTTAATTTAAGTTGCCGGCAACAGGTTAACGCGTTTTTAAAAATAAAACAAAACAAACGCTTCAAAATTTACCGTACTTATGAATGCTGTAATTTATTTTTCGTGAATAAAATTGTCTCGAAAATTTTAATCACAATTTAAACAAATTTAAGTTAAATAATATAATATATTTTTCCATAAGTGAATCTCTCTAAATTTTGATTTTTAAAGCAGAGCTCTCAGTGCTGACCTTCTCATGTGACCGTCAAAGGTTTCTCACAATACTTTTAATTTGAATGTAGGTACTGTTATTTTACAGAGCAACGGTCAAATGATAAATTTATTGTGAAAATCCTAATACTATCCTGTCCTAACTGCAAATTTCAAATTAAAATTTCAGAATGTAAGTGTCCTAACTCCATTTTTTCCTTTGATATCAAATTGAAGGATAAACAAACGCTTTCAGGTCAAATGTGAAAATGGACCTTAGAAGGAGAGGAGCATCAAACGGTGCTAAAATGCAGAAAATTAATTTGAAAGTTGGAAAATGTATCTCCATCCATTACTTAAGGCCTCATTTATGATGATTTATGAGGTTGAAACTAAATTTCAAACAGCTTCACTCCATCGTTTGATTGGTCTATTTAAGTTCGAAAATAAATTTGGAAGAATGACAAAAGAATTTTTTCTCCTCATTTTCGACGCTATCCATAGTTATTGCAATCAATATTTTTCTCCTCATACAAATATAAATGTACACCTGTGAAGATTCGGGAGCCAAAAAAAGTTTGGAATAAAAAATTCTTTTAAGGAGATCAAATGTATGTATATTTTTGTTTTTAAATATAAATTGTGGGTAGAGCTAACAAAAAAAAATTAATTCAAATTTTGCAAAAAACCGTCTGCCAAACTGCACGCAAGGGAAAGTCACGTCCCAAAGGCTCTGAGAACAGCTAAGTAAAAAATTAAATGCTTCAGATCCTCCCATGAAAGATTCAAAATTATTGCGAAAGGTGCCTTTATTTAAATGTTTGCTTTCCCTGTAATGTAAAATTTTTCTCAATGATAGGAATTTGCTGACCAGAAGCACTATGTTAAAAAAAGATATATTTCAATAAACAACTGGTAGAAGTCCATATGAGGAAAAGTTAAAAAACCTTCTGAACAATGATAATGAAAACACCGATAGCTCCGCAACGCTAAGCGATGCTTTAAAAAAGCTCATAAAAATATCCCGAAGAAAAGAAGGCATCAAAAACCAAACGTTGACAGTTTTGAAGACGCATATGGATGCATTCGAAAAATCATGCTGCTACAAGCTACAATAATGTGTAAGCTAAAGAAACTAAAAGGACTAAAGGAAAGATGCTCTTAAATAGAAAGAACACGTTGCAAATATCGCTATTAAGAAAGCAAAGCTAAAAATTTTAAAGTTTCGGCTCAATACCATCAAAAAAAAATAGTATCTGTATGTTAACTTTTTAGTATTTATTTAAATAAGTTCTGCCTTAAACCATACTTTCTTTACTATAAATGCACAGTAAAAAATTATAGTTTACTTTTGATTCCCTTTAGTATTGATTTCAAACTATTTTGGTATTAAACTCAAAATTTATTCCAAAAAAGTTTAAAACTTATTCCAGCAGGAGTTAATTTTAACACAAACAAGAATTACTTTTAAGCCATGTAATTTTTTTAAAGTTTTTAATGCCAAAGTGGCTTAAGAACAATACTAAAATAAATTTTTAACGCTTTAAATTCAAAAAACTAATCACTTTTAGCTTTGAAATAACACCAAGAAAAGTTTTAAAATATTCTCTGAGTCAATTTTAATAATTTTGGTTTAAAAAAACTGCTAAACATGCTCTCATTTCCAACTTCAATACTTTTGGTTTAAAAATAATGCCAACAAAGCATTAAAATGCTCTCTCATTTCCAACTTCAAAACATTTGGTTTCAAAATAATGCCAGCAAAGTATTAAAATACGAATTTTTCTCAATCGTCACATGTGCTTTGAAATAAATTTCAGAAAAAAAAATTAAACTTCACAGGATTGAATAAATTGCGTGTTAAAAAATGTTTATTAAAGTAAAAGTTTCCAATAAGGTGCATTTTGTGAAAATTGCGGAGCCGGGAAGTGAAGAATTCAACTTAAATGAAATACTTGATTCAGGTAAGTTAAAATGATCATAATCAGTTTGTCCGAAAAAGAAAGTTGAAAAATTTTACCGACTGTGTGTTATTTATTTCAGTTTTGCAACAGCTGAACAGTATAACCGATTGTGTCATTTTACTCCAAGATCGCGACGGTGCTGCAATTTGTGTTGACGATTTTTTAGAAATTTTAAAGCAATTCAAAGGCTGTAGTTGATTTTTTGTGGAAATTTGTTTCGAAAGAGGCTCCGCACAAAATAAACAGCCAGTCGAAGTACAATCGGTGATAAACCGCAAGGTAAGTTTCTAACTCGTTTTTACAATAATTGACTTTTCCTATAATATGATATTTTGAAGGCCCTCGAAGATTACCTCGAAATTGGAGATTATTCATGTATCCAGTACGTGCCCATTCTTGCAACTTTAGAAACCTTATTCAAAAACCAATCTTTCAAGGAGTTGTATTTAAGAAGCAATCATGTTTGCAATGAAAAAAACACTTGTAAGCTTTTGTTGTTCTCAGAACTTTTCTGTGTCAGAATTTTTTCAGAATGAAACTAACGCTTTACAAATACAGATATTTTACGATGACTTCGAATTTACTAATCCTTTAAGAAGCAAAACCGGTATTCATAAAGTTGGTTCATTGTACTTCACAATCAGAAACCTTCCTTTTGAATACAATTCAAAATGCGTCAACATTCATTTGATAGCACTTTTCTTATGTAGGGATCTCAAAAACGAAAATATTGATTTTACTTGTAAATAATATTCGAGCACTTGAAAAAATTGGAGTGAAAGTAGATGATACGCTTCTAAAAGGTACCTTGGTGTCCGTTGCTCATCACAATTTAGGGGCAAATTTTTGTTTCGGCTTTGTAACATCCTTTAGAGCAGATTATTACTGCAGGTTTTGCAAAATTCATCGTGAAGGAGCTAAACACACATTTGTAGAAAATGATACGCTTTTAAGAACCCAAGCAGAATACGACGAAATATTTTCCATTAATAACACCATATCAATTTTAGATCCCAAAATAACCAAGGGAATCAGAAATACTTGTGAAATCAATAAATTATTGCACTATAAAATTTTTGAAAGTCTCAATGTTGATGTCATGCACGATATTTTGGAAGGCGCTGTTCCTTTTATTTTAAAACTATTTTTTCAAAAACTTGCAGAAGGCAAATACCTTTCAGTTACCGAAATAAATGATAAAATAAAAAACTTTGGTTTTGGCCAGTTACAATCTACCTGCATTCCCCCAAAAATTACTCTAGAAAAAAAATGCCGCACTTCCATAGGACTATCAGCTTCTCAAAACTTATGCCTGATTTTACACTTCCCATTTATATTCTACAAATTTTCTGATATTCTGTCACTTTTCTGGAATGGGGTCAACTCTCTTATTCGTATAATTAGAACAACATTATCTACTGCTGTTAAAAAAGAACATATAGAAGATCTTAAGATTAATATAAGAATACATTTAAACTATCCTTCAGTTATGTATAAAATGGGACCATTGGTTCATATGTGGGCCATGAGATACGAATCTAAGCATCGAGAATTTATTAAAGATGTTTCAATAAGAAATAATTACAAAAATATATGTAAACTCTTTGGTCAAAATAATATGCCTCAAATATTTTCGACAAATAAATTTGAATGTAAATACGGATATACTTATAGGTCTGAATTCATTTTGTATTTGAAAATGAAGACTGAATTTCTTGTGTTTGGTAAAATCAAACAAATATATGTTATTAATAAAGAAGTTTATTTGCAATTAGAGATTTTTATAAGTAAAGAATTCAATACACCGAGTTCAACATTCTTGGCAGTCAACGGTAAAATAGTTTTTTTCATTTATCTAGCTGCCTAGCGTGGGACAGTGTGGGACAAAGTGTATTGGTACGAAATCAAGCGAATAGATATCGTTATAAAATCGACTCAAAAATAGGTCAACGCACTGTGGATTTTGGTACAAAAATCGCTAGAGATTACAAATCTTATCAGCAAGTAAGAATTTTTTTCTTTTAAATAAAAGCTTACGAAAATTTAATAGAATCATTGGAGTCCGAATTTAAAATAATAAGAAAACGAATTCTTCTTCTCAAAATTCGGGCAACCAGCTGCTTATACTAGTTTCAATCACCGCTACGTTATTGCACTAAACGTACTGAACATAAAGCTCAGCAAAGTACTTATTAAATTTTGCTGTGTTCTAAAAAACACAAATAAATTAAAGTTTTTTTTTCACTTCATTTAAAAAGTTAATTTGAAAGTTGTTGACTACTCTTCGTTATTAATTGTTACGAAAATTGTTTGGGTATCACAATTGTAATGCTATTTGTGACATTCATATCGAACATAAAGGTCTCAAATCTCGCAATTTCATGCAAATTAAATATATCAAATTATTTTAAATACTTAATTACTTGTTGATGTAATATCAGTATTAGAAAATTAGATGAATTAGGTATATATTGGTATTACATATTTCAGCAAGTGATTCATTGCCAACAAAATGTTTTCAATAAGTATTCAGTAAAACGTAACTGATTTATTAGGTACAATAGTACCTAAAATCTTTTTCGTAAGACTTCAACGTTGCTCCAAAGTTTTCTGCTGCAATTTCCATTCAAAGAAGGCTTTGAATTGTAAACCTCTCTCTGAAAGCATGTGCTTGTATACAGTATATACCATGATTTAACTATATAAGAATACTGCGAAAAAAATGCTGCTTCTTCCAAAAGCAGGTCTAGTGTCAAATTGTATTTGCTTTGAATATCAATTTTGACACTCAAGCTTTCTGACGTTCAACACTTTAAGATATGAGTTTGACAGCTTGTAAGAACCTTAATGGCTAATTCATAGTATTTACAACGCCAATTAACAAAATAAGCTCTAGGGGTGGATTCAAATATATTATCAAAGATGTTTCATTGCAGTCAAATAGAGGCTTACTCACGCAGTTGAAGAATAATTTTACATCGGCTATTTTTCCTCTGCTTTTCTACCACGTATCCACGTTTTCACAGCAGTTGTCAATCGTTCTAAGTTCCCCACATCTATCGAGTTCGTCACAAGATGATAAGAGCTATGTGTAAGGATATTTACTTACTTGCGTTACTCATAATAACTATCAAAAAATATTCGCTAATATGAGATCGATTACAGTTGATTTAATTTTGTTTATCCTTAAAAGTAACCATAAAAGCGAAACATTTTCGAATTTTTCTTGAGTACATGGGATGATACCAATTATAAACAACTTTCCCACGCTAGAGTCTAGGAAATCTTGAGAACTGAATCCATCCACGTAAGAAAGTTGAGACCTTTTAATTTCTAGATCACACATTTTGTAATTTTCTTTATCGCTATTGTTTTTCCATATTGACACATAAATATTGAAAAACCTCCACCTCCATCAATTCCAATCGTGTAATTAATTTTTTTTCCTTAAAGAAAGAAGAAAAAAATACAACTTTAAGACTAGAAACATGTTTTTTTATGAACGGTCTTGTGACTAGCTGTACAGTAAAGTGGGGTACATTTAGCACTGGGGTACATTTGACTTTGATAATTTCAGTGTGAAGAAAGAAGAAAGGAGAAAGGCGTTTTTTCTGTTTTTGTGGTCGCTAATGTAATTTTCGACAAACAGTACGTATTCGTATTTTGAATTATATATGACTACTTTTAAAAATCGAGTAACAAAATAAAATAGCTCTTTTTTAATTAGCTTTTTAATAAATAGTTTAAAAAACAATTCACACACGCTTGGGGGACCGAACTCCAGATTTAAATAGTGTCCCCTTTATGTAGTTATATGTGCCCCACGCGTCGTGGTACTTTTAGCAAAAAAGACTTTTTTGGAAAAAGGTTAAAAAAAGCGATGAAGCATTTTTTTATTAGCTTTTTCGAGGTTTGATCGCGAATAGTCAACGTAGTAACAATTTTTGAAATCCATCATTCTTTTGGAAAATATAAACATTAAATGTCAAAAGTATGCCACTTTCCCATACACATACATATATATAAATTCAAATATTTTAGCGTTTGAAAAATTTTAAAGTGAGTTACCTAAAAAAAAGTCATCAATTTGACCTAAAAAAAAGTCATCAATTTGACCTAAAAAAAAGTCATCGATTTGAAAAATTAAAGAGAAAATTGGTTTTCGAAAATCTCAAATACAAAACCCCCCCACCCTGAAATGAAATTCTGGATACAACCTTGATTGTACGTACAATTTGATCTCGTTTACATGATAAAACAAACACGCACATCAACCTATTGTAAGGCTGCAAAATTAGTCAAATGATTACCAAACTAAAGAAACTTAATTTATTAATAAAAAGCTTTTAACTTAAGTATCCTTAAACGTTGAGTGTTTCCTAGTACCCTGATAATTCCATTATAAAGGTAAGCAGTTACAAAGTTAAAAAAAATCCTCTGCACTGCTATGCGTAGTCTACTGCTTGCATATTTAAAAAAATTCTCTTTTGTTTTAATCCGAATTCCAACTTTTATTCTTTTTGGTTTGGCATCATTTTCCAGCCGAACGCACAAACAAGATTATTTGCATTCCATCAATTTCTCTTTTGACTTCACTCCACAGAGGTTTTCTCACAATTTATTATCCTTTCGATGCGTTCAATAATTCCTTTATTTTCGCTGAAATTCCCTGAATCTTCTCCAGCGTTCTGCTGCTGCAATTTATCCTTCCACTCGATTGTGTGCACAAACAAGTCTTATTCGGATCGCATTGCTTTCATAAATTCCATGTTTTACGATAACCTCTCAATCTCTGAAACCAATTCCCAAGTAAGCAATAAATTCACAAAGTAGTGGCGGAAGAATGGACCCGTGGGGTTGACTTATGTTGAACATATTGCGGTGGGTGCGACAACATTTTTTGCCTTCAGAGAATATGCATTTTTTTATATTAAGACATAACAACAAAATGAGGTTTAAGCTGCGATGCGATGCGATTGCAAACTATTCATGTCGTGAGCCCCCTTATATCAGGTATAGTGATAAAATCAGCAGCGCAGCTTTAAAGGGTAACCAAATTAGAAAATCTATTTTGCTTATTTCGTTATTGTATTAAGAAGAAATAATTGAGGAAGGAAGGAAGGATGAAATTGAAATAACTCAGCTTCTCGTTTTTCCATCCGGGGGAAATCTTTCCAATTTGTGAACTTATCTGCCATCAGCAACGACTCGACCTAGGAAATGAGAGTTTGGCCTTAATTTTTATCTCGAGTCTCACAGCTACGGCTTGAAATTTTCTTAGCTGGGGAGTTGTCTTGCTATTGCTCCACGCAAATTTTTCTATTTTCCATTAGATATTAAGTTCTGGATCTGAAGTATTCATTGACTTTCGGTTATGTTCCAAAATTTTAATACTTCAATGTTTTTGCTAAAAAAACTAAAACTCTTGACCAAAAAATATTTTTACTATAACTTAGTATAGGGTATCTCTACCCTTGCTATAAACTTTTCAAGCAAAAACAGGATAAATTGGAGAAAAAATTATATTTTATAGGATTTAATTTTCCGAAAACAGGATAAGTTTTTTTTGTTATTTTGAAGCAGAATAGATAGTTATTGTTGTGTATGAATAAATATTTTAGCACTTAAATTTAATCAGAGTCTTCTGCCACGTATTCCTCGTTTGATTCGTTTTCGATTCGTTCAGTGCCACCTTCAGTTTCAACAAAGTACTTGTCTTTCGCTTTGATTTTCCGTAGCATGTCCGGGTTTGTTTTATCCAATTGCAAAAATTAATTCTTTTTGTTAAAATTTTATTAATTATATTGATATTAATTTATTTGCAGTGGTAGAATGCCAGAGCCGTTGGTGATCCCTTCGCGATCGCTATGTCCGCGAAACAGCAGGCATGAAGCCAAAGTCTGGAATTGCAGCTGGGGAGAGATCTAGTTGGCGATATATGGATGCAATGCAGTTTTTGGAAGAGTATGTTGTTCCACGGAGGTAAGTGAAATCAATATTTTGTTATCTTTCTATCCTCTATATCCCAGCCATTGATATGCACCCTTTTGTTTCTTAACAACTCACACATATGTATAACTATTGTCAGAACGTTTACAAACGCAAGTTTTTCGACTGCGTCCTCAAACAGTCCCGTAACAGAAACTTTTGTTTGCGAGGAGTCTGCTTCGTGTTCCCTTCAGCCGAATGTAGAGTTCACAGCAGGCAAAACCAGTTTCGCCTTTTTTGCTGAAGGCCTGAATTCGCCACAAAGTCCTCCCCAGACTGCAAAGCGAAATAAAATTGAAGAGGCTCATCAACGCTTTGATGTGCTTCTTGGAGCAGTGAGCGACTTAATCGCCCACAAAAAGCAAGTCGAAAAAAACAGAAATGAGGATTTTTAAAAAGTCCTCGATGGATATCTCTTAAAACATCCAGAGGAAGAGCAGGGCACGCTCAAAACTCAAATTTTAGATTTAGTTTTCAATAAATAATATTATTCAAAAACTCTTCATTTCGGTTTCTTTCAGCTTGCATTTTGTGGGCGATTAAAAATATACTTAATAATTTTAATTATTTTTAACCTGAGATATTTCTATATATTTTTTACGTTTTCATTCAATTCAATATTATGTGAAATCACACTCAATTGGACCTTAATAAAATGAAATAACTCTAGCTTAAAATGTGATTGTTTTTCATGTACCTTTGATGACAGGTTGCTTTTCTTAAGTATTTTTGCACTCCGATTTCGAAAACATATCATTTTCTCAAAGAACGCTCATGGAACTTACAAAACGTGACTTCTATATCAAAGCTAAGAGGACGAAATGATTCTAATTAGTTGTCCATGGCTGTATATTAAAAGTACGAGCCAATGGAAGAATAGATGGTAAAATTTATGGACAAAATTAAGTTTCAAATAAAAAATGGGCAGTGCCACCCCTCTCATATCTGAAAAAATAAAATTTTTTGATGCAGATGAATGAGACTAGATACATTTATGAATGATTTTTTTCTTTTTTAATGATTTATATTATAAGTCATTCAAAAAGCGAAATAAAATTTAGATAGGATGAGCAACGCAACAAAATTTAAATAGGATGAGTTTTAATATAATTCATTAGCTCATCTCTCAATTGGAATGCGCTTTTTGATGCAAACCGGCCATATTTCTGTAACGGAGTAAAAATTTATTTTCGCCACAGACCGTTTATAACAGTTGTTGCTTTGGTATTGGTTCACATATTCTGGCGGACAATAACTGCCATCAATCATCTTAATAAAGTTATGAAGCAAAACCGTGGCTCTCACTACTTTTTCTGGAGGAGATAGCAAATCCTCCAGCGGGATCTTAAAATGCCAAAAACATTTTCGATAACGGGACGAGCTCGAGATCAACGTTTATTGAAAATTTCACTTTCAATTAGTAAAGTGTTCCCAACGGTAAGCAGAAAGTTGAAAATAAGGTGGATAGTTCATAATAAATTTGTTAAAACCTGGAAATGGTCGCATAAGACAATTCTTTAAAGGAATTGCTGCGTTGCCAACCAAAAAATATGGGAATTTTTTGTCTGCACCTGGGAGCTCATTGCGTTCAGACAGACCAAATTTTCCATTAAAAAGCCGATGTCCGAAATTCAAACGCCAGAGCACACCACCATTACTTTGGGAACCGAATGCTCCAATGTCAATACTGGTCAACATGTAATTGGCGTCGCAAGCCGCTATCAGAACAATAGAATAGTTTCCTTTATAATTGTAGAATATGGAACCGGAATTCGCCGGACATGTCAAGTTTATATGTTTACCATTATATGTTTTCCAACACAGTTTGGAAAATTCCAAATTGTGGGGAAATCGTTAGCAATTCGCTTCTACTCATGACTTTGAGGAACCGACAGGTAAACAAAGCATAGTTCATCCCAAAGCACATCACATGTTTCCCCAATGATTCTTTTGTGAGACCCTTTTTAAACGCAGAAGAAAACATTTGCTTGCTGCCATGCGCCATAACATAACTGCATAAATAACACCCGACACAATGTTACTTACGCCAAGATAAGAAACAGTCTACATTTTGGGGGTATCGATGGTCTGTTGGAGTTCTTTGTTAAAGGTTCTTTAACCAAAGAAAATAACAAATCAAAGACTTGTGGGGTCATTCTTGTTGTCTGTTTGAATTCTTCTGGATCGTTTCTGTACATTTCGTCAAAGTTTACTGCAAAAAATCCTTTTAAGTCGCGATTTTGAAATAATGGTCTCACACAATATCGGCGCCTCTCACTAAGTGCAATGAGACAATCACGAGCTTCATACAACATTAGAACCATCCAAAGAATTTCTACAACATCTTCAAAATTCATTGTACCCTACACGGGGGGTATATTCACTTTGTCATTCCGTTTGTAACGCATAGAAGGGGGCGTGGCAGGTATGGAAAAGTATATATATATTCTTGATAAGCGTCACCACCTGAGTCGATATAGCTATGTCTGTCTGTCTGTCCGTCTATCTGTCTGTCCGTCTGTCTGTCTGTCTGTGTGTAGGCCAGTTGAAATCAAGATTACGAGAAACTAAGCAAGCTAATTCAATGAAATTTGGCACACAGATCACACCTTCTTGCAAGCTGCTAGTATATAAAAATGGGCGAAATCGGTTAACGGCCACGCCTTCCATATTCTATGTAAATTTACCCAAGTCCATTTTGAAAAAAGGTACTGCGGTTTTGATGAAACTTGGTGATTTGGTGAAGATGAAAACAAAATTAAGATAAGGCTACGTTTACAGTTTGCAAAGGCTCTTAAAAGGGCGTGGCACAGCCCTAACTTTTATCTTTCATAGCGCCATAGCTCGTAAGCCGTGCAAGATATTGTGATGAAATTTGGTACACGCATACAGATCTTATGAATCTTGAATTGCGCATAAAGTGGGCGTAATTGTAAAAGTGGGCGTGGCACTTTTTAACAATTGAAAATTTGAATTCCGTATAATTTCAAATTGGCACATATGATTTTCATAAACATTTTAGGGATGATACCACTGAAAATAGTCATCAATACAAGCTACTAGAATATACTGGAAAATTTCGTTGTAGGGCGTGTCACAGCCTGCAATATTTATAAACGTTATAAAAAGAGAACTAACAACGCAATCGTTATGAAATTTAATATGGCGGATATACTTGCTAAAAGGTGTCTTCTTGCAAAATTTTGGCACAATAGTGCCGGTGGGTGTGGCACCTCCCATATAAGTGAAATACATTTAGTGCTATAGATAGTGTGCTATGAGAGTAATCTTCAAAAAATTTTGTGTAGAGGTGTTGGTTACTAAAAGCTTCGGAATTAAATGAAACTGGACAAGATTGCATCAGTGGGCGTGGCACTCATCATAAAGTAGCAGCAGTAGCAAGATGAGAAAATGTACAACAACAATAGATATTAACTGTTGGAGGACGATTCATCCTTCAGCCACGTGATTTCAAAAAAACGAAAGTCTATATAATGAATTAGTATCAAGCAGGCAGCGAATCAGTAACTGAAAAAGTGGTGGGCGGTGGAAGAAATAGACCGGGACGAGAGAAAAATTAGAACGAGAGAAGTAAGTTTTGCCCTCCAATTTACATAGACAATTTAGATATTAAAAGTAATGTAAGTGAGCTCAGATCTAAAAACATTGTTTTTCGAGTAAGTCGGGTAGTCGGAACAGATCTAAAGTTTTTTTTGAGAACATAAATGTTCATAGAGCGTTACTGAATAAATATAAAGAAATCCTAGGTGCCAATGCCTTACCATTTACCCATAAAGAGGAAAAGGCCTACACCATTGTATTAAAAGTATTTTGATCAAAGCTACAGAGAAGAGAATATTATTTAAATAATTAATTAAGTGGCCCCTAGGGTTGTGAACAGGGTTACCAATCTCTCAACAACTAGATCTTTACGTCCCACTTGGATAATAAAATACCTCTTCAACATTGAATTCCTGGGAAAATTTCAAGTGGGATACTGGACACACTCAATGCAGAAGACGCAACAGCCTGTTCATGTTACCAAAAATTGTTACAAAATGCAATGAGGAGCATAAGTCGGGGGACTACATCGACACTAGGGAATTGCAAAGGAACCCAGCAGGCAATTGAGCAAGGCCTTCCCCAGAGAAGGCCTGCTAGCACTGCTCCGATTGTAAGAGGCCTTCTCAAAACTAAATTTTCATGTAAATAACAAATAAAATTTTTTTTTTTTGTACTATGATTTTTGTTTTTATTTACAATCTGTCAATATTAACAATAAGTAAATTTTATAAGTAGTGAATTTTTAATTAGCAGAATAGTTACACTCCATTGAGTGTATACTCGTGAAATGCTATTATGTACTGCAATAAGGCCTTCCCATAGCAGCAGTGCTATAAGGCCTTCCCACAGCAGCAGTGCTATAAGGCCTCATAATAGAAGGCAAAAAAGAAGGACTTCATGTATTTTTTTACTTCATGTATTGCAATGTTTTATGATTCGACATTACTTTTTTGTCATTGCATTGAACTTATACGACATCAAAAGTTGATACATGGTTAGACGTAAGGAACGGTGTGCATGTTGCTAGGCTGGTCTTCTGTTTCATGTTATGTCAAAGTGGTAGAGTGTTGTGTATTCAATGTGAAATTAGAAATTAAGAAAACGTCACAAAAAAATTAAAAATATTAACGCAATGAAGGTTGACGCAGATAAAAAAAACGTTTAACTAAGAGTCTCACGACGTATTAAGATTTAATTTTTTCAAAGTACTTCTATGACCCCTTCTACGGTAAGCGCTCTTAGAAGGGCTCTTGACGCAAGCGATGTAGGAAGACCTGCTCGAAGAGTACTTCTATCAGGCCTGCTAAATGAGGCCTTACTTATCGGGACGTTTCATATAAAAAAGAAAGTAAGTTTGAAAGGAGATGGTAAGGCCTTAATCTTACCAGGTAAGGCCTGTTAGAAGGCCTGCAAGCTCCTGCCCTTGCCTACTGGGAAACCAGCGTGTGTTAGTTGTGGAAGTGATGAACTGATCAAAGAGTACATATTGAACTCCAAACAATGCAAAATAAATAAACAAACAAATCATACAAAAGAAAAGTGAACAATGACATAAACACCAGGAACTAGTCTACGTATGTCAAATATCTATCGAGTGGTTTTAACTGTACAATGGGAATTAACAAAATATGTAGTATCATGTCCTATGGAGACAAAAGACGCTAAGACCGTAGTGAAAACTTTAATAGAACATTTCATTCTGACGTACCGACATTTCAAATGTTTAAAATCATATAAAGGTACAGATTTTACGAATCAATTAATGTCTGAGATGTCTAACCCATTAAATATAAAATGAATTTTTAGCACTCCACATCACCATGAGACTTTGGGCCCTGTAGAATGAAATCATAGAATATTTAAAGAATTCCTATTAAGCTTTTGTAAAAATTATGAATGGGGTTATTGGATCCCATAACTTGCCTTTACATACAACACAACACGGCATTTCGATACAAATTACACGCCATATGAGCTAGATTTTGTAAAACTACCAATTTTGCCAAATGACATAATTCTATCAGATATACCGGTCTATAACACTGATAATTGCGCACTAGAACTAAGACAAAGATTAAAATTCTCTTTAAACAAAGCTAAAGAATTAATCGAAATTGTTAAAGAGAACGGAACAAAGCACAATGTCAAAGTAGATCCTATAAATTTAAAAATTGGAGATTTAGTTTTATTAAAAATCATGAATAGAAAAAAAAAATCAACCCGCATATATTGGCCCATTTTAAGTCAAAGTAACAACAGGTGTCAATACCGTTTTAGATTTAGGAAACAAACTAAAAGAATATCATAATAATATGCTAAAAAAAATTAATTGTTAAATATTATAAAATTAATTTTTTATCGTATTACAAAAAAAAATTATTTGTATTATATTAAAAATAATTTTTCACTTAAGGATGAGGGTGTAATGTATTTTGTCATTAAACAATATCTATTACTATTTATAAGTTATTTATCGTGAATGTGTAATAATTTATTACTAATTTTTAACCACTGTAAATAGACATTAAGCTAACATATGTTTTATGTCAAACATATGTTGTTATTTACAAAAGAAAGGATAAAAACAGGAACGGATCTAAACAGAGCAATCAGTTGATTCACTAGCCTTAAACTGGCTGACTTTTTAATTCAAATTAAAGAGCAGTCTAGTTGTGCTTTCTTTTTTTTTTTATTTGATTGCCCGTGGCGTTCTTAAGCGCCGGCAAGTAATACTAGGCTGATCCTAAATATATCTTCATCGTAAACTGAAAACATTACAACCTATTACAGAGAGTTCCAAAAATCTGCATAGTTTGCAAGCAAAATGAAAAAAGCTGCACCCAAATCTACAGTATGATGGTTGTCATTATTGCAATCCGAGCGCAACGACGTACACCTAAAAGGGCTACCTTTTGAGAAAGAAAATCAAAAGAAAGACGAGGAGCTCTAGGATAGAAAATTAATACTAAAAGAAGAAAAGCTTCGTATAGAAAGAGGACGCCAAGAAAAACTATTCGAGATTGAAGAAAGAAGGTTAAAAATGGATGAAGAAACCAAGAAGGAAGAATTAAAGCTAGAGCAGATGGAACTAGCAATGAAAGAAAGAAGTGCGCGTTACGAACTGGAATTAAAATATAAGAAATAAGTTGGAAAAGAAAGGAAAACTTAAATATGTTTTATAAAATTTATTGAAATCAAAATTTATGCAGTTGGCACCGTTGTCAGTGATGAGAAAATTGTCCAGAATGCAACAGACTCGGAACCAGTCACAACAAAATATTCGACTTACGTCACTGTGAACTTGCATACGTAGTTCTCTTAAGCTTCCAAATTTTTCTTTCAGAATGTCAAAGCAGTGTTCTATCCTGACTCTATATTTGCTGTGCTGCAGAGAGTTACTTCTATACGGTGTTATAACTGTGCTTGATAATGGATAGGCAGAGTCACCAGCAATCCATTAGTATGATGAGAAAAATTCCTCTTCATGCTTGAATAGCGAACAGGACTTAAAAACTTTTGCATCATGGCAGCTTCCGACATGTCCAACAATAAAGTGTCGGATTCTCAGTTTGTACAACTTGGGCTTTAATGGAATAGTGTCGACTTTTCGAAAAATATGAGACATGCTCTTTAGCAGATGCTTCAGCTAACTTCAGTTCTGTGCCTGTATCGGTTATGACCTACATTCCTACGGCAATTCATTAAATGTTTCGGCCGTTATTTTATCAATTGTTCCCCGTCGCCAACTCCAAAAACTGATGCTATTTTTCGAATGGAAGCATTTTCTCAGCAAGCGCCAAGTCTGTATAACACACTGGCTAACTGTTGGTCGATGGAGGTTTGTTTGCATGACAGCGGCTTTGCAAACTCCAAATTATTTTCCAGTAGAGACATCAAGTATGAAAACTGAGTCTTATTTACCCTTATCATCTGCAAACACCGCATTACACCACTCATATGATTTTGGAACGAGCCTTTCAATTCCACGGCGACATTCCAAAACTAGAGATTCTTCTTCCAGCTTCACCTTCATCATCTAAAATTGCAATTAACTATATATCAAATAATTAAAACGGCACTCGTTTATTTCATGACTTGCCATTCAAATCATGAATTTTCTGCATCTTCTATAATGTAGCTTAATATATGGGTCATTCTACCTCGAATTTACATTCAAAATTTAGATTTATCGAAATCAATATTTTTTCGATACTTCGTCTAAAAATATTCGATACGTGTTTTTGGAAAATGTTTTTTCCGGACTTATTTTCGAAAATACGAAATTTTGGAAATCACAAAATTTAAAAATGCATGAATTTTCGGACGCTTGTATTTCAAAATATACACGTCAGGTCGAAAAACCGTTGAGGCATAGAAGTTAGCATTTTACGTCTTTTTTCTAGCTACTGTGCTGAAAATTTTCTTCTTTAAATCGAAAATTTTTGTCTAACGGTATGTTTAATTTTATTGATTTTTTTTCAGAGAGAAAATAAAATCTAAGCAATCCATTTTGCACTTTAGTTTAGAGTGGTCAGAGTCGTAGCTCTCTAGATATGAATTTACCTATTTGCCACGCGCAAGGTTCAATAACTAACAAAATAATAGAAAACAATCAAAGCAACGAAGTAACGCAAATGGATAACGGTAAATGCACCGCTCATCGTTGAATTGATGAAAAATTTCACGAATTATTTTTTAGTACCATGACACTAGGTGGCGCTTGTTATAAGTGCGGTTCGTGTTTAATCTCAATATAAAGTTCTATGATATTTTCAAATTTCCAAATATGACTCTAGCGACCTTCTGTAATTAGTGTTATAATATTTTCAACAAAAAAGGCCATGTTTTCTTTATGAAAACTGTGCTATTCGGTCAATTATAATTTTTATCAATAAAACAAGTTCAATTAATTAATTCATTTATTCACCTGACGTTTCGCTAATGGGTTGTAAGCTTTTTTTTTTGAAAGAGCAGCGATAATATAATTATAGACGTTTTTAAAATATACTAATTAAAGCCAGTAATACAGTCAGATGTACTATTTATGCTACATCAAAGCTCGCAGCTCAGTCCCGCTTCGCATTTACCATTATCTATTTACGTTACTGCGTTGCTTTATTTCTTTTCTTTGATTTTGTTGCGCGTGGCGACATAGAAAAATTTATACCAAGGGAACTACAATTCTGACCACTCTTAACTAAATTGCAAAATGATTGCTAAGATTTTACTTTCTCTCTGAAAATAAATCAATAAAATTAAACAAATTTTCAAATTGCAAAATTATTGCTTGTAACTTAAGAGAAGAAAATTTTCAGTACAATAATTAAAAAAAAAATTTAAAATGCTAACTTTTATGCCTCAACGGTTTTTCGACCTGACGTGTACATTTTGAAATACAAGCGTCTGAAAATTCATGTATTTTTAAATTTTGTGATTTTCAAAAAATCGTATTTTCAAAAATAAGTCCGGAAAAACTTTTTCCAAAAACACATGTCGAACATTTTTAGACAAAGTAACGAAAAAAAAATTGATTTTGAGAAATCTAATTTTTCAATGTAAGAACGAGGTAGAATGACTCATATTTGATTTCTCACTGCTTAACGGCATTTTTATTTTTCAACAATAAAAATTCTTTTTTATTTTCACTTCTGGAGAAACATGTACACATTGAATGAAGTCAATATCAACATGCATACGTCAAAAGCAACAAAAAATATTTTACATCGCTCACAATCTGTAGTAAAAATTGTAAGCATTTACAAAAAATACTACAGATCGTGAATACCGCTATTGCAAATGTGAAATTATCAAATACGTGTAATCGTTTTTAAAAAAAGATTCAATCTACAAATAAATAGCTATTTAGAAAAAATTAATTTATTAAGTTTATTGCGACGTCCATGCATACATATTCAAATCGCAACTTCAGATCACTCTTTAGATAATAATTTAACAGAATTGTTTCCATTGAAACTAAATAAATGTCAGAATTTTGCTGTGCTTCACTTTCAAATTCCACAAGTGCAGTATATAGAAAGAAATCCGTCTTGCAATCAAGTTTTTTGAAATAAAAGTTGACATAAAATAATATTTGTCTAAGAGCTTAGCAAGCATTTTTTCTAAATTTTCTTAATATATTCGTCGTGTGATAAGGCTTTGTCTATTTTATGTGCTCAAAAAGGGTTGTATGAGCAACAACGATAAATAACCGAATGGGTGCATGGCAATCAGAGTGTACCATGATTTTGAATCGATATCAAACGTTAATTAGCGATTGCCTTCAATTGTTTCCAACACTTCGTTTGATTAGTCGGAATATTAGGAGCGATTTGATTTTGGAAACTACATTGCGTCTCCAAATTTTCAGAGCTTGGGGAAGATAATTGTTGGTTAACACTTGCAATTGTGTAGGACTGTTGGTAAACAATATTTCACAGCCGTTCAGAAGAATTGGCTGCACATTCGATTCAACTGACTGCCAAACATTACGATGCAGAGAGCACCTTCACACTGCGTTGTTCACTTTATTGATTTAGGCGTGAAAGTCTTTATTGGTCTCGCTATCAGCTGCAATAACGTCGCCTAAATAATTAAACCAATTCTTAGAGAACAAGTCTGTCATGACTACTGGCACTGGTTGGATGAATTTTGTTAAAGTTGATTGTCAGACATACCCCTTCCGAAAAAGAAGAGGCAGATGTTATCTGCACAAGTGATATTGTCTTGATACTCGCTGCAAGTCGACTTAGTGCCACGATTAGTTATGTCTAGACCTCTGCTGAGGACATTGTTCAGCTCTATCAGCAAAAAGATTGGTGAGAGCAGAAATCATTGGCACACAACCCAAACTGCTCCATGCGGAGAAGCCAAGTGTGGTCTCTTCCGCCATTTATTGTTTTGCTATTTATGCTATTGCGCTCTTTGGGTCAATGTTTCTGTTGTTTAGTCTACTACTCACACGTCAAAAAGGTTCCACTTCTATGTTAGGGTCTTTAATTTACAGAAATGCTCTCTCTGGTTTTCTATTCACTGATCAGTATTGCTATGTTTTAGTTTACCATAAAACAATAATCATTTGATTTTTTTTTTTTTTTTGAAACATTTATTTAAGCAAACTCAATACAATTTAACTATAAATAAACAAATAGTATAATGAATAAACAAATCTCACTACACACAGTCCCGTAATCGAGCACTCTAGTATATTCAATATTTGTGTTGTTCACAATGTCTTCTGTTTGTTCATTTTATGAATATATTATTTTCAGAATAAATACATATATGTATACATAACTGTAATAAATGCAAGAAAAAGTTTTAAATCCTTGCATATATATTTAAGAAAAGATAAAAGTTACAGTCCAGAGATAAAACAGATATTAGAAATTAAGCCACCAATACTTTTTAATATTTAAGTTATTATCCAATTTATATTTTTGTATTCTGCGTAAACACTAATATCGAATCTGCGATTCTCAGACGTTAATTGGTTGCATTGAACAGTTTTATCGTTTGCTCGCCTATATAAATGGTAAAATATGGGAGTACCATTTTCATTTTGAATAAAACCATTTTTATCTAAATACAAAAAGGCCTCGGGTGGCACAAATCGACTTTGTTTAGTTTTACTTATGTATTCATCGTTTACAAAATATGTGGCCTGGATTAAATTATTTTCTGTACATTCAAGGGTCTTGACGATATGATTTCTAATTAGGTGAATGATGAAATTATCGATTCTACTCACTCTTGCTGAAGTATACAGTTTTTTATTTGGAATGTATTTTGTATAATTACTGACAGCTGATCTATATAGTGTTGTACATGATCGCAAACATTTGCTTTCAAATACGCGCATTCTTTCCATATATGAAGGCGATGTATGTATTAAACCAAATTGGGCTACCATATGCAATAATTGGCCGAATTAGGGCTTGATATAATATAACTTTGGTCCTTGATTTCAAGTGTTTTGAATAAAACAAAGACTTACACATAAATAAAGCTTTTTTAGCCTTAATTAGTTGTTCGTTTATGTGAGAATTAAAATAAAGGAATTTATCTAAGTGTAGTCCTAGGTATTTAACTACTTGAGCATTTGGAATCTGTGAATTAGTGGTGTTAGAGACTATGCCAAATAGTTTCCACTTATCTCCAATCATTTGTATCACTGCTGAATTAAGTTAGAAGTTGGCCGTTTCTATCTCTGCTACCAACACCACGTCATTCAGTTATTGAGCGCTGCAACGGTAGGCATTTTCGCATATTCGAAACCATTCGTGCGTTACATGCAAACCAAGAGCGAATTACAACCGCACCGGTCTTTTTGCGAGTACGTAGGCAGCCGGTAAAACGGAATAAAAGTAGTCGGTCACTTTTTACCTGCACCGAATATACGAATAATGTTCGGTATGAATAGAATAGAAGGTGGAAAATAGAAATTAAACTTTTTTTGCACTTTCAAATTTATTGTTCAACAAGGCAAAAAAAGGAAAAAAGAAAAAAATTTTAAAATTCTTTAGATTTTTAACACAATGTTATTGTGTTATTGCTAAAAGTGTTTTTATTCGGCGATTTGCAACAATACACTGAGAATTCCAGAGAAGAATAATAAAAAACAGTTACGGTATTTGTGACATTATCGGTGTAGGTGCTATGTCTTCGATTATTTTGTCAAGTTCTCGGTCTTAATGACGACCGAATATCAAGAAGCAGTGCATGTCAAGCGAAGCGACTACGATACCATGCTTGGTCTGATATAGTAAGCTTTGCTTCTCGGAGTTCATCGATTTGCAGTTTACATTCAGAATATATTCATGCAGGACTCAATTCAGTTACATAATTTTTTCTGGGACTTCGTAATTAAGCGTTGAACTAGCCAATGGCCATAAGTACGTCTCAATTAAGTAAGGAGTTTACCAGTGCCAGTAGTTGGCAGTAAAAGGCTGAATGAAGCTGTTTTGGTTAAAGTTAATAATAGGTTCTTTACTGAGGAGGAGCTTGACGCTGTTGCAATGCAAGTCTCTATCTGCTCATAAGAATTTTGAACCGGAGTCGCCGGTTTTCTATTCATCGAAAAAATTTCGATTTCATGCTCTGTATAGATAAAATTTCCAAGGTTTGAGTTAGTTTCTGATATAGTTAAACTTTGTTGACTTACCATTACGGTATTACCACTTAAGAATTATTTATGTTCATGGTTTTCGAACTCAAGATAGTTAAAATAAAAAAGTTGCTGCGCTATTCCATGCAACAGGTCGAAATTGTTGTGATTTAACTGATAGGCAACGCAAACTTTACTGACCAGATGCATTTGAATGTGTGCCACCCCTCACATAGAAAGCATAATCTGAAGACCGGCGCTTGGGGCAAACACTGACAAAGAAACGCTGACTCTTGACTTGATGGTTCCTGGCTCCAATACGGTCCTCAAAGTTGTTGACACCTTCATTTCTCTTCAATGAGATGCCCTGGTGTAGCATTAAGACCTTTCAATTCATTATTTATCAATCACATTTGAATTTAAAGAGCTCCGATGTTGCGTTCAAAAATATGCTAAAGATCCAAAAGACGCAAAAAATCACATCATCGTGAGTAAGGTACCTTTTTGAACCAAAACACGAATAAGGTGCCTTTATAAATGCAAACTGGATTAAGAACCATTGTTGAAAGTAAACTCGAATAACCAAGAACTGCTTGATATAATTTTTTATAATTTTGGACACCGCTACAATTCAACCCATCAAAATGGGTTCACTTATACCAAACATCAGCACACCCAATAAATATAAAATTTGAAGTTTTTTGTTTGTATGGAAGATGTCACGTCCCTTGTTACTATTTCATCAACTTTTGCCTTGGAAATAACTTATAGCACATAGATGAATTACTTACAAACATTGTAGGCGATACCATGCCTTGCAAGGAATTTTCGTGAAGATAATTTTCTGAGGTGAAAATTGTGGATTGCCCAAAATCGCAAAACTCATTAGAGTTGTAGCTACAGACATGCAGACAGACAATCACATATTACTCTGTCAAAAGTATTGGATTGAGAACAAAGCGACCTCGATGTGTACATTTTCAATTTTAGATTTTCCAATAAGGCCCATACTAACGTAGCAGCATATTTATAGTGCGGTTGCTAGCACGAAATGGTGTAGGGAAAAAGCCACATTCATTCGTATGATGAGATATTTCTTTTGCCTTTTCAACTGAACCATTAAGCTGATTTATATCCCTCATGGTTGCTTTCTCTTAAAAGAAGCACAAATTCAATAATTTTATTTTCTATTTTTTGCATTTTTATCCAACTTGACTATGTGTATTTGTACAAAAAAAGTTTGATATGGTTACAAATGCGATGCAGTTGAAAATGGGAGCTTCGCATTCACCTCATTCCCATTTCGGTCATTTATTATTTTTTTTTTATAGCTCCTATATCAAGACTGGCAATGAACTGTAACAAGAAAATCGGCAACTGCTAACAAATTGCAGTGACGTGATTTCATAACATTTTTTTGTTTGGTATTTGTCCCACTGTTAGCTTCAAATAAATCTCTTATTATTAAAGTTTTGTGTAATGCCGCGTAATGATTTGTTTTTTGCTTTAGGTTCTTCAAGTTTCTTTTATTTTAATTATTTTTATTCTTTGGGTACAGAAGCAAAAATGTTAAGAAAATCTGATAGAGTCGTGGATACAAGAATTACTCGTATTCGCGCGTATTTTAAATCGGTTTTAATTGCACAGTTAAGGGACTTGTAGTGACACCAATAATCTTTTTTCAAAATTATCTCCAGAGCAAGAAGTTTACGAATTGAATTTAATATAATTTAAATTGACTACTAGGATTAAAAATTACGCTTACTCTAGAACTGGCGTAGCTCACTTCCTTAGGACGTGTGCAATGTCGAGCGGAGTTTTTAATTCTCTGGGAATCACTCTAATTCCCGGAAATTTGGTTTAGTATTTCGAGATTTATTTTAACGTTGTAACGCCATAAGCCCTACTTATAGATTAACCAACCTTGAAAATCTTGGACTTTTTGGAAAGGAGCACAAATATACAGTACCAGCTCAAGGGAAATTGGTGCCCTGTTCCTTAATTTTCAGGAGCCCGTTTTCTGTGCCTACCTTGGATAACCTAAAACATACACAAATTATATTCCGAAGAGGGAATTTTAAATCGGAAAGCGATTTGCCATTTATTCAGAACAGATTTATTCAAAAGAATCAGTTGATCAAAAATCTCGATTCGGGTGCACTTTGTAGCTTGTTGATTGAATCGAGCAAATCTGTAGCGAAATGCTATTTTGCAACATCAAAAACACGGTATTGAAGAACTCTATTTCAAACTGTTTTTTCATCCGTTTAGTTTTTTAAAATTGAGGTTTGACTTTCTGCATAATTTTTCGCAAGGCAAGAATGGTTGACCTTGTGCAAAAAAACTGAAGGTCACCACTGTCGAGCGGTTGGTGTACGGAAAACCGTAAAGCTTTTAAAATTAATATTGTCAACAATTTCATGAGCGCAGAAGTCATGGATTTCCAAACTGTTTGCCGAAGAAAACTAAAAAATAATCAAGGCGCCCCTCACGAAATGGCGCCCTGGTTAGCTGAACGGTTAAAACACCTCTGGAGCCGGAACTGCTAATATACTATACAAACAAATCAAGAAAAGTCTGATTGAGTTTGCAATAGAAAAATATGTTAAAATCAAAATAATATTTCCCATATTTTTTACTTTGGGCTCATTTCAGTACGGTTTGATATATGTACCTACTTGAATCAATCTGAAAGTTTGAGATAACAGATTTGGTACTGAATAAAATTTTTTTACCGCTACATTATTCCCTGTGTTTCCCAAACAATGCAACGCTAGGTCTAACATCACCTCCTCATACATACAAAGTATATAAAATTCATCACAGCTAGTCCTCAACATATTAAATTTCCAAATAAATAAGGTTTCCACAAGGCGCGCCAGTAAAGTCAACAGGCGCAGTAGCACAGTGGTCACATATAAAACTTAAGAAAGAAATTAAACAAAAAGAGCTTAGCAAACCATGTGAATCCTACTATCAATATACTGATCATACCCTTAAAAATTTTGGAAATATCGTTCTGTGAAAAAAACTTTCAATATAAAATACCTTTATATCCCCGGAATAGCTCAGGTGGTAATTGTTAAGTAAAAAAAAAAGGAAGTGGCAAAGGAGCTTCTTCCCGATACATATTTTTTAAATTTTGGAGCAAAGCGAGGTCCTGGAGAAATTGATAAAAGTGGAATAAAATGTTGGAGGACGCAACTAGCTTCTGAGACATAGCTGGATCAATTTTCAAAAGAATATGTCACTTTTTAGATTATTCGGAGAGTTTTCTACGCCATTTCAAATGTAGTTGAAGAATTTACCGAGGAAGAAATTTTTAATGAGGACATAGTTTGAGAGAAAAAATCATTAAAAGTAAAAGAGAAAATTCTTGGCTTTGATTTCTTTTCGGCAAAAATAAGTTAAAAAACTATTACTCTAGGACAAACGATTTATCAATTGAAAGTATGTGCATATATATATTGAGCATATCTGCACCTAATTTTCTTCAGTTTTTTACTCCAATTCTCTCTGAGGTATTTTTTTAAATGAGGATATGCTCGAACATGAATAAACTTCGAGCATTCTCGAAGAATTCTAGAACATGACCTTATTTTGAACATGTCTAATGTATGTATATAGATGCATTCCCTAACCAGTGGCGTCAATTCAGGTAGGCTAGGGAGGGCATTGACCCCACCCAATGATCTGGTGGTAGATATTATTCAATACACCAATTCAATAAAACTATCTAATAGTGGTCGAGTTATATCTTGCCACGCCCCAAGTTTTTGGTGAAGTGATGCCACTGCCTCCAACTTCTGATTCCACATACGTTATCATTATAAAAAGCTACATAAGAAACAATGAACTAAAAAAAAGAGAAGAGCTCAAAGTCAAATTTTTCCATAAAGAGATTTTATTAGTATCCTATAGAAAGCGGGCATGTTTATTATCCTGTTAAGTTTTATTAAAAATATATATTTTGATTAAGGGCATACTTTTTGTGTCAATGAGTAAAAGCCATTTGTACGTTTGGCCGATTTGTTTTTTCTCCACTATGATTTTCATTTTTTCAATCGAGTGCATTTCGCATCTTGAGCTGGGAATGGTATTTTGTATAAGGAAACTCAATTTCGCATCACTGTGCTTCCATTATTGTAGTTGACTTTAAGTCGCGCAGACAGTAATTTTTGTCAAAAAACCCATTGTTATACAAAGTCCATTTTGCCCACTGTGCATGAATGGTACGTTAACTGATGGCAACGTGGAGCAGTCATTGCAAAATGAAATATGCACCACTGTCGAGTCAATGCGGCACGACATGGGGTATTGAAGGTAGAGCGTTTCATTTCGTTTCTAAAAGTTATTGAGAAACTTCTTTACTTCAACGACAGTTAGAAGTAAAAAGTTCAAAGTTTGAAAAAAATACTCAATGTCTTGTAAGCAAAATATTTTCCCTTAATTTTTTCCAACCACACATGTACCAATTGAGTGCAAAAGTAGAATGGATGCCAAGTTGGTTTGTGAAGTAAAAAATGTTGGTTTTGCTCGGAATCCAATGTGAAATCATATAATCAGTTTTAAGATGACACATTGAAAAGTAAAACCAGAAGTTACCTTTTGTGAGTTTGAACTTACCTTTCAGGTGGGTTGTTTTTAGTAACTTATTTAGTTTTGCTTTTTGTGTAAGGTGTTGCCACTTGGTTGCACACTTGTGAAGTACTCGTATAAATTCACGAGGAGCCGCTGTGAGTTGACTGCTGTAGGCTGCTTTCAGGTTGCTTTTTTTCTGTTGTGCCTTGAGTTTGGCAAAACTTTTAATTTTTTGAAGAAAAAGTAAGTAACCGCAAAGTTTCAAGAGACCAAGATAATTTTTTCTAATGGCATTTTGACTAAAGTTCTTGGGTATACGCTTTTTGATGTTGCTTTAATTGGATTTATTCAGAACTTCAGTATTCTTGCATTCCGAGAAAATTGTTAAGCATGCTGACAATTCAATCAAGATAAAAAGTTTTGAGGTTGCTTGTAGCCAACTGGAAATATTTTGGCTAAGTATTTTTATGAATAATGTACGTTAGGCTGGTCCAAAATAGAAAAGTGTTAAAATATCAAACACTTAAAACAAAGCCGTATCCAGGATTTTATTTCGGGGGGGGGGGGGGGGGGGGGGGTTTTAGATTCGAAATCGATTTAAGGTAGTTTCTATTCCTTGCAAAATCGTTTCTATATAGTGTCTGTCAAAAAATTTCGGGGGGTCTATCCCCTAGCATGCCCCCCTAGATTCGGCCCTGACTTAAAACACGAAGTCTTAAGCATTTCATAATGTTTTATTATTGACTTCCACTTTTATGCAAAATATCATCTATCAAATGGGCCCATCGTGATGTTAGAGTGGTGGCAAGTAGTTAGCAACCAAGCTAGAAGCCAGTAAGTAGCATTAGTATGCCGTTTAATAGGGACCCTGGTAACGATAAAAGAAACATCGAGTTAGTCCTGTTGTGGTAGTTAAGCAAACTTGCCAATAGTCCAGTGTCCAGTGCAAGTCGCGGTGATTCTCGCGATGTCTTTGCGGCTCTTGAACAATAGGTCAGTGGTTTAGAATTATTATATGATGGCCATAAAACACTACTTTGTCTAAGTTAAAATTTTATGATCAAGATATCCGACCTGTTTGAAATTTAATATTACACCCACTTTGAAGATCTCTATCTGATGTTAATATTGGCAGGGCTCAGAGAATTATGTTTGAAAAAACTGATTTTCAGCTTAAAATACACAAAAAAATTGAATTTATCAAATTATTCAGAATTACATTTATACCAATGAACAATCTTATGTATTTCTAGATTTCCAAAATGAAAATACCTGATATGATACCCGATAAGGATCGTTCAACATCAGCGGATGTGACGACAAAACTAAAACAGTTCTTGTAGGCAAAGTTTAATTGAATGTCAGTGTTGAAGATTTTTAAAATACATAATATGAAGTTTTGCTAGGTTTCCAAAACCTTTGTTGCTTTCAAATATCACTGGTGGCTGTTAGCTGGACGAACGTATGGCAGATACACCCATAATATGTATCAAGGAAGTATTGCCAAACGCAAAAAACTGCAAAATAAGAAATAAATTCTTTATATTCTGAGTCCTGGAGGTTAGCATTAGTGATGGCGAACTCGGTTCAACTCGAGTTGAAATCAACTCGAGTCAAACCGAGTTAAGATTGCTACTCAGTCTGTCAACTCGGTTTGGGTGGATTTTTAACTCGCTCAACTCGGCTTGGAATATTTCCGAGTTGACACATTACTAGTGCAATTGTTGTCACTCTCTTTTCCCATACGATTCTCTCAGCAAAAATTGATTGCTTACACAATTTTTATTTTTCACTCTTTTCCCACACGATTCTCTCACAAAAAATGACAACTGCCAAAAATTGCACAAAATATTCGAAGGGGCATTCATTAAACACATCGCGCAAAGTTACCTATTTGCACAATTGTGCAAACCTGCGCGTTTATGTAAATGTAATTTTGAATAATGAACGAACGTCTTTAAAAGATATTTGTAAGTACATTGTTTTATTTACTTTTACTCTCGTAAGTGCTTTGTAAATACATTTTGAGCAATAGCACTGAAGCATTATTATTAGATTTTCAGGCGTTTTATTGATTTGTTTGTGAGAAAGGCAAAACAATGGCTCCTACAAGAAAAAAATCAATTGTTTGGGAATTTTGTCAGTTGCCTGTAGATGGAAAAGTGGAGTATAAAAAATGTTCCGATATATATAAATATAGTGGAAATACGAGCACATTTATCAACCACATCAAGAGAAAACATCCTACTGAATACAATAGACTGATTTAAAATGATGTAGTAAATATTCAGGCGCCAACATCGTCGAATCAAATGATACAAAGTAATATTTTAAACGAATCGTAACCTACATCTGGAATTGAGGAGGAAGATCCGCCGCAAAAGCGGTTAAGGCAAACTGTTTTATCTGTGCCCAGAAAAATTTCTCCAAAATCTGCAGATGATGCGTTGATTAATGTAATAGTCACGGACTTTCAACCTTTACAAATTGTTGGAAACAAAGGTTTTCAAAAATATACAAAAGCGCTCAATGCTGATTATGAACTTCCTACTCGTCAAAAATTGGCGAACATGTTAGAAGCTAGGTACACAACATTGAGTCAAAAGCCATAAAAAATAATTTGCAGGAGGTTGACTATATTGCTTTAACTTCAGATATCTTGTCTTCAGATAGCAATAAAAGATTTATAAGTGTGACAGCACATTTTATAGAGACAGATAATAATAATAAAAATAATATAATAACAGAGTTTAGCTACTACAGCTATTAGCCTTCTTAGCTTGAAGCTTTAAATCCAGTAAAAAGCTTTTTACTAAATAATGGAGATGGAAAAAATTATGCATGCAATTAATTTGTTATTTTTTTATAATTTTTTCTTAGCTTTGTCTCACTTTCTCAACATACCCACTCAGACCATGTGATATATATTATATTAAAATAATTATATGTGTTATTTTACATGGTCCAAGGCGTAAATGTTAGAAAACCCCCCAGCAGGCAATTGAGCAAGGCCTTCCCCGGAGAAGGCCTGCTAGTACTGCTCCGATTGTAAGAGGCCTTCTCAAAACTAAATTTTCATGCAAATGAAAAAAATTTTTTTTTTATGATTTTTGTTTTTAATGTCAATATTAACAATAAGTAAATTTTATAAGTAGCAGAATAGTTACACTGCATTGAGTGTATACTCATGAAATGCTATAAGGCCTTCCCATAGCAGCAGTGCTATTAGGACTTCCCACAGCAGCAGTGCTATAAGGCCTGATTTTAGAAGGCAAAGAAAAAGGACTTCATGTATTGCAATGTTTTATGATTCGACATTACTTTTTTGTCATTGCATTGTAGTTATACGACATCGAAAGTAGATAATTGGTTACAAGTACGGAACAGTGTGCACGTTGCTAGGCTGGTCTTCTGTTTCATGTTAAGTTAAAGTGGTAGAGTGTTGCGCATTCAATGTCAAATTATAAATTAAGAAAACGTTCACAAAAAATAAACATTAAAAATATGAACGTAAGGGGGAGGTTGACGCAGATAAAAAAAAACATTTAACTAAGAGTCTCACGACGTATTAAGATTTAATTTTTTCAAAGTACTTCTATGACCCCTTCTACGGTAAGCGCTCTTAGAAGGGCTCTTGACGCAAGCGATGTAGGAAGACCTGCTCGAAGAGTACTTCTATCAGGCCTGCTAAATGAGGCCTTACTTATCGGGACGTTTCATATAAAAAAGAAAGTAAGTTTGAAAGGAGATGGTAAGGCCTTAATCTTACCAGGTAAGGCCTGTTAGAAGGCCTGCAAGCTCCTGCCCTTGCCTACTGGGAAACCAGCGTGTGTTAGTTGTGGAAGTGATGAACTGATCAAAGAGTACATATTGAACTCCAAACAATGCAAAATAAATAAACAAACAAATCATACAAAAGAAAAGTGAACAATGACATAAACACCAGGAACTAGTCTACGTATGTCAAATATCTATCGAGTGGTTTTAACTGTACAATGGGAATTAACAAAATATGTAGTATCATGTCCTATGGAGACAAAAGACGCTAAGACCGTAGTGAAAACTTTAATAGAACATTTCATTCTGACGTACCGACATTTCAAATGTTTAAAATCATATAAAGGTACAGATTTTACGAATCAATTAATGTCTGAGATGTCTAACCCATTAAATATAAAATGAATTTTTAGCACTCCACATCACCATGAGACTTTGGGCCCTGTAGAATGAAATCATAGAATATTTAAAGAATTCCTATTAAGCTTTTGTAAAAATTATGAATGGGGTTATTGGATCCCATAACTTGCCTTTACATACAACACAACACGGCATTTCGATACAAATTACACGCCATATGAGCTAGATTTTGTAAAACTACCAATTTTGCCAAATGACATAATTCTATCAGATATACCGGTCTATAACACTGATAATTGCGCACTAGAACTAAGACAAAGATTAAAATTCTCTTTAAACAAAGCTAAAGAATTAATCGAAATTGTTAAAGAGAACGGAACAAAGCACAATGTCAAAGTAGATCCTATAAATTTAAAAATTGGAGATTTAGTTTTATTAAAAATCATGAATAGAAAAAAAAAATCAACCCGCATATATTGGCCCATTTTAAGTCAAAGTAACAACAGGTGTCAATACCGTTTTAGATTTAGGAAACAAACTAAAAGAATATCATAATAATATGCTAAAAAAAATTAATTGTTAAATATTATAAAATTAATTTTTTATCGTATTACAAAAAAAAATTATTTGTATTATATTAAAAATAATTTTTCACTTAAGGATGAGGGTGTAATGTATTTTGTCATTAAACAATATCTATTACTATTTATAAGTTATTTATCGTGAATGTGTAATAATTTATTACTAATTTTTAACCACTGTAAATAGACATTAAGCTAACATATGTTTTATGTCAAACATATGTTGTTATTTACAAAAGAAAGGATAAAAACAGGAACGGATCTAAACAGAGCAATCAGTTGATTCACTAGCCTTAAACTGGCTGACTTTTTAATTCAAATTAAAGAGCAGTCTAGTTGTGCTTTCTTTTTTTTTTTATTTGATTGCCCGTGGCGTTCTTAAGCGCCGGCAAGTAATACTAGGCTGATCCTAAATATATCTTCATCGTAAACTGAAAACATTACAACCTATTACAGAGAGTTCCAAAAATCTGCATAGTTTGCAAGCAAAATGAAAAAAGCTGCACCCAAATCTACAGTATGATGGTTGTCATTATTGCAATCCGAGCGCAACGACGTACACCTAAAAGGGCTACCTTTTGAGAAAGAAAATCAAAAGAAAGACGAGGAGCTCTAGGATAGAAAATTAATACTAAAAGAAGAAAAGCTTCGTATAGAAAGAGGACGCCAAGAAAAACTATTCGAGATTGAAGAAAGAAGGTTAAAAATGGATGAAGAAACCAAGAAGGAAGAATTAAAGCTAGAGCAGATGGAACTAGCAATGAAAGAAAGAAGTGCGCGTTACGAACTGGAATTAAAATATAAGAAATAAGTTGGAAAAGAAAGGAAAACTTAAATATGTTTTATAAAATTTATTGAAATCAAAATTTATGCAGTTGGCACCGTTGTCAGTGATGAGAAAATTGTCCAGAATGCAACAGACTCGGAACCAGTCACAACAAAATATTCGACTTACGTCACTGTGAACTTGCATACGTAGTTCTCTTAAGCTTCCAAATTTTTCTTTCAGAATGTCAAAGCAGTGTTCTATCCTGACTCTATATTTGCTGTGCTGCAGAGAGTTACTTCTATACGGTGTTATAACTGTGCTTGATAATGGATAGGCAGAGTCACCAGCAATCCATTAGTATGATGAGAAAAATTCCTCTTCATGCTTGAATAGCGAACAGGACTTAAAAACTTTTGCATCATGGCAGCTTCCGACATGTCCAACAATAAAGTGTCGGATTCTCAGTTTGTACAACTTGGGCTTTAATGGAATAGTGTCGACTTTTCGAAAAATATGAGACATGCTCTTTAGCAGATGCTTCAGCTAACTTCAGTTCTGTGCCTGTATCGGTTATGACCTACATTCCTACGGCAATTCATTAAATGTTTCGGCCGTTATTTTATCAATTGTTCCCCGTCGCCAACTCCAAAAACTGATGCTATTTTTCGAATGGAAGCATTTTCTCAGCAAGCGCCAAGTCTGTATAACACACTGGCTAACTGTTGGTCGATGGAGGTTTGTTTGCATGACAGCGGCTTTGCAAACTCCAAATTATTTTCCAGTAGAGACATCAAGTATGAAAACTGAGTCTTATTTACCCTTATCATCTGCAAACACCGCATTACACCACTCATATGATTTTGGAACGAGCCTTTCAATTCCACGGCGACATTCCAAAACTAGAGATTCTTCTTCCAGCTTCACCTTCATCATCTAAAATTGCAATTAACTATATATCAAATAATTAAAACGGCACTCGTTTATTTCATGACTTGCCATTCAAATCATGAATTTTCTGCATCTTCTATAATGTAGCTTAATATATGGGTCATTCTACCTCGAATTTACATTCAAAATTTAGATTTATCGAAATCAATATTTTTTCGATACTTCGTCTAAAAATATTCGATACGTGTTTTTGGAAAATGTTTTTTCCGGACTTATTTTCGAAAATACGAAATTTTGGAAATCACAAAATTTAAAAATGCATGAATTTTCGGACGCTTGTATTTCAAAATATACACGTCAGGTCGAAAAACCGTTGAGGCATAGAAGTTAGCATTTTACGTCTTTTTTCTAGCTACTGTGCTGAAAATTTTCTTCTTTAAATCGAAAATTTTTGTCTAACGGTATGTTTAATTTTATTGATTTTTTTTCAGAGAGAAAATAAAATCTAAGCAATCCATTTTGCACTTTAGTTTAGAGTGGTCAGAGTCGTAGCTCTCTAGATATGAATTTACCTATTTGCCACGCGCAAGGTTCAATAACTAACAAAATAATAGAAAACAATCAAAGCAACGAAGTAACGCAAATGGATAACGGTAAATGCACCGCTCATCGTTGAATTGATGAAAAATTTCACGAATTATTTTTTAGTACCATGACACTAGGTGGCGCTTGTTATAAGTGCGGTTCGTGTTTAATCTCAATATAAAGTTCTATGATATTTTCAAATTTCCAAATATGACTCTAGCGACCTTCTGTAATTAGTGTTATAATATTTTCAACAAAAAAGGCCATGTTTTCTTTATGAAAACTGTGCTATTCGGTCAATTATAATTTTTATCAATAAAACAAGTTCAATTAATTAATTCATTTATTCACCTGACGTTTCGCTAATGGGTTGTAAGCTTTTTTTTTTGAAAGAGCAGCGATAATATAATTATAGACGTTTTTAAAATATACTAATTAAAGCCAGTAATACAGTCAGATGTACTATTTATGCTACATCAAAGCTCGCAGCTCAGTCCCGCTTCGCATTTACCATTATCTATTTACGTTACTGCGTTGCTTTATTTCTTTTCTTTGATTTTGTTGCGCGTGGCGACATAGAAAAATTTATACCAAGGGAACTACAATTCTGACCACTCTTAACTAAATTGCAAAATGATTGCTAAGATTTTACTTTCTCTCTGAAAATAAATCAATAAAATTAAACAAATTTTCAAATTGCAAAATTATTGCTTGTAACTTAAGAGAAGAAAATTTTCAGTACAATAATTAAAAAAAAAATTTAAAATGCTAACTTTTATGCCTCAACGGTTTTTCGACCTGACGTGTACATTTTGAAATACAAGCGTCTGAAAATTCATGTATTTTTAAATTTTGTGATTTTCAAAAAATCGTATTTTCAAAAATAAGTCCGGAAAAACTTTTTCCAAAAACACATGTCGAACATTTTTAGACAAAGTAACGAAAAAAAAATTGATTTTGAGAAATCTAATTTTTCAATGTAAGAACGAGGTAGAATGACTCATATTTGATTTCTCACTGCTTAACGGCATTTTTATTTTTCAACAATAAAAATTCTTTTTTATTTTCACTTCTGGAGAAACATGTACACATTGAATGAAGTCAATATCAACATGCATACGTCAAAAGCAACAAAAAATATTTTACATCGCTCACAATCTGTAGTAAAAATTGTAAGCATTTACAAAAAATACTACAGATCGTGAATACCGCTATTGCAAATGTGAAATTATCAAATACGTGTAATCGTTTTTAAAAAAAGATTCAATCTACAAATAAATAGCTATTTAGAAAAAATTAATTTATTAAGTTTATTGCGACGTCCATGCATACATATTCAAATCGCAACTTCAGATCACTCTTTAGATAATAATTTAACAGAATTGTTTCCATTGAAACTAAATAAATGTCAGAATTTTGCTGTGCTTCACTTTCAAATTCCACAAGTGCAGTATATAGAAAGAAATCCGTCTTGCAATCAAGTTTTTTGAAATAAAAGTTGACATAAAATAATATTTGTCTAAGAGCTTAGCAAGCATTTTTTCTAAATTTTCTTAATATATTCGTCGTGTGATAAGGCTTTGTCTATTTTATGTGCTCAAAAAGGGTTGTATGAGCAACAACGATAAATAACCGAATGGGTGCATGGCAATCAGAGTGTACCATGATTTTGAATCGATATCAAACGTTAATTAGCGATTGCCTTCAATTGTTTCCAACACTTCGTTTGATTAGTCGGAATATTAGGAGCGATTTGATTTTGGAAACTACATTGCGTCTCCAAATTTTCAGAGCTTGGGGAAGATAATTGTTGGTTAACACTTGCAATTGTGTAGGACTGTTGGTAAACAATATTTCACAGCCGTTCAGAAGAATTGGCTGCACATTCGATTCAACTGACTGCCAAACATTACGATGCAGAGAGCACCTTCACACTGCGTTGTTCACTTTATTGATTTAGGCGTGAAAGTCTTTATTGGTCTCGCTATCAGCTGCAATAACGTCGCCTAAATAATTAAACCAATTCTTAGAGAACAAGTCTGTCATGACTACTGGCACTGGTTGGATGAATTTTGTTAAAGTTGATTGTCAGACATACCCCTTCCGAAAAAGAAGAGGCAGATGTTATCTGCACAAGTGATATTGTCTTGATACTCGCTGCAAGTCGACTTAGTGCCACGATTAGTTATGTCTAGACCTCTGCTGAGGACATTGTTCAGCTCTATCAGCAAAAAGATTGGTGAGAGCAGAAATCATTGGCACACAACCCAAACTGCTCCATGCGGAGAAGCCAAGTGTGGTCTCTTCCGCCATTTATTGTTTTGCTATTTATGCTATTGCGCTCTTTGGGTCAATGTTTCTGTTGTTTAGTCTACTACTCACACGTCAAAAAGGTTCCACTTCTATGTTAGGGTCTTTAATTTACAGAAATGCTCTCTCTGGTTCTATGTAAATTTACCCAAGTCCATTTTGAAAAAAGGTACTGCGGTTTTGATGAAACTTGGTGATTTGGTGAAGATGAAAACAAAATTAAGATAAGGCTACGTTTACAGTTTGCAAAGGCTCTTAAAAGGGCGTGGCACAGCCCTAACTTTTATCTTTCATAGCGCCATAGCTCGTAAGCCGTGCAAGATATTGTGATGAAATTTGGTACACGCATACAGATCTTATGAATCTTGAATTGCGCATAAAGTGGGCGTAATTGTAAAAGTGGGCGTGGCACTTTTTAACAATTGAAAATTTGAATTCCGTATAATTTCAAATTGGCACATATGATTTTCATAAACATTTTAGGGATGATACCACTGAAAATAGTCATCAATACAAGCTACTAGAATATACTGGAAAATTTCGTTGTAGGGCGTGTCACAGCCTGCAATATTTATAAACGTTATAAAAAGAGAACTAACAACGCAATCGTTATGAAATTTAATATGGCGGATATACTTGCTAAAAGGTGTCTTCTTGCAAAATTTTGGCACAATAGTGCCGGTGGGTGTGGCACCTCCCATATAAGTGAAATACATTTAGTGCTATAGATAGTGTGCTATGAGAGTAATCTTCAAAAAATTTTGTGTAGAGGTGTTGGTTACTAAAAGCTTCGGAATTAAATGAAACTGGACAAGATTGCATCAGTGGGCGTGGCACTCATCATAAAGTAGCAGCAGTAGCAAGATGAGAAAATGTACAACAACAATAGATATTAACTGTTGGAGGACGATTCATCCTTCAGCCACGTGATTTCAAAAAAACGAAAGTCTATATAATGAATTAGTATCAAGCAGGCAGCGAATCAGTAACTGAAAAAGTGGTGGGCGGTGGAAGAAATAGACCGGGACGAGAGAAAAATTAGAACGAGAGAAGTAAGTTTTGCCCTCCAATTTACATAGACAATTTAGATATTAAAAGTAATGTAAGTGAGCTCAGATCTAAAAACATTGTTTTTCGAGTAAGTCGGGTAGTCGGAACAGATCTAAAGTTTTTTTTGAGAACATAAATGTTCATAGAGCGTTACTGAATAAATATAAAGAAATCCTAGGTGCCAATGCCTTACCATTTACCCATAAAGAGGAAAAGGCCTACACCATTGTATTAAAAGTATTTTGATCAAAGCTACAGAGAAGAGAATATTATTTAAATAATTAATTAAGTGGCCCCTAGGGTTGTGAACAGGGTTACCAATCTCTCAACAACTAGATCTTTACGTCCCACTTGGATAATAAAATACCTCTTCAACATTGAATTCCTGGGAAAATTTCAAGTGGGATACTGGACACACTCAATGCAGAAGACGCAACAGCCTGTTCATGTTACCAAAAATTGTTACAAAATGCAATGAGGAGCATAAGTCGGGGGACTACATCGACACTAGGGAATTGCAAAGGAACCCAGCAGGCAATTGAGCAAGGCCTTCCCCAGAGAAGGCCTGCTAGCACTGCTCCGATTGTAAGAGGCCTTCTCAAAACTAAATTTTCATGTAAATAACAAATAAAATTTTTTTTTTTTGTACTATGATTTTTGTTTTTATTTACAATCTGTCAATATTAACAATAAGTAAATTTTATAAGTAGTGAATTTTTAATTAGCAGAATAGTTACACTCCATTGAGTGTATACTCGTGAAATGCTATTATGTACTGCAATAAGGCCTTCCCATAGCAGCAGTGCTATAAGGCCTTCCCACAGCAGCAGTGCTATAAGGCCTCATAATAGAAGGCAAAAAAGAAGGACTTCATGTATTTTTTTACTTCATGTATTGCAATGTTTTATGATTCGACATTACTTTTTTGTCATTGCATTGAACTTATACGACATCAAAAGTTGATACATGGTTAGACGTAAGGAACGGTGTGCATGTTGCTAGGCTGGTCTTCTGTTTCATGTTATGTCAAAGTGGTAGAGTGTTGTGTATTCAATGTGAAATTAGAAATTAAGAAAACGTCACAAAAAAATTAAAAATATTAACGCAATGAAGGTTGACGCAGATAAAAAAAACGTTTAACTAAGAGTCTCACGACGTATTAAGATTTAATTTTTTCAAAGTACTTCTATGACCCCTTCTACGGTAAGCGCTCTTAGAAGGGCTCTTGACGCAAGCGATGTAGGAAGACCTGCTTGAAGAGTATTTCTATCAGGCCTGCTAAAGAAGGGCTGTTTTATCGGGACGTTTCATTAAAAAAGAAAGTAAGTTTGAAAGGAGGTGGTAAGGCCTTAATCTTACCAAGGAAGGCCTGCTAGAAGGCCTGCAAGCTCCTGCCCTTGCCTACTGGGCCTGTATGCTATGGGGCTCGGACAATACAAACATAAAAATGCAGACCACCATTAAGCTACAAATTTAGCTACAGTTAGTTTTCAATCTAAGCTAAGAGTTGTCATGCGATTAAAAGGAGCTGTAGCCATATAATTAGTTCTACTAACCGGTTGATAAGATAACTGATAAGGATTACGAGTACTTCTCCGATTAGTATTACAATGTAGATCAATATGCTCATTAAAAGTTAATTTAACATCAAAATGTACACCTAGGTCTTTGACTAAATCGACACGACATATTTTCTTATCTTTTAATTGATAATCAAACTCCACAATATTTTTCTTCCTGGTGAAAATCATAGATTGGCATTTATCAGGATTAAGATGTAAGTTATTTTTAGAACACCAAACCTCAAAGGATTTCAAGTCAGACTGAAGTGGAATAGTATCACCAACACCCTTCACGTTCCTGTAAGTTTTCATGTCATCTGCATATACTAACAGATGGGACTTTTTAATAACATGTATAACGTTATTAATTGCCAAAATGAACAGGAGCGGTCCCAGGTGGCTTCCTTGTAGAACACCGGATGCCGCGCTAAATGGGGTGGAAAACACCCTCCAAAACTTTATTTGATATCAGCGATCAGATAAATAAGATTCAATCCAGCTGAGAAAACTTAAAGGAAATCCGAGCTTCTTTAACTTAAACAAAATCAAATTATGTGGTAATTTGTCAAATGCCTTACTAAAGTCAGTGTAGATGCAGTCTACTTGGCCGCCAAAGTCTAAAGAGCTTAATGAAACATTATGAATCTAGCCTAAGCATATGGTAAGCAAACCGATTTGGCATTTTTAAGATTTTGTGTTTTCATAGTCTGTTTGTGGCTGATTTTGGGCCAAATAATCGTCATTTGCGGGAGGTGTTGATTTTCTTCTTTCAATCGAAGAAAACGGCGGCATCGAGAGCTCCAAAAAGTCTACGGAGATGGTGTTCTGAGCAAAACAACGTGCCGCAATTGGTTTCGTCACTTTAAAGACCACGATTTCGACATCGACGATCGACTACGTAAAGGAAGGCCAAAAACTTTTATTGAAACCGAATCGGAGACATTGCTCTATGAGGATTCGGCCCAAACGCAAGAAAAGCTTGCTTCAGTGTTGGGAGCTACCCGACAAGCCATTTCCAAGCGTTTGCATGCGTTGGGGATGATTCAAAAGCAAGGAACTTGGGTTCCTTATAATTTGAAACCACGAGACGTAGAGGCTTCACGTTGCTAAATCAGTGAAAACATACTTGGAAACTCTCAAATGGGAATTCCTACCCCACCCGCTGTATTCCCCAGATATTGCCCCGTCAGACTATTACTTGTTCCGTTCAATGGCACATGGTCTGGCTGATCAGCAGTTCAACTCCTCAAAAATGGCTTGATTCGTGGATAGCTTCAAGAGACGAACACTTCTACCGTGATGGCATTCGAGCTCTACCAGAAAGATGGGGGAAAGTGGTATCTAGCAATGGGCAATACTTTGATTGATTCATCTGTAACTATTTTTTGACAATAAAGTTGCATTTTCTAACAAAAAGCAGCGAAAACTTAGTTGCGCACCTAATATATAAAATGCAACTGAGCGTCCTCGCATAGAGTACGTTAGCCATGTATGTTCTCCATATTATAATATACATATAGATAGAATAGAAAGAATTCAAAAACAATTTTGTTCGGTTTGCTCTCAAAGGCTTAAATTGGACTAACTTTTCAAATTTTCCTCCTTATGAGGATCGTTTGAAGTTATTACGTATGCATCCTTTGATAACCCACAGAAATATTGCGGATGTAATTTACTTGCATCAGTTAGTAACGGGGTCACTTACTGCGTCAGAGCTTCTTAATTGTATTTTTTTTAACTCTACTCGAAGGAGTAATCGTAAGTCTTATCAGGTATTTTACCAACCAGTCAGTAGAACTAATTATATGGTTACAGCTCCTTTTAATCGCATGACTACTCTCATTAATAATTGCGATGTATATAATATTAGCTTGTCTAAAGGTCAACTCAAACTAAGATTGAAATTGTAGCTTGGTGGTTGTTGGTCTTTATGTTTGTGTTGTCCAAGCCCCATAGCATGATGGGTAAATTTTTTCTAGCATGTTGCATTTCTGCAATAGTATGCTTACATACATATGAACTGAGTGGGTATGTTGAGAAAGCGCGATAATGCTAAGAACAAATTATAAAAATATATCAAATTAATTTGCTTGAATAATTTTTTCATTTCTATAATTTATTAATAAGATTTTTACTTGGTTTAAAGCTTCAAGCTAAATAGCTAAGAAGGCTAATAGCTGTAGTAGCTAAACTCTATTATTCGCGCCGAAGGTAATCGAGTCATGCCCAATCGTATTTCGCAGCGTACACGACGAGTATACATACACGCAGCCTCTAATTAAGCTCTGACGCTGGTGCCCGCGAGAGGCGAAATGCTCTGCACTGCCATAAATTCTAATTTGTGCACATGATTGGCATTTCTTAGTAAATACACTAAAATTGAGCTCCCATTTTTTGGCGACTTTGTGCCTCTGTCGAACCGGGAGCCTGGGGTAGAGTGCTAAACCGAGAACCGATAAATATCGTTCTCGATATCGGGACCGGGAATGATAAATGATAATAAGACTATACCAAAAAAATTATTTCTCGTACGACCGTGGATGATAATTAGGCAATAATGTAACATAATATTTATCGTACGATGAGCACTAAATTATTGCCGAGGACGAGATTCAGCCAGATCTTCCATAGTACAAAAACACTCAAAACGCCATATCTTGTCATCAGTCGCAGCTACAGCTGTGAAACCTGATACGTAAATGAAAATTATTTTAGCCAAGCAACTCGCCAAATGTAAACATAGTTGGATCAAAGATAATAAATAATTATAAGAGATTTCGTGGATGTGTCTAAACAGAAAATGTTGCGACTGTGACGCGGCTGACTGAGCTGGTCTAAAACTTCGCCGTGAAATTATGATCCACAGGAGAATTTTTAACCAAAAAAGTAGTCAAGTACGTCATAGTATGAGCGAAATTGAAAAGGAGATCTAATGTTTGCAGTCATTTTTATTTTCGTTCGTATTGAATTTTGGCATTGGAGTTTTTAACAACGAATTTAAAATTCAATCGGCTCTGCAATTTTGTATTTTGCATATGAAGATTTTCTATTTTATTTACATATTTTATTTGAACATAAGAAAATGAAAATGAATGAATATGATGTGAAAATTAAAAAACAGGAGGATGGAAGTCTTTTGGGAAATTTTTCAATAAATTCAATATTAATTGTAATTCATAAAAGGAGGCAGTTTATTTGCATTTTAAATTATTGTTTATTTTACATTTGAGCTGCATTTGAGAAAATTCATTTTTATTGCTATCAAGCAACCAGGAAATCCAGAAGCAGGATTTTTATTTTGACTTCTCTAAAACAACAAATTTGCAACCGATCGATCCCGCGTCATTCGCGTTGTTGTTGTTGCTTTTTTTTATTTTAAATTCCGGTGAACAAATCCTAACAAAATTCCAGTATTTGTTGTTGTTTTCTTTGTAGTTCACAACCGATCCCGTTATTTGTATTGTTGTTGTTTTTTTTCGGCCGAAAAATTCAGATGAAAAATGGCAAATATTGTACTCTTTTTGTTTGCTTGCATGTGTTTCACATTTTGCTATTTTTTGCAACCAGAATATTTCCTAAGGGGGTTTTAATCTAACGAAATTAGGGACTTTTATTTTGATATTTTCTTGTTTAATGTTACTTGAAACAAATCATAAGTTAATACCTAAATATATTAAATATGAATGGTTTAATCACTAGATTTGATTCGGCAATTAATAAAACACGAAAATCAAATTTTGAAAGACAAATAATTGGAATTTTCTTTAAAATTAACAAAGAAACTAAATCAAAATGTTAAAATAGATTATCAAATATGAAACCGGTAATGACATCTAGCGGTCGATAGCCGTATATGTATGAGCTTCCGAACCGCACCAAATGTCTTAATTCTTCATTCTGTCATCTGTCAACAATATTCAGTTCACATTTTGTCATTTTCCATACAACAACGCATTTTTTCCGCTCGTAAAGATGTGGATTTTTGTGCCAGAAAACTCTCATTTGCGGGAAGCATTGATTTTCTGTTTCCATTTGAAAAAAAACGCATCGCTTGTTGAAGCTTACGGCGAGCATGCTCTTGGTCGTACACAGTGCAATGAGTGGTTCAATAAATATAAAAGTGGTGATTTTGATGTGATAAATGAGGAGCGCGGCCGGCCACCGAAAAAGTTTGAAGACACCGAATTGCAAACATTATTGGACGAAGATGATGGTCAAACGCAACAACACCTCGCTGAACAACTTAATGTGACACAACAAACCGTTTCCTTGCGTTTGAAGGCCATGGGAAAGATTTTAAAGGTCGGTAGATGGGTGCCACATGAACTGACCGACAGGCAGCAAGAAAACCGAAAAACCACTTGTGAATTGCAGCTCGCCAGGCAAAACAGAAAAGGTTTTCTCCATCGAAGCATCACTGGCGATGAAAAGTGGATTTATTTCAACAATCCCAAATGAAAAAAATCATATTTGAGCCCCGGCCAACGACCCAAATCAACGCCAAGACCAAATCGCTTCGGCCAATGCTGTGTATTTTCTGGGATCAGCGTGGTGTTATTTGGTATGAGCTACTAAAACCAGGTGAAACAGTTACTGGTGCACGTTACCATCAACAATTGATCGCTTTGAACCGTGCTATACGTCAGAAGAGGCCCGAATTTCAACTTCGCCTTGACAAAATTGTATTCCATCGAGCATCGAGCAGCGGTCAATAAAAACTTGGTAGAATCGTACAACTGGGAGCCCCTGCCCCACCCGCCGTACTCACCGGACCTGGCGCCATCCGATTACTATTTGTTTTCATCGATGGGACACGCACTCAACGATTCGCACTTCAATTCTTACGAGGAAGTGCAAAAATGGCTCGATGAATGGATAGCCTCAAAAAACAAAGAATTTTTTTGGCGAGGAATCCATAAATTGCCTGAAAGATGGAAAAGATGTGTAGCTAGCGAGGGGAATTACTTTGAAGATTAAATTTGGAACTATTTTCGCAAAATGAACGTGTTTTTTTGAATAAAAAATTACCGGTTTCATATTTGTACACCTATATGGCCGTGATATTTTAATCCAGACTTAAGTCCTTGCAAATCCAAAAATACTTTTGTTGGGGGCTTAAGCATCATTGATTGTTACAATAGTGGACTTAATTTTATTGAATCATTTTCACAGGTAGTCGACATAAATAGCATGAAGCAAAAAACGCAGATGCACCTAGATGAGAGCAGTTTCGAAACGAAAAACTCCGAAAAATATATAAAAATAAAAAATATAACGGTTGAATCATATGACTAATAAAATGAACTTTCTGTATAATTTTGCGCATAAAAATGGTATATTAATATACATATGTACATACATGTTTCGCATGTAATGAATAGAAGGAATAGAATGAATTAAGTGCTCGATAAACTAAATACTTTGAGTTAGATTAAAAAACTTGAGAAATATAACAAGTGTTGCAACCGGATTCGAAAGATACTTTGTTATGGCTTATGTACCAAATTTGTGGTATGTTGCTGAAGTAGTTTGCAATTATTGTTATCGAGCTTTGACAGAGTGCACAAGTGGATCTACTGGACATCATCTTAAGTACTTTCAGCCATTTGTTTGGTTGCCACGTACAGAACATTCCCCTGATGCTTGCTATTTTTTTAATCAGCGTTCCATCCATAATTGTGGCCAGAGTACGTTGCGAACAATGTGCAACTGTTGCTTCATAAGAAATACTTTTATGAGAAGAATTAAATATAGATGCCATTTCTGATGCATCAATGCAGCCTACAGTGTATGAACCCGAATTTAAGCCAACAACTCGTGAATAAGGATACAAAGTTCCGCGTTTAATTACGGAAGATGATTTTTTAGATTTAGTTCGTGATGATATGAATATTGAATATGTCCAAAGAAGTGGCAGATTTAGTTGGTTCGCGTTTGCAGCAGTGGCATTTAGTAGAAGACAATTTCAGGGTAACAACAGCACGAAAACGCAGCAAACGCAAAGATTTTTGTGAAAAATTTCAGATGTAAAAATTACAAATAAAAGAAAAATCAAATGATTCAATCAGTATTAACTATATGGTACTTATTTTTTAATTGTTTAATTTGGTTATAGGCCTTGCCTCGTATATATGTACATATGTACCGGGTTTCATTCAACTGCATCAATCAGTTGCTAAGGTATCGTATAAAAACTTTTTTCATTGAATCTTACTTTTGCATCTCTTTTGTATATCCATACCAAGTTTTACTTACCTGCGTCAAATAATTAATGAAATGTAATGAACGTTATTCTTCTCTTTTATTGGAGGGCGTGGGATTGCCCACTTTTTCCAAACTTAACAAAACTAAGTACCTTGCAAAATCTTATCCAACTGCGCCAAAAAATTGCTGAGACGTAAAATGTTTGTTTTTTCATATTGGAGACGGGGCACTGAACATTTTTCATTGAATCTTACTTTCTCCTCTGAATTTTGTATATGTTCTAAGTTTTTTTCATTTGCATTGATAAGATATAATGAATTTTAATTTTCTTTCACATGGGGGGAAGGGGTGATGTGGTATCGATTATAAAAAAAACAAAAAATCTGACATGCTGAAGAAAAGCCACGAGACACGTGTGTATTTTTAGTGTTTATTTTCAGAATATGTTGAAATTTCTCATGGTTGCAAACCGTGTAATATGCACTACATTCAGATTTTCAATTAATTCGTAGGCTAAAAATATCGTTTCCGGCTTTTTATTCTTAACAGAAATAAAAAACAAGGTAAGGTGGTGTAAGGTGGGATTAACTTTTTTTTTTTTTTTTTTTTTTAAACTTTAAACCATCGCTCAGGGGATGCCCCCTTTAAATGCAAAGCACCGTGATGGTTTGTAAGAAAAGGAAAAAGGTTAGAGGGAAGGATGATAGATGGAGTAATGTCGGTGTACATTTTTCTTGAACCTGCAGATGTCAAAGGTATCGGAAAAGACAGTCTCAAGGAGATTATTCCACAACTTTATTGTGCGACCAAAGAACGAATTATCACGATAGTGCGATGTTCTATTGAGCACCGGTGTGACCGAAAAGGGATGAGCCTGATGAGACGCCCGAGTGTTACGAGAAAATACTTGAACTGAAGGAACCAGTTCACGTATTTCTCTAGAACACATCCCATTATAATATCTATAAAAAAGAGTTAAACACCCAACGTTTCGCCGGTGCTCAAGAGAATCAATAGTTGAGATGATGTTTTCATCTCCTATTAGCTTCAGCGTACGTCGTTGAACTCGATCTAGCATCTCCAAAACAGTTTTTGGAGCCCCGGCCCAGATGTGCGAGTTGTACTCCAGCTTAGGTCTAATGTAGGTGAAATAGATAGTCCGAAGATCAGCAGGAGTGAAGTATTTCTTACACCGTTTTAAACAACCTAGACACTTGGCCGCTTCTTTCGACACATTGAACACATGATCTGTCCACCTCAGGTCTGGTTGAATCAATATGCTAGTCTATATATATCTATATCTTCTAGAGTACGCTAGCATCGTGTGGGATCCATTTTACGATATTTCGATAAAACGCATTGAAAATATTCAAAAACGGTTTACTCGATTTGCCTTGAGACGACTGTATACCTTGGAAAATATGCCTCCTTTTTGGGTGCGATGCCGTTTATTAAGCCTCAGCAGCTTGGCCAATAGACGAAGAGTTAGTAATATTATGTTCATTAAAGACATTATCGACGGAAGACTAAATTCGCCTGACTTACTTTCGCTAATTCCATTCAATGTCCCAGCTTGTAACCTTAGAGAGTCAAATATGTTCTACATTCCGTATCATTTCTAGATGCTTGTCTAATTGTAACGCACTCGCTAACCAATTGGACTTCAGCTTAAATAGGATTGCTTTCAAAAAATGTCTTGAAGAAATAATTGATCGTATATAGTTAAGTTTATTAATTTTTACCAATAGTTTTTAAGTTTTATTACTGTAATCTGTAAGGGTAAGAAACCCGGTAGATGAATTAAATGAATAAAAAAAAAAATAAATATGCCCAGAACGTCGAGAGATGCTGACCTCGTAATATCTGCACCAGCCACACTAAGGGGTGAGGGGGGGGGGGCACAATCCATTCGTCTGTGAGACAACAGGCAACATTGGGTCTTACTAGCATTAAAATCGACCCGATTAGCAATCCCCCACTCGGAGATTGTATTTAGGTCATTTGTGAGTTTGTCATTCATATATCGCCTTTCCCTCTCAACCTCCAAAGAGCTTGGGCGCTTTTTGAAGCAATATGAATAACAGATGTTGCTGTCATCCGTAAAGGAATGAATTGCGTTGACGGCCGATGACAGAAGGTCATCGATAAAAACAAGGAATAGAGTCGGGGATAGGACAGAAACCTGGGGGACTCCAGCATTAATGGAGTATTCATTAGAAGTAAAACCGTCTACCACAACACGGATAGAGCGGTCACTGCAGAAGCTCGTAATCCAACGAGCAAAGGAATTACCAACACCATAAGCGATTAGTTTTGATACGTGGGCGCGATGCCACACTCGATCAAAAGCCTTAGAAATATCTAGAGCACCAACCATACTTTCACCAAAAAGGTGAACACATTGGTTCCACCTTTCAGTGAGGAACGCCATCATGTCACCAGTAGAGCGTGCTCTACGGAATCCATATTGGCAATCGCTAAGCAATTCGTTGCGCTCCAAATAATTCACAAGGTGAAAGTTTATTTCACTTTCCATGACTTTGGAGAGCGCAGAGCATATTGCAATGGGGCGGTAATTATTAGGGTTGGTAGCCTCGCCTTTTTTGGGAACTGGCTGAACATTAGCAACCTTCCAACATGATGGAAATATCCCACTAGAGTAGGATATGTAAAAAAAATTGCGTAATGGCCGAGCCAGTATTGAGGCACACTTTCTCAACACATGGGCTGAAATACCATCTGGTCCTGACGCTTTGTTAATATTGAGGTTTGCAAGGACCCTTTTCACTGCCCTTGTTCGAAAGTAAATTGTAAGCATTGTCGAAGATTTATTGTGGACGTGGGGCAGTGATTGATTGCTATCTGGGAGTGTAGCATTCGTAGCAAAGATGCTAGCCAAAAGATTAGCTTTATCAACACGGGCAGTGAAGATTTGGTCATCTTTTAAGAGAGTTGGAATAGTCGATGAAGACTGATTTTTCACTCTTTTAACGAAAGAACAAAAATTTTTGCTACCTTTCGGCAGTAAAAGGATTCTTTTTCGCATGTTAAGTTCGTGCAGAAACTTTTCACGCTGAATCGTGGCATTGCAGCGATTTCTAGCCTCGTTCGAAGTCTTTCAGTATCGACATTCCTATTAGAACGCCAATTCCGAAACGCTTCCTCTTTGAACCTGCTTGCAGTCCTGCAAGACTCATTATACCAAGAATGGTCCTTTGGTTTCATGCTAACATATGTAGAAGGTAGGAAGGATCGCATACCTAATAAAATAATTTTTTGAATCATGAGACCCGCGACATTTATGTTTCTATCACCGAAACACAATTTCCAATTGAAATTACGAAAAAAATTATTTAACGCATCCCAATTTGCCTTATCATAAAGCCATACAATCCGCTTCGGGGCTTTAGGCGACGCAGCGCGTAAACTAGTATATGAGAAGGCAGCGGAAATGGTACAGTGGTCCGAATTACCAAGAGGTGCATGGACAGACACTTCATATTTTTCATGATGTGATGTCAGAAAGAGGTCTAGGGTACTTAGGCTATGCCCACAACGCGAGGAATATACGTGGGGTCATTCACTAATTGAGTCAGTTGATTAGACTCGGCAAAGAGCTCAACATAACGGCCTTCAGGAGTTGTACGACCAGAATGACGTAGCCAATTGGAGTTATGGACAACAACAATTCACTGTCCGGGTACGATCCCAAAATTTCTGAAATCGAATCAGAGCGGAAGTCTACGTTATCACAGGTGGGAATCCTCCCTAAATTCGGGCTTCTATATACGAAGCAGAAGTGTAGGATGTGCGACTGGACTTTGAACTTAACCCATAAGGAGCTAAATTCGGCGTCCGTCGTGTTCAGTTGCTGCTGGCACTGGTACGCAACATCGCTACGGATAAAAACTGCGAGGCCCCTATGGGCAGAGAACAATGGCAGTATGTGATACCCAGGTATATGAAAATCAAGCGGATCTGCATCCGCACAAACATGGGATTCACCCAGTGCCATTCGTCAACATCCGTGACACCATGCAAATACAAAAAAAAAATGTAAAAAAAGGGCGGAAAAGTAATTGTTAGTGTAACTAAAATGGTACACCCTAAACACAAGAAATGCAAGCAGACTAGCGTTAGAACTTCGCCGGCTTAACACTTCAAGTTCAAGGTGCAATCTCAGCTACACTAACAATTGAGGGGGAAAGGGAAGGAGAGGAATGAGAAAAACAAATAAGGAAAAAAAAAAACCAGCAACAATACGTACATAGCAGAGGGCATAAGAAAGCCCTTTGCATGGTCTAAGCTTTCGTCGATTTAGATCGCTGCTGCTGAGTTAACGTTGCAACTGTGTCTGCGAGAATGTGCGTTGTTGTTGTTGTCGTGGGAGACTTGTTTTTCACTGATGTAAATATTAGGCAGTGTTTTTTTTTGCGTTTATGTTTTTATTTGTTGCATTATTTTTTAGTTCGTTTTTTTTTTGTTTGTTTTGCCGCGCAGATTTATAACAATTAAAAAACACGAAAACAGATGGACAAATAATTAAAAAACATTCACACTTTTAAAAGAAATCGGTGGACAAAATATAATTAAACATAAACACATTAAAATAGTAAAAACGTAAAAACGTAATATAAAGAAGCAGGGGGACTGCGCGACACGTCCTCTCCTTTATATAGTATCGATTTCTCGAAAACAAGTTGCAAACATATGTAGTATGTACAAAAACCACGAAACATGTACGATTTCAACTTAATTCCTCGATAGTTTTACTCTTCTTTTTATAGAAAAATACCAATTTAAAAGTATCATAGTATGGAATATTGTGGACATACAAAGGAAGAAATTGAAAGTGCTAGAATTTAAAAATTTTTAAAGCAATCGTCAGATAATACTTAGCGGATGATAAAAAAAAAACTATAAAAGTGTAAAATTTTTTTTGGGCTTCAATAAGCCCAAATATGCTCAAAGATGTATCCCAAAAATTTTCTATGAAACTTTCTATGTAAGCAACTGTTAGATAGGGCACTCTAGTTAAATTCTTTGGAAAAAATTCAATAATGTAGCCTATGGGCGGGAAAGTACATTGTTCCCACTTTAAAAAAATCAAATGATTATTCGGAATTTTCAAAAATTTGAATAAAAAGTGGTGTAAAAGTGGGAAACTTCCAAACTTTAACAGAAAAAAAATATAATTTTCCCCGGATATAAAAACATATTATATATATTATGTGCGAAATTATGGAAAGCCAATATCCAAACTTAAAGCTGCCTTTTTTCATAAGTTTGTTTCCTATCAATGATTTCCTAATGTACTTTAGGAAGGAACAAAATATATGGACCCTTATGAAATGCTCTTAGTAATTTATTTGTATCGAAATTTATCAAACTGGCATAATGGCAAAAAGTTCATGGAATGTTCAAAGTTAAAGTTTTGTGTTATATGTATATAATTATGCTGATGTATATAATTATGAAATTAGGACTTAAAAGTTATAATTCAGGAATTTCGCAATATTTAACAGTAAAAAAATATGTGTCTATCCTGATTTTCTTAATGTTTTATATATTATGTAGGTACGTATCGCTAACCAAAATCAAAAGTTTCAGCTGCATTTTTCCACATTATTTGTTTGTTACTTTTTTTCTACTGCAATATTTGAAGGGAAATATATTTTTATTTCTCACATTTTGCAATCCTTTAGAATAATTGTATCAGCTGTAAAATCTTACAGCGTGAGGGAAGGGGCTTAAACTCAGAAAGGAGTTTCCTTCAAGGAAAGGAAGCAGGTAAGGGGTATTTTTCGACTTTTCATCCCCCTTGGGATAAAAGCTTTAAGATCGAATGTTTTGCAATAGCAGAAAAGATAAGCTTTCGAAGCTGTTTTTTTCCAATAACTTGTAAGCTATAAGCGATATCACACAATTTTTGTCATTTTTGAAATCAGCATTGATAATTCAATGGAAATTGGTACCCACTTTGAAGAAAATGTTTCAACCACATCCCATCTTTGTATGGAAGGCAGGCGTGTTCCTGAACCGATCATTTTCATATGCAGAAATTTTCGTTTCTTTAATCTAAACAAAACGTCTGTGCTGAATTTCAAGACTCTAGCGGAATTATTGCTGAAGGTGTAATAAGAGTGGACTTTTTAATTTTTGTATAATTTTGAGATCGTTGAACCTATGATTGTTTCTATTATTAAAAACGGAGCGCTACTTATCATTTTAAAAACACATCAAAAAGTGAAGTGAATGTCGATTTTTCGAAAGGAGTCATCTTCATCATGAGAACGGCTTCGTGAATAAACAAAATTGTCGTAAAATCCTCACACGATCCATGAGAATCAGTTGCAACCACAACGAGCAACTGTCTGGTGCGGATTTTTGTCATGCGGCGTGATTGGGTCTTACTTTTTGAAAAATGAGGCTGGAATTGCGGTGACTGTAAATGGCATTCTTTACAGCATCATGATAACGGAGTTCTGTGGCCCCAACTGAACAGCCTGGATCTAGACATGTGGTTTCAGCAGGACGGTGCCATCTGCCACACCGCGCATAAAACATTCAATTTATGGCAGCAACGATTTCCAGACTAAATCATCTCTCGAAATTCTGATGTCAACTGGCCACCATGATCATTCGATTTAACGCCATGCGATTTCTTTCTTTAGGGTCTTGTGAATCTCAGGTTTATTGTGAATAAACCAGAAACAATTCCTGAGCTCAAGGCCGAGATCCAACGCGTCCATCATGTGATCTCTTGAATAGCTCATTCATCAAAAATACTTCTCTTATTTTTAAATAAAAAAGTGCAGTCTTATTGGAACACCCTTTATTTATGACCTCCGTTCCGTGCGACGACATGGTGCATATGTATCATTTAATGATAATCATATGATGACAATGAACTTATTAGGCATATTGGAAAATTGTGCCAATAAGTAATTTTTTTGTGACACTACCCTTACCGAGCACTTACGACTTTTTATTTGGCTAAAAAAAGAGAATGTCGACTAATTATAAAGAAATTCTCCTTAAGGCGTCTATAAATCTATGATAGAGATTTTTATCTTCCGCCCATTCCAACTGCGCTTACATTTAAAACTTGTAGTGGATTCCTTGAGCTAGAAAAAATTAAACCTAAACGTGTTATCGCATTGCCAGCAGAAACACATTACCCTTAGTTACAATTTGGGTAGTTGACATCATCCATCATGACTGGACAACATCAATGCTCGATCATGTGATCTCTAGAATAGATAGCATGACAATCATTTGGTACGGATTTTAAATTTTTTTGATTTTTGAGCTGGCTTGTCCAACAAAACCTGTATAAACACAGATCTTCAAGTCTATTTCAAATTTCATGCAGTCAACTTCGATGTGGACACTTATAGATTTTTCTGTAATTGATGTTAATTGGCATCTTGTATCATTTTTAATATTTTTAGATGACCTCGAGATATTCAAAAATTTTCTCTCCCTGACCAATTAATCGGATTAATTGACCAATTAAGACCAATTCGTGACCTATAAGATGCATATTTTATTATTTCAAAATTCTCCAGATGAGGTGATAGCATATTGGAGCCAAAAATTGGTTGTTCAAATGGTGATCTTTTCCAACAAAATATAAAAAACCTGCTTGTGTTCAAAAGAGTAGAACTTGTGTATGTTTGCATACATTTGCACATGCAAAATTTATACATTCTGTTGATGAGGATATTATGTATGTGTTATAGACATACGAATTTTGCCCATATATTCCCCTTTGCAAATATTTGTCCATTTCTTAAACCTTCAAAATGAAGAGATCCTGCAAGTCTGAGAAGAAAACGATCGGAACGGGTACTGTGTTTCAGATAAGAGTTTACAAAAAAATTAATAAGGATATGCTAAATGGAAAAATTAAAGATCAAATTCTTCATAAATACCATAAAAATGCAGCTAAGCGTTCTATTATAAAGTGTATATATAACTTTATACATAGACGGATGACTGAGCCTATTTTTCATGTCATTATTTTCTCTACTACCAGAAGCATCTATACAAAGTTTCATCAACTTATGGTGGAAGACTAAATAGTTTTGATGTTTCATATGTTTCAGTTACATGGGAGGGAGGCGTGGTATTGGTCCTATTGCTCTCATCTTTTCACAGAGCTTCAGAGCTCTACTCTTATTACTAATCTTAATGCCAAAAAAAATTAGTTTCAGACCAATTATGAGTAATTTTTATACGAAACGAATGAATGCACGGCAGTCGTCAATGAAATGTTATGAGCTCCGCTGCTCACGACTGCGAATAATTAAAAGGCAATGAAAAAGCAGTAAATCGTTAGCAGCATTCATGAAACTTTACACTGTTGATGTGAAACAAAGCCTCTCCAAGCTGCTATGGTGCCTGTGTGCAATATTTTTTTGCGCTCAAGTTTTTTTTTATAAAATAAAAAACGCCGAATTTGAATAGTTTGGAATTAGAGAGATAATCATTGTTATCTAATAATAATAATTTTTCATTTTGAAAAATAAAGGTCGAACTCTAAAATGCTATATAATAATTACAGCCATTCGAAAGGCACTTGGACTATGATTTTACAGTTAGTTCTGAAAACAAATTAAAGTGGACTTGCGGTAATACCGGCTAACGTGAACAGATTTTTACATGGACTATTCTATATCATGAACAAAGTGAGAAATTCCTATAACGTGAAGAAACTTTTCTTTATTTGTCGTTTATTCGATTAGTTTTTATAGAACGGAGAGTCCCACGTCCATAGTTTCTTGTGAGTCGTGGCATTATCGCTGTGGTTTTGCCATTTAATTCGGTGCGCGCTGCTGACGTGGCATGATTTATTGTAACGTTTTTTGTTAAAAAGTTTCATTCATAGGGGCCATACATAAACTACGTGACCGAAAAAACCTTTTTTTTAACCCCTACCCCCCCTATAGTGACGATTCGTGACTTTACTCTATTAACCCCCCCTCCCCCTATTTAATTACGTTGCAGCATAATTTTTGAAAATATTTTCTACTAATGAATTTTAAAATAAAATACATGGTTTATTGACAATATGAAACATAAAATATTACATTTTATATTTTAATAGACATAACATGTTTTAAATTAACAAATAATTTTCAAAATTTAAAATTCTCCCAAGAAAGGAATTCCCTCATCTATCCAAGAAGGTATATCCTCAATTAAAGTAATATTTTTCTCTATATTTAATTGTTCGTCTTCCAGTTCAACAACTTCTACATCTTCTAAAGGGTGTTTTTTTTAGAGGTATAGAGCTTCGAATTGAAATAAAACACAAGAAAATCGTTTTAATGTCCATCAATTTGGCTTTATTGGAAGGATAATTTTATGCCATTAATGTTTAAATATGATTTCGGGCATGTGGCCGCCGCGGCTGGCTCGAATAAAGCCAATTCTACAGGTCCAATTTTGAACCACTTTTTCGAGCATATGGGGCCGTATGTCGGCAATAACGCCACGAATGTTGGTTTCCAAGTCCCCTAACGTTTCTGGTTTGTTGGCGTAGACGAGCGACTTCACATATCCCCAAAGAAAATAATCCAATGGTGTCAAATCACACGATCTTGGTGGCCAATTGACAGGTCCATTCCGCGAAATTATGCGCTCATCGAATGTTTCCTTCAATAAATCGATTGTGACGTGCGCTGTGTGGCATGTAGCGCCGTCTTGTTGGAACCACAACTCATCCACATTCATGCCATCCAATTCGGGAACAAAATAGTCGGTTATCATGGCTCTATACCGGTCTCCATTAACGGTAACTGACTCTCCAGCATTATTTCGGAAGAAGTATGGCCCAATGACTCCACCAGCCCATAGAGCACACCAAACAGTCAGTTTTTGTGGATGTAATGGCGTCTCAAGGGTCTCATGTGGATTCTCTTCACTCCAAATGCGGCAATTTTGCTTGTTGACGTAGCCATTCAACCAAAAATGAGCCTCATCACTGAACAAAATTTTGCGATGAAAATCAGCATCGAGATCAATCTCATTTTCGGCCCATACACCAAAATCACGACGCATTGCATGGTCTCGCGGCTTTAATTCTTGCACAAGCTGGATCTTGTAAGGTCGCAAGCCAAGATCTTTGCGCAAAATCTTCCATAAAGTTGATGGACAAAGCTCCAATTGCTGTGCACGGTGGCGAATCGATTCATTCGGGTCCTCTTCAACATTTTGCTCTACAGCGGCAATTGTTTCTTCGGTGCGCACTGTTCGACGTCTCTGCGGATGCGTATTATCACATAGAGTAAACGTAGTGCGAAAACGATCCATGGTTAACCGAATTAATTGCTCTGATGGACGATTATGTCGACCATAAAATGGACGGAGCTTGCGGTAAACTTCGCGAACTGAACCATTATTTTCGAAATAAATTTGCACGATTTGCAAGCGTTGTTCTTTTGTCAACCTGTTCATGATGAAATGGCAAACCAAACTGAACATAAATGACATTAGAGTTGATTTGACCATAAAATGCCAGTTTTATCTCTATTCGAAAAACAAACCTCTAAAAAAAAACACCCTTTATATCTTCTACATCGATCCACTCTGGTGGATCGTCATTCGAAATGATACATACGTTCTCCTGATCGCTTACTCAATATTCTCAATTTTATGTATTTCTTTTCTAAAATGATACGTGGATCTTCTAAATTTACTACTTAATCTGGACGTTGAATTTGAGAACTAATTTATATTTTTACAATTTGAAGTCACGTAGTATTTCGCGAAACCCCCCGCCCCCCGTCGTTACTTTTCGTAGTATTTTTCATGACCCCTCCATTCCTCCAAATCGGTCATGTAATTTATGGATGGCCACATATGAAAAAACGAAAAAGCAGAAAAATCAAAGACAGGTTTTTTTTTTGTGTTTTAGCAAAGAAGTCGTTGCTCCCATATGAATTAAAATAGGAAACGAACTGTTTGTCCCGTTCGTAAATTTGATCTAAGAATCTAAAATATTGGGAAAATTTTCTTTGAGCCCGATTCTATAACATAGGATTACAGGACTGCAAATTAAAAAAAAAAAAAACAAGAAAACCCCTTCGGCTGTATGTTGAACGCATTCTGGGAGTGGTTTGTCACTAGTGGGTGGGTTCTCCCTTACATAAAAATATCTAAAATGGTATATCTCGGCACCTTAGGCCAAGATTTTTTTCTACGTTTTAGTAAGTCGGTTTTTTCGTAAAATTTCAAAGTATTCGGACATACATTTTGTCCGCTTCTTCTACAGGTTTGAGCTAGAGAGCTCAAATTTTGGGACAACTATTTTTCAGACTCAAGCTAGAATATGGGCAAAAAAAAAAAAAAACTTAGAAAAATCACCATAATGAAAGTATGAATCATGAACTTGTCTAGTTTTCTACTTAATATGGTTTTTGGAATTTTGATAAAAATGGCACCTTTGTTGACATGAACAGCTTCGCCAACGTGATCATGCTTGGTTTTTAATAGTTCATATATCACGAGTCTACTGTATCTACACGAAACAGTGGGAGTCCACCAAAAATCTGAAATTATAATTTGATAATTATCATCCTCCATGCCAGTATTTAAAGAATGGGAGAAATAATTTTTGACGTACTTACCACCTAATGGGACAGCACTTTACCCAAATGTGAGAACAATCGATTAAGTTCGATTTTTGGGTTAAGACTTTTGACATGAAATCTGACATTTGGATACAAATTGTTAATGTTTGCGTACTTCAAATTAATTTTCGGAGCCGTTTGTTACCTAAATCTTGTCTGTTTACTCCAAACGTGGCTAAATGGGAACGAAAAAAACTTAAGTTTTTTAAAAGTCAATTTAAAAAAATAATCTTGTTGAACAAAATCAAAATAAAACACTTTTATAAATTAAATTTATTTTGGCCGTCTACATAGCTTTTAAATATCGAAACCTGTTCCCGTTATAAAGGAAGGCGTAAATGCATGCCACGCCTGGATGAGTTTGTGTGGTAGCTAGCACTTTATGATTCAGCGGTTTGTCGAATATTTCAACGCACTTCAAAAATTTAGCACGCAACTGTTAAGTGAAGTGGGGTGGTACCAGACACCTAAGGTGTGGCAACGACAATTTGCCTGATTTTACCAATAATAAATTGAATTGAGAAGCAAAAACCTTTAAGGGATTGCGGTAGTTTGTGCATCGAATTCTATTAAGCATCCTGTGTAATTTTCAGCAACAATTCTGCGCAAAAAAGCAGCAGCGGCTTAACAAAAGTTTTCAAAATTTACCCGAGCAACATAAAACTTTTAATTGATTTAAAACTTTTATGCAATGCAACATACACACACTCATTCACTTAAGCACATATGTATATGTGAATTAAAATAACAATTGCGAGCAAATGTACTGTGTCAGTAAAATATATACTTTTATATTTTAGACTTTGAATAAAATTAACTCTGAAGGCACATCAACAGGAAGTATATTAACAAAAACAAATGTTTTTCAGTATTGAATTTTACTCTTGCTCCTGGAAACTTTCCGTGTACATGCGCTGAACTCAATCCAAATCCAGGGAAAATTCATGTTATTCCATTTGCAACGCATGGAAGATTGCATTTTGTTTGTTTGGAAGATGCCAAACCCATATGTCAAACTGTACCCAAATTCAGTGTAGTTCTTGTTTGTATCACCTGCTAGGTAAACAGGTTTCAACTTATGCTTTGGTGCATATCGTGCGACTTCTCATGCTTCGCTTGACAGTTTGCAATTCAAAATGAAAAATCAATGGAAAAAAGCTAAACTAATTATATTTGCAATAACCTAATTTTGCGATTAGTAAAAAATAATATTATTTCTTGTTTGATCGAGTCCATAGTTTTACTGGTGAGTGGCTAAGTGCATTATATAGTCAATAGTATATGAACTTACGTGATGAGAAATTATTGGGTTCAAATGGGATCCATTTTATGGTAACCGTTAATAGGCGGGCTTATGAAGTGGGACGATTTTTTTTCGTCGCACTTTATAAGCATATTTTTGATTTTATGATATGATCAGCCCTACTTTCCGACTATTTTCATTTGTTATCTTTTTGCAATATGGGTCATATTGAACCGGAAAACATTTTGAAAATAATATTATCATCGGTCAAAGAGGTCGATGCATTGATCGACTCAATTTTAATTCTTACAATGATACTGGCAGTGAGAATGATGGTGATTTCAATAGTGAAGATGCAGACATAAATTCTAATAACGTTTCATCTAAAGATTAAAAAGGCATTGATGAGTGCTTGAATTACACTGAACTCGTTGGTGAAATCAGCGTAAGAATAATCGATCAATGTGCTCCAATGTGCTTTATCTGTACAGTCCAAGACGCGTACACGGAAAACAGAACTACAACGAAAAGAAGGTGGCTCAGATGCTAACAATTTTCGTGTATGAAGTGTGTCCGAATCGATGCTCTACAAAGTATGCAACGGCATGCGAATGATATCGTAATTCATGGAGAAAAATAAATCCTAACTGTATTTTAGAATTTAAGAACACTATTCGCTTGCTTCAAGTGTTTTGTGACCGACAAATTCATCCATCATACGGCTAAACTGGGCGCAAACTAAATATTACAACACTTTTTTTTACCAATGAAGCAGAGCTTCGAAAATTATTTTTAAAAATGTATCTCATATTCATTTATCGAAAAGCTAACCCATAGAATTGGAAAAGTTAGCAGCATGTTGAAATTGACAGTCTTTTCATCGTCAAGAAGTACAACAAGCACATGTCAGGTGTCGACGTGTTGCATGGATTCTTTGGTTCATATAACATTCCCATGAAATCTAGAAAGTGAACAAATCGAATCATCTATCACCTTCTGGATGTGGTGACTGTGACTGCATACATATTATATCATCGTTTGAATAAAGGAGGACTTTGAAAAATGCTACCAAATTTTCGCTCTGACGTAGCTAAATTGTGCATGTTGCTTTCATTTTTCTCCACAGGGACTCGGTCAGTGGGCAGACTACACATGCCGCCGACAGCAGGAACTTAGCCGAAAAATGCCCACCTTTCAATTGCCGATGTTTGATACAATTGAGTGAAGCATTGGTGAGCATTTCATGGTTGCTCGCACAAAATAACGTGCAAATTACCTGACTATAGTAAGAAATGCAATCGTATTGCACAAAATTAAATCTAAACTTATGAAATTCGGCCATCAAGAAATTTTTTTTAACATTCCATCAACGCAACTAACTCTAAAAATGTATGTTTTTATTTCTTTCTCTTCAATAAAATATTTTTTCATGATTATAAAACTAAAATAAATACATTTTTTTCATAGCTGCATACGCCTGCCATTAGGCGGTCTGCAGACTTTTACCTGTACAAAGCGCTTGATTCACCGAAATGAAAATCCGGCTTCATATTACTGGTTTACACACACAAATTACGTTCCGCACAAATTAAGTTAGTTAAGAGTTAATACTCGTACTTCACTTAGCAGAATACAGTTTTAGATTACTTCTATCACAGGTGGTACGCCCCTTTAATTCATCAAAAAAATAAAATCTCGGAAAGAAGAACGAAATTTCCTTACCATTAGAGTTTACGAATAGTAACAGCGAAATTTTGTTTTTATCACTCTAATTTTATTTTTTGTTTCTCGTAAAACTTCAAAGTCTAACAATAAGCTATGAACTCTTATTTCTAATTAACACAATTATAGATAAACCATCGGGAAACGAAGGGCATACAATCTGCTTTGGATGTGTTTCAACGGAAGCAGGAAGCTGCTTTCAATGTACTACTCACTCGTTTTGAACATATGATGTCGTTGCGGGGATGTTCATCTTTGGAAGCATATAGAAGACGCTTCCACAAGCATAAAGAAGTATACTAATTTCTCGGTGTTCTTGTCAATGCCAGTCTCTCGAATTACACTCCATAGCTTCTTACTTCCAATCGTATATACGAATTGTTTGCTATAGTGTCTAATTTTGGACCATTTTGTTTCAATGAACACAGCATTCCTTAAACGTTTAAGTTCGGAGTATAGTTTAGGTGTTTTGAAATGCTGCCATCGGTTATAAACACCACTGCGCTCAATTATAAGCTTTAGAACTGTTGAACCAATGTTTTGGAGAAATATAGTGAACTAAGTTGGGATGTGTATAAATTAATTTTATAATTTGATTATATTTTGTTAAAAAAAATTAACATGATCTGTAGCCGATGGCATACCATACCAGAGTTGGGCATAATCAATCTGTTCAAAGTTTCGATACATAAATGAAGTCAAAGTGTCAGTGAATTGAAAACAATAGGAAAAAAAATTGAGATCGCTTTAAAAAAAACGGGTTCGACTAAATGATTATACAAAAGAACTTTCGATTTGAAGTTAACAAATAAAAACGATCTAGTAGGGTAGTATTAGGTTTAGTGAAGTTAATGGGCTATGATGTGTTAACTGCAAAAAACCTAAGGACTTCCTGTTTTCTTTTAAATGGTTCTTCAATATTAAATTGCTGTTGAAGTCGCCTTTAATGATGATATTCGAAAAAAGAGCGAGGTATTTTTAGTAATAGTCAAAAGAAATATTGTGCCTAAAGTACTGTAAGGTCGATGGACACTCCCAATGAGCATTTTGTGAGTAACACTTGTAGTAGAAACAAACAAATATTCAATAGCACTATCAGTATCAAATTTAAAAACAATCCATTCAACGTTGTTTAGCACGGAAATCTCCAATCCACCTGCGTCTCCATGCCTGTCAAATTCGAGCCCCACTCAAATCAAATTGTGTACCGGGCATATCAGCATTAATTCACGTTTTAGATATGTAGGTATATAATATCAACACCAGAACCCTCAAATATACCTTAATTCATCTATTTTATTTATGTATTAATCTTTCCGCTATGTAGAAGCAAACATGCGTGGCAATATATAAAACAAAGTCAATAAAATAAGATAAATATACCTAAATAAAAAAAAACCACTAATGAAGGTGATCAGAGATACACAAGGAATTAAATTCTTTCATTGTTGTTACAGCTGTTGATGGAAGCGTGTAATCTCCCAAAACATTCCTCACATTACCACTCTCTTTAAACTTAATATGGACTAAATGCCGCTAAGAGTAAAAACTGCAATTAAGTAATTGTTTATTGGTCAAATACGTTAATACTTTTTTCGACCTCTTCTTACCAACTAACTTTTTTTCCCTAAATGAGACCTAAACAGATGGAAGGACTACCCTTCAAACTTTCAAAATTCATGTTCGGCTTTTTTGCATCGATTGCTACCAGAAATTTGTTGTCTTCAAATGGGGCCAAATCATCCATTTTCACTTTTGAGCTGAGAGAGTTTGTTTATTGTTCAATATGACTTCATAGGCGAGTATGTACTTCCAACTTACGAGTAAGTTGTTAATAAAATTGAGTATGATATGCATCAGTAAAACTGCTTTAGTAAGACTATGTACATATATGTTCGTTTGTATTGACAACTGCCTTTATGCTCGTATCTATATTTTAACTGAAATTTCAATACTGGTACGTTTTCGGCTATTGTTTTTACTAATCACAGCTCTACTTTTCAAAGATGGAAGGAATTTTTTATATCACAGTATAATTTTTGTCAATTATTTTTATTGAGTTTCCTGTTCAGTACTGCAATTGCAAAAAACACAATTAAAGGAGACAAAAATGGGCTACTACTAGGTGTCTATACTTTGTAGTTTCAAGATATGTATGTGTAATATCAAAAGAGTTACGAAAGCAATTGCTTATAAAGAGGGAAGAATGCAGACTTTAGGCCCACAATGCTTAAATTTTTTGCTATGATTCTTAACTGGTCAATGCGAGAAATAAAATATATAGTCTGCTTGAAGACTCTTAAACGTCGGCTAACAAAGCTCACTGAAGATTTCACGTAGCGGTGGTTGAAACTAGTATAAGCAACTAGCTGCCCACTTTTGCATTTTGCGGTGTAATTTTTTATGTTTTTTGCACTTACAGTACTGAACAAGAGGATCAGTAAAAAATAATATTGGATTATGATCTGTTCTTAAATTATAAATTTAATAATTTTTGTCTTTTAATCTATTTTTAATCTAACTACTGTGGAATCACAACACAAAAAAAAAACAATTTTTTCAACTTACACCATAGTAAAAAAATTAAATTAAAAAAAATATCCAAATATCTTTACGAACTTATTTCTAAGATCGATAAAATAAAAATGAGGTGTTTATATATAGACACATTTATATTTATGAAACTAAATATTGTTGTAGAGAAATATGTCTAAAATTTTGTTGAACTGCCATTTACTGCAAACCATCTCGTGAACTCTTCTAGGCATAATTTATTTGCATTCCAACTAATTTTTTTTTTATTTCTTCACTTCTGTGTCGCAGTTCTTTTCAACACTTTGTTGATCACGAGTTTCTTGAAAATATCTCTTTTTAACAGTTCCGAAAGGATTTCTATGGGATTAGGGTCTGAGGAGTTCCTATGGTATTTCAAAACCCTTATTTGCTTATATTCCAGGTATGTATTTCGTGATTTTAAAGCCTTGTGGCAAGGATGTATTCATTCATAAGAAAAAATTAACCCTTCATAAGACCTTGAAATATTGGTCTTGTCTCGTTGTGCCCTCTACAATTTACAAGTGGTCAATACCTTGTCTACTCATGACAGACCACACAATAAAGCTAAGTGGGTGTTTCACACCAATTAATACACAGTCATTGCGGTGCTTTTCGCCAATTCATTTCCTTACAAACTATGATTTGTCAAACAGAAGCTGAAACGAAGACTCGTGAGAGAAACAAACCTGAAAAATTGCGCAGAATCATTACAACCTTAAAAATACTTATGATATGATATGAAGAAAAACGCGGCTGCAATAGCCAAAAGATCACAGGGAGTGGACTGTTTTAAATTCGGAATTGGTAGATCTATGGTTTTGTACCAAATTATAAATTGGATGCCGTGTTATTCTTTGAAAAAGAATTATTGGAAAAGCCCAACTCCACTCGATTCACTATATTGACGTTGCTTCGATCGTTAATGCTGTTAAAATGACTAAACAAAATTTCAACACGGAATAAAAATTTCTATGATTTTCTGAAGACCAATTTGACCCAATTATCCAATTGAGATACGATTACTCGATTTGGCTGCTAGTCAAAAAAGGAAGTTTAAAAATTTTTGATAATGCAGTAAGCCTCGGTATTGTTTGCCAATGGCAATATTTAAGCATAGATCTTACTCCAACTTCGCATGGCTCATGGTTTTTAATCTTACTTCAAGTAATAAAATTTAATATATGTAGTTTAATTTTCAAATAAAATTAACAAATTAAGAAATAATGTTTATTACGTATTTCCCACTGTCAATGTAAGCCTCTGTTACAATTTTCTTCCGGAAGAGTTGTGCTTACGTCAAGTAATCTTTCGTAATTAAAAATCACAAATTGAGTTAATTTTTGTAGTCGAGACCAAAAATTTGTATGCCATGGTAAGAAAAATTAGGTTAAACTAAATTCTGAATTCCGCTGTGATTTTTGTTGGCTTCTCCATTCTTCATAACTCTGCCCCTTTCTTTTTCGGTCGTGGCAGCCGTTACCTTTAATTACTTATTTTGTTTACAATAACTTGTTACGTCAGCTAGTCCGTGTCACCGCCTGCCGAACAAAGCGTCAAGTAACTTCATTAAGAATTCTTGGCAAGTTTGAAAGCATCCACTTACTATATTATCCTAGTGCGCTACCAACACTTAATCCTTTAAAACGGCAGCGTAACAAAAGCAGCTTTGACGACACGGTGAATAAGTTGCGTGAACGATTGAAGGCATCAAAGTTTGCACGTTTGCTGACACAACTTCTTGAAGTTGACACTTGAAGTGATTCACGCCGAATGATGTGCGTCTAGAAAAGGTACGCCTGGTGACACGTTTTCAACATTAAAACGCAACAATTCTGAAAAAAAAATAAAAAGTTAAATGTCTTAGATCTTTGCAAAAGATTGTTGCGGGAAATAAATAAAATCTTATTTAAATTTACCCAACCTTTTTATATAACGCGACCCATTATTTTTTGTTTTATATAATGTTCCTATATATTATTTTTATTTTAATTTTCGCACAGCAAAGTGTGCACTGCATATTGCAATTAAACATAACCATGAAACGAATGCTTAACCTTTTCTTAATCTACACCGGAATATACAAAAAATATCCACTAGAATATAAAAGATTTCAGTACATTCATATTTTTTGTAAAAAGGGAACAAGATGGAATTCTTCTTATAATAGATATGTAAACTTAATAAAAACCTTTTACATTCGTTATCAGTGAAAGATATGAATTGGGTTCTTACATTTAGTACTCTGTCTATACCAGTGGAGCACTTAAATAAATGAAGGGAAGCAAAACATCTAATTTGTTTTGAAAATTTTAAATGTTCTATCACTGCACTTTTTCAAAAGACTACTGTTTTCTTGAAATTGTGAACAAATTTGAAACATTATTTTTTAAAATTGTATTAATTTTTGCTAACACGTCTGGATCGTTGAGATGAGCATCTGCCAAGACGAAAATGAGGGAACAGTCTTTGGAAACCAAGATCAACCAAGAAACTAAATTGAACTTACCTTATAGAACTAAAAACTCTCTATGAATTAAAGCTTGAAAATTTTTAAACGAACTTGGCTCGAATGTACATAACGTCATAAGCCAGGCTATGACAACTTGATAGAATTTTTATCCCAGCTGAATTTATTTTTAATTTTCAAAGCAATCTAATATAAAATGAGAATAAGTATTTGCTTTAATGATAAACAAACAGCATGGGTCTATCTGTATATATATGGGTGTTATTTTAATTTATGATTCCCATATAAAAATACCAAAACACAATCAGCCCGCTTTTCATATCACACAATAGTCCTATTTTTGCGCTTTTCTACGAACTTTCAATGCCGACAACAAAGCATCTTGGCGACATTGAACGGAAACAGTACCTGGGTTTCCTGTTTTTGTCATCATAGCGAAAATTCCTTTAAAAGCAGCGAAGATTATTTATGTCTTGCTCTCGATGTTGGTATATGAGGAGTGTCGCCTTTTTGTTAAATTCTTGGCATTTTAAGTACAACAGCAGCAAAAATAACAATAATAATAACACAAACAATAAGGCTAATCTTATATTTATGTCAAAGGTCACACGCATTCGTTTTCCTGCTTGATAGTAACACAGGAATCAAGATGGATTTTAAGGCCATATAAATGGCGGTGATTTGGACAAAAAGAAAATGAAACCAACTACAAAAGATGAAAACTACATACATATGTGTGTATGTATGTATGTATGTATGTGAATGTTATGCTTGTGTACATATGTATTTTATATTATGTATAAAGAAGTTTGTGTCTGAAACATATGTAAAATGATAAGGTAACCGAATTTATAAGATTCTAAGCAGTAACTTATCGTTACATTAACTGAAATTTTTCGTAATTTTGAAAAGTGCATCAAAAGGAAGATAAGCTGCTCCAACTAAACTGCCTGTTTTATCGTTTTAGTCTGATATATCAGATCCATAAAAATTAAATAATATTAGTTGTCAGCTGAATTGTTCCTTTTTGCTAAAGTGTGCGCTGATTCGAAAAAAAAGAGTCAAGAATTTTTCATACGGACGGTTTCCGAGATTTTGTCATTTAAATTTCTTTTAGTTATTAATAAAGAATTGCATATATTTTTTTACTGAATATCATACAAAAAATAGGTAGTAGTGACCTTAGGCTTTGTCAAAAATTGAATGCCCTATACTTCACTACTAAAGGGTGTTTTTTTTAGAGGTTTGTTTTTCGAATAGAGATAAAACTGGCATTTTATGGTCAAATCTAATGTCATTTATGTTCAGTTTGGTTTGCCATTTCATCATGAACAAGTTGACAAAAGAACAACGCCTGCAAATCGTGCAAATTTATTTCGAAAATAATGGTTCAGTTCGCGAAGCTTACCGTAAGCTCCGTCCATTTTATGGTCGACATAGTCGTCCATCAGAGCAATTAATTCGGTTAACCATGGATCGTTTTCGCACTACGTTTACTCTATGTGATAATACGCATCCGCAGAGACGTCGAACAGTGCGCACCGAAGAAACAATTGCCGCTGTAGAGCAAAATGTTGAAGAGGACCCGAAAGAATCGATTCGCCACCGTGCACAGCAATTGGAGCTTTGTCCATCAACTTTATGGAAGATTTTGCGCAAAGATCTTGGCTTACCTTGGCGACCTTACAAGATCCAGCTTGTGCAAGAATTAAAGCCGCGAGACCATGCAATGCGTCGTGATTTTGGTGTATGGGCCGAAAATGAGATTGATCTCGATGCTGATTTTCATCGCAAAATTTTGTTCAGTGATGAGGCTCATTTTTGGTTGAATGGCTACGTCAACAAGCAAAATTGCCGCATTTGGAGTGAAGAGAATCCACATGAGACCCTTGAGACGCCATTACATCCACAAAAACTGACTGTTTGGTGTGCTCTATGGGCTGGTGGAGTCATTGGGCCATACTTCTTCCGAAATAATGCTGGAGAGTCAGTTACCGTTAATGGAGACCGGTATAGAGCCATGATAACCGACTATTTTGTTCCCGAATTGGATGGCATGAATGTGGATGAGTTGTGGTTCCAACAAGACGGCGCTACATGCCACACAGTGCACGTCACAATCGATTTATTGAAGGAAACATTCGATGAGCGCATAATTTCGCGGAATGGACCTGTCAATTGGCCACCAAGATCGTGTGATTTGACACCATTGGATTATTTTCTTTGGGGATATGTGAAGTCGATCGTCTACGACAACAAACCAGAAACTTTGGGGGACTTGGAAGCCAACATTCGTGGCGTTATTGCCGACATACGGCCCCATATGCTCGAAAAAGTGGTTCAAAATTGGACCTGTAGAATTGGCTTTATTCGAGCCAGCCGCGGCGGCCACATGCCCGAAATCATATTTAAACATTAATGGCATAAAATTATCCTTCCAATAAAGCCAAATCGATGGACATTAAAACGATTTTCTTGTGCTTTATTTCAATTCAAAGCTCTATACCTCTAAAAAAAACACACTTTAGTAAAAACGCCCTTGCTATTGAAAGGGTGTCTATGTGTAAAAGCATCCACGATTTGTTTTTCTTTTTCAATCAATGCTGTAGTTTATTTAATAACACTGTAGGATACCAAAAATATGAATTCAAATCGCTTTAGTATCCATTAACAATGGACCAAGTTAATGTTACCAGCATAGCATTCCGCTACTTTAAGTAAGATATATGATTTCTTCAATGTAAAATCCTAAAACCAACTTATGGACTGTCCCAGAAAAAACTTACGTTTTGCTTTTTAGTTATAAAAAAATACCCAGTAATTTTTTTGGTCTTTTTTCGTTTCTTATCAATATGTAATGACTGGTGTTCAGAATATAAATAACAAAAAACTAAGTAACAATGTTTTTTTTATAAAAATTTCTAACTTTTTTCGTAAGGCCCTTCATTAAATTTTGTCCAGTCGTTTTATCGACAGTATGGTACGATTTTTTCCACTTAAGTCTGAAGTCTTGTGAATTTTTTGCAGTCTTACCACTCCTTCGAAAATCTCTTTTCATTAGAGCCCAATATCTTTCAATTGGGCGAAGCTCTGGCTAGTTGGGCGGATTAGCTATTTTTGGTACGAAATTGATCTTTTTACTTGCATACCATTCCATCGTAGCTTTAGAGTAATGAGAGGTTGCTAAATCTGGCCAGAACTTCACGGTACCCTCATGTGCACGAATAAATGGTAGAAGACTTTTTCGAGGCACTTGTCTATATAAACTTTGGAATTGATTGTGCCTTGCGTAACAAAAAATCTGCTTATGAGACCACAGGTGCATATGGCCTGCCAAGCCATACATTGCTTCGGAAATTTCGAAATTTTTTTTTCTTTGCATTTACTAGACAAATGCCCGTTTTTCGGTAATGTATAGTATTCGTGCCCATGTAGCCACTCTAGCCGCCATATCTCGCACTGAGGTGTTGGGATTTTGCTTAAAAAGGCTAAAAAATTCTGGTTTTCTGCCTGAACCTTTTTTCGTGAAACTGGTAGACCCTTTTTCTGATGCACTAACTATTTTGCTATAGCTGAATATTATAATTCTGGATTTTGCAGGTGTGCGGACAAAATCAGTTTGCGGACTTTTTGTTGTTTTTTAGATATCTTTATCGTTAAAAGTGCTATCTTCAAGTGGTATACATCATATTAATCGTCACTTTATATAGAACAAAAGTCACTTTCAAGTTAGTGTGCACATTTTATTTATAAACAATTTACGGCTAGTATTTTAAAATAGTCATATGCTTTGACCAATTTAAAATTCGTCAATAAAGGTAACTGAATTTTGAACCAAATACAATGAAATCAATTTGCATTGAATTAATAGTATTTTACGGCTGAAATTCTGGAACTGATACTTCTCATTAACTTAATTTTATTTAGAATTCTAGTATATTCGAATTTTTATTACAAAATAAAAACTCTTAACTGGAATTAGGTCATTAATATATATATAAAATCCTCATCTTCAGTGGGGACTAAGAAAAAACAATTGAAACTATAATTAGTACAGTACACAATTAAATAAATTTACAAGAAAAACTTACTTTAAAATCCTAGAAAAGCTAAACTTACCTAATAATTGTTCTTGAAATTTATTGTCTTGTCAGTGGCGATATTAATAATGTGGAGCATCTCTAATATAAATCTTTATTCGGAGTTACTTTCTTCTTGTAAGATCTCCACAGCGTCAAAATTGGGTAAACCATCAAGCTCAGCACAGTGGGCTGACAGTGCTGTCTTATGGGCTTGTTCATTTCTGTTTCTCTGGTCCGCTCTGCGTCCTGAGAGCTTTGTCCTGAATATACTTTTTGTAGCACTAGCTTATACCTTCAACAATTTTATTTTTATCAAGTTTTTCCTAATGTAATTTTGGAAGGAACAAAATATATTGACTTTTACGAAATGCTTTTATTAATTTATTTCTTTGGATATTTACTAAAATTGCATAGTGGCTAAATGTTCATAGACTATTTTTTGCAAAAAATGTTTCCTTAAGGTTTTGTATTCCATGTGTGAATTATGCTGATTTTTTAAAAATGAGGGTTTAAAAATTCATAATTGAGAAATTTTACAAACTTTAACAAAAAAAAAAAAAAACAAATATATATCCCCGGAACCCTAAATAAAAGTTTTGCTTTAGCTATGTCCTTTAATATGTAAGCTAAGTGATGGAAATTCGGTGTGAATCGATAGATTATTGAACTGTTATTAACTGCATACTTACATCTTCGTTGATATGTTTAGTTTCATTTAAAAGTGTAGTTTGTAGGTTGTATTTAAACTTAAGTTCCTTACAGTAAAGGTTTTTTTTTCCACATTCACTTCAGAAACACGATTAAAGGTCGGCATGAACTGTTTCAGACTTTAGGAAAGAGCTTAAGAAACGTTCTGATTTAGAAAATCTGTTTTTTTGATTTACGCACTCCTTTCAAATTTCAATTACTATGTGATTTACATACATTTGTTGTTTTTGTAATAAGGAAGTCAAATTTACAATTTTCTTTCTTTAGTGAAAAAATTTAAAGAAATTTAATTTTAATTTATGTGCATGTATATGCATTTGAATATACTGTAAATGTAATACATCGCCACAAAAATTTTAAGTGGTGGCAAAAAATACCTCCACTACACATTTTGCGTCGCAATAAAATTTTCCCTCTAATAGAAGTAAATGCTTTTTAGTGAAATGGTTTGAGTTCCACAAAATGATAATTGACAATGAGGCTTTATTTCCACTATGTACTTAGTGGTAATAGGGTTAACAATTTATGCCGCTTAAAATTATGCAGTTGATTAAATTTCAAGTTGTCACAAACATTTTTAGTGGTAATGAATTTTTGTATCACATGTATTAAAAAAACTAAATTCAAACTAAGTGCAATAATCGCCACTCTGGTTTTTTAACAGTTTTGATAATTTTTTAATATATCTCCGTAGAGTAACTTAAGATAAAAAACCACCTATAATTTAATAAGACAAATAAATTAAACTTAAGCAACCATTACCAACTATTATTAAATATATGCTCACACGCTCATCTTGACAATTTTAATACAAAACGTGTCCCTTTGTTAGTGTCAAAAACAGTGACCTTACTTTAACCTGTGATGAAGATTAATGGCCACCGAGCACTTCTGAACACGAGTAAATAAAAGTGATCTGACAAAAAATTTTTTCGTCACGTACTCGTCGTACACATGTGAAAGTAGAAGATTAGTAGCAGAAAAACATAAAAAACAATTGCAAATAATGTAGTGGATATGACAACAACTCCCACTCGAAAAAGTCCAACTAATGGTGAATTGAAGAGAGCACACTCACACTTAGCTGGTCTTGAGATTTACAAGTGAAATATTTACATGCACTAAGTATTCCATGTATTTATTTAAACAAAGCGCCAAGTTTTACTATGGACTTTGACCTTTTTGCGTACGTATGTATTTGGTTGCTTCTGAACTTTTTTGTTCGAAAGTCAGCATTGCTTTATTTAACAAGTAAAGTACTTTTTTTCAAACCTTAAATGGCTTAGTAGACTGTTTTATTTACATCATGGTGCATGCATCTTACGAGTTCACTTTGTATTTGCGTCTGTCATCGTTCAAACCATCATTCTGCATCATTTGAATCGAGTATTCTATGCTGTGTTCTATCTCGAGAGAGTTATGAGACAAAGCTTTTGCTCACGCATGTCAAGCTCAATGTAAAAGGTCCTTTAAATATCCCAATATTTTATATCACGGCATTTGTCGCGAGAGGTCTAGAGCAATCCAGAGAGATGTTAAGAAATTGAGGGAAAGAGCCAAAAGTCTGCTAGACAGACGCTTTAAAAAAAAATAGCAGCTTAGTTTTAAATACCAAATTACAGAAGACCTATGACCATAAATTTAATGGCACTTTAAGTAAATGTGTCATCAACATAATTTAGGATTTTTTTTTAAATAAAAATATTGCTTTTACTATGAAGTCTCAAAAAACTTTTAACAAATTTTATGAAGTAAGATGTTGAGAAATTCTCATGTTATATTTTTTAATACAATACAAGTACATACATACATATATACATATATATGTTTGTATGTATAATATTAATTACCATATGTATGTATGTATAATGCTAATTACCTACATATGTATGTAAGTATGGGCCAAAATAAAAGGAGTGAGATCTACATACCCAGCGGGGCAAAGTTGCGCTGAAATAGTACTGTTTCAGCGCATCTTTTGGTGCAGTAAGCGCATTTTTCTTGATGATCCTTCACTTTCATTTTGCCTACCCATGTCCGCTTTGAAAACGCATTTCCTTTGAACCAAAAATGAAATGAAGAAAGTGCGCATTTTCTTTGAGCCCAAAAGTAAATGATGAAAGTGCGCTTATATTGCCCGCCAAAAGAACTCAAGAAAATGCTCCTTGTATCCACCTAAAAGGAAATTAAGAATACATGCTTTCATTTTTTCCCTCTTAGGAACAAATTTTATTGTTGATTTAAGCATTTATTCATTATTTTCTTCTTGGAATATTATTTTGGTTTATTTTCAAAAGTAACATATGTTTGAAGTGTTTTATTATTGTATTTATTTTTGTAAATTTTAATTTTCACATTTCTAAAAGCTTTTTGCATTGCTTTTTTATATTCAACAAAACAAAAATCAGGATATTTTTTCGATTCTGAAATGGGAAATGAGGGGAAAATGGTTAATATGTGTAGAATTTTCATGTCGAAATTATCTTGCCAAACACAAAAAACACTAAAAAGCTTGGTTTTCTTAATGGCAATTTTCTTTTGTAGCCCATCCCAGTTTACTTTCATGATGAACTCAGGTCAAAATAAATATTTCAAGCATTTTAATATTTCTCTTGAAGATCCAATGAAGCTCTTAATATATTTGAGCTAAAAAGACAACACATGAAAACTATCGTGATTCTAATTTAAAGTAACAACAATTAAAATATTTACTTTATTGTAGTTTTCAATGTTAGCTTCAATTTCATCTATCTTTTGACTCAATAGGAAAAATTTGAAAATTCTGAGGTGTTGGAACTAAAGTTTTCACAATTTTGCTCAAAAGGACACTGTGTTTGGCCAACACCTTGACCCTGAATATCTAGAAATTTTATTATTTTAGTCGTTTGTTTTGATAAATTTTCCAATTGGCTCTCTGTAAAAAAACTTTCATATGAATATGTTACGAAAACAAAATTATTTAGATTAAATTACCATAAGCTCTTTACTATATTTTTGTTGACTGGCCACATTTTTTGATTTTGTTTTCCAAATTGGGTGAATTGACAATAAGGAAAAATAGCTCATGATAGTGCAGTTTCTTTTGGATGTTTTTAAATTTGACATACCCATTTTATGACTTGTGTTCGGTTGGATTCTATATCTGACCATTTGCCGACTATGTATTTGCTCCAAAATTTTAGTTGGCTGATGAACATCTTTTTTAACGAACTGTAAATAATTTTCAAATTTATACGCGAAAAAATTATTAACTTTGCCATACTTTTTTACACATTCTGTTAAATGTAACAAATAGTGCACTTTATCGTCTTTGAAATTTTCCACGACAGTTTCTGCCATCTTTTGAGCACGTATTCAGTTGCCTTGTCAGCTTTTAGGACATGAAATAATTATGTGAAAAAATTATAATACAAATCCTTATCGAAGGTATCCTTAAACAAAACAATATCGGTAAACCAAAAAAGTTTGGCCGAACTCTGTAGCTTTTCATCTTGGAAGATCATTGAATGATGGCGGCTTTCTGCAAAATTCCCTTGGAATGTGACTTCTAAATGAAAGCAGCATGATATTTGCATGTTCTTTCTGGACATTACTAAGTTTTATTTTTAAATGGGTATTATTCCATATGCTTGTTAACCTTCATCGGTTCTTAATGTGCAAATAGAGGTGCTATATGTTCGTCTTCTGTTCTTAACTTTTCCCGTCTACAAGCCCACAATTTTTGCGACAATTGCCGTAGCATTTAACGTCAACAAATTTTCCGTTTATAAATAAGCGGACGCTTCACTCAAACGATTTATATCTTCAACAAATTATTTTTAAAAACCACTGATTTTTTCTGGCTTTCGATTACCAACGTATGCACCTACTAAGAACGGCCGAATATGAATGTTATTAGAAATTGCTCCAAAGATAGGCCAAAGTTGTGTGCAAGTACTTTTAAATAAGGGTAATCCGTCGATACCGATATCAATAAGCAATATTTTTGTGGATTGAGGGAGAACCAAATCATGCATTTCGCAACATTTGGATAAACCAAAGTGGAAATAATTGCCTGGAGCTACCGAAATTATTTGAATTTTTCTGATTTCTGCATTCAGAAAAATTTTGCAGATGAAGGAACATAAACTCCAGCCTTTCCAAATATTTTTAAAAGTTGATCACAAGCTTTTCTTCTAATTTAATATTCAACGCACCATATCCTAATGTCGTTGCCTATGGTGGCGTTTTCCTTTACGACATTGTGACTTGTGCCTTGAAATTGCGCTAAATTTCCAGAATCATCAAGCGTCTGAATTTCACTACCCAATTAAATATGTGCAACCACCATTTGGTTCAGTTTTGTCGTCATTATTCGACGCTTATGCCTGGCACTGATTTCACAAATTCTTTAGCTCATTTTTCTATTGACTTATATTTTTATACCCTACACAGAGGGTCTATTCACTTTATCATTCCGTTTGTAACGCATAGAAGGAGGCGTGGCAGGTAGAGAAAAGTATATATACCACTGATCAGCGTCACCATCTAAGTCGATATAGCTATGTCCGTCAGTCTGTCTGTCAGTGTGCCCGTCTGTCTGTTGAAATCACGTTTACGGAAAAACTAAGCAAGCTAATTCAATGAAATTTAGCACATAGGTCACACCTCCTTACAAGCTGCATGTAATAATGGGCAAAATCGGTTCACGGCCACGCCCACCGCCCATACTCTATGTAAATATACTTCTGCATATTTTAAATAAAGTTGCTGCGATTTTAATGAAACTAGGTGATTTGGTGAACAAAATTAAAATTCGACTAGGTTTCCAATTGGCAAAGGCTCTTAAAAGGACGTGGCACAGCCCAAAATTTATAGCTTTAATACGCCATAACTCGTTAACCGTGCAAGATATTGTGTTGAAGTTAAGTACACGGATGCAGATTATAAATATCTTGAATTGTACGTAAAGTGGGCGGAATTGGAAAAGTGGGGGTGGTACTTTTCAACAATTGAAAATTGGCACATGCGACTTTCATGCTAATTTTAGTGAGTTAATTTTCGATGTATTTTTAACATCTATTTAGAATATACTTTCAATGCAATGTAGGGTATGCAAGTTTCGGCCTAGCCGAAGATAACACCTATACTAGTTTTTTTCTTGGTTAAGTTTTACTCACTTTAGTTTTGAGAAAACTTTAACCTTCAGTTTTTTATAACTTTATTTACTTTTAAGACACTTAAGCTATCACTGCTGATACTGCGTAAATCACTTTTTCTAATTTGCAATGATTGAAATCGACAACGGTAATGTCAAACTTTTGTTGTGATACTCGAAAGTTTGACATGTGTCAATCTGCTCTTAGAAAATACGTTAAACGTTCACTGAGCACATCATTTCATATTGCTTCTACTTCATTTTCTAAGGTGAAATAAAAGATGCTCGTCTTTAACAGCTTCTAAGCAAGTGAATAAAATGCGCATTTTTTTCATTTACTTTCCGGAAGTGCTGACATTTCGGCCCGTTGGGTACATATGTACATAGGTACACCTATAGAAATTTGTGTTTTGACGAATTTAAGAGTTTCACTCTCGCATTATCAAATTAATGCGTGCCCAAGGATGTTTTTTTCGTCTTACGTAGAATACATCTGCGCACTTTCACTTTTGATATCAATCTTACGTCAGAAAGACGTTGAGGACCTTAGAAAAATCGAATTTGTTTATAGCAAAGTAGATCCATTGCTTCAAAAAAAATGTTTCATGGTGTAATATATATTTTTTCAAAAAAGTCATAATGTTTTTAACAATTATTGGAAAATTTTCTTTGCGAAACATGATTTTCCAACAAAAGTTGATTTTAAAAACTTTTCTGGGACTTATTTACTTATTACCTACAGTACTAAAATAACGTATTGTTTCGAAAATTCCAGGTAGCCGAGTCATAAGTGTTCCCTTTCAAGAATTTTCACTGTCATATATTACGTTTGCCCTTCACTAAGGATATATTCATTATGTCATTGCGTTTGTAACGCTTGAAGGGGAGCGTAGCAAATTATATATGTATATACTTGATCAACATCACCACCTGATTCGACTTGCAGAATAATTCGAATAAATTTAGTATACTGGTTACACCTTCAATCACAGCTCGTGGAATTGAAACCAAAATAAATACAAATTAAATGTTTTCAACATTTTATTGAGAGAGCTACATATTTTATAATGTAACTAAATTACGCACCAATACAACGAATTGCTTGGAAGAAATCTGAAAACTATTTAACTTAGTGCAACCAAATTACTCACATATAATGGACACATATGACACGACCCGAATAACCAAACACTGAACTCGTAATAAGTATTGAGAAAATTATTACATAAATTTAAGGAATGGTTCATCCTAGCAACAAAATTATAGTATGAAAAAATAGAGAATCACAAATTGTTGATGCAAACAATCCTGCAATTGAAGGATCTTCATCCCAACATTCTATAAACTAACAAAATATATATCTTTTCAGCAAGCTTTTCGTAGGTGCTTATAGAGGTTGAAAAGTGGGTCTTTCGTCATAGCCTTGAAAGAAAAAACTAATGGAAAATGTCTTAAATTAAAGTTGTAAACTATTTTATTGTCTTCTATTTGATGAACATACATATACTATATATTATCTCTTTATTTGGTCGTGCTCTGAAATACATATATATGACAGAAAATATTTAAAAATGAAATTCGCGTTCTGACATTATCTGACATTTATTTTAATTTTTTAGCAAAAATTTTTACTTTTGTTTCTCTATTGAGTAAGATTTAATACCACCTTATTTTTTATAAAATATAGAACTAACACAGGTAAAGTATTGTCGGATCTAGAAGATCTTGATAACAGACAAAAATCAATTTGAGAAAACGGTTCCACTTTTGATTAGTTTAAAAAAAAGTCATTTAAAAAGTCTTTGGATGGGTACATAAAAGAAACTACCAGTTAGATTGTATCACACCAAGGTATTTTTCGACCCAGAACATCCTCCTCTATAACATATTTTAAAGTCATTTAATTCGTATATTGTAATGGTTTTCATAAGAGATTGTTTTTTGTTTCATATTCAGACAAGTAGATCTTACTTGGAAGACACTTCACGTGGAAATTGGGAAAAAGAATTGCAACTCCCACAATTGGTTTGGATGAAATTTTTAAAAGAATAGATTTAAAAATAATTATCAATAATTTTATGACCAGTGATCGTGGATTTTTTCCTTAGATTTATATAGACTTAATTAATGTCCTGTATCAACTTATAAAAGCTTACGTGAATGTTGATCGCTGCTAACTGGCTGTTAAATATATTACGAAACACAGTTGCAACTCGATTCTTGCACGCAATGATAACCGGGCTGGGTGCAAGATTTGAGGTAGTCGCATACTTGAAAAATTTTTCTATTGACTTCTATTTTTATACCCTACACAGAGGGTATATTCACTTAATCATTCCGTTTGTAACGCATAGAAGGAGGCGTGGCAGTTATGGAAAAGTATATATATCACTGCATAAAGCTTTAATAGCAATTTAGTTATATGTAAAATATTTCACACAGTTTCATTATGATTAGATTTTTGGTTGCTTACTCAGAGTAAGAGGAGTAAGTTAACATACTAGTAACATTCGGTGATTTTTTTGATTAAGGAAAAATGCGCAATAAACATAAGGAGGTTTAAATCTGAGACCGAATTCGAAATCAGCGACCAAAAGTCTATTTTCGCCAAAAATGGAAACCTTCGTAAGAAATCATCGTAGAAACCACAAGGAATAAGATGTCGTAGGGTAGGGTGGGATTGGCTTCAACACTTTATGGAAAATTAGCTCTAGTTTGTAATATAATCATTATTTTTTCGAATTTATCCTTCTATACGATAGCTACATGTCTAAGATATTGTGTGGAAAAAATTTAGGTCCAAATATTTAACAGTTGTTTATACCCCACACAGAGGGTGGGGTGAATATACATTCACTTTGTCATTCCGTTTGTAACGCATAGAAGGGGGCGTGGCAGGTATGGAAAAGTGTATACATTCTTGATCAGCGTCACCACCTGAGTCGATATAGCTACGTCCGTCTGTCGGTGTGTCTGTCTGTCTGTCTGTTGAAATCACGTTTACGGAAAAACTAAGCACGCTAATTCAATGAAATTTGGCACACAGGTCACACCTTTTTGCAAGCTGCTAGCATATAAAAATGCTAGGTTAACGGCCACGCCTTCCGTCTATACTCTATTTAAATATACTCAAGTCCATTTTGAAAAAAGTTGTTGCGGGCAAGTTTTAGCAGTATTAGTGGTGCTTAAAAGTGTTAACACTTACCCCATTGCTTTGTTATTACTTGCCCCATAAACGTTCTTATGAACAAAATAATGTCATAAGAAACTCAATATAAGTAATCATCAACAAAGTGTCAAAACTTTAAACGGATTCACTAAGCTCACACTTAAAAAAAAATTAGTACAGAAACACCAAAACTTTACACAATAATCAAAATTTAGGTACACAAGAAATTTGTGATTTGGCTCCATATTTTAACACTCACTCATAACTTTCTTTTGCAATGCCAAATGATAAATTTAATGAGCTCAGCCAATGCCCAGTTGAGAGAGAAATCGTAGCAACCAAAAATATATTTTCTGAGTTATTTGGTATTCTCAGAATTTGAGTGTTAAAACCTAGCCCAGTTAAAACCAAACCCACGTTCCCTTACTAAGTTTTCATTGACATTCCATTACATTGACATTACCCACTCGCTGTGTATAGTAGCGCATTAAGTCCTTACAACCATAGTTTATTTAATTTAATTTCTCCCCTTGCTGAACCCAATTCACTCAGCAATGGAAAAGATTTTGTTCTCACAACGCGCATCTTCATAACTGAGAGAAACAATAATATTTGACTTAGTCTGACATCATATATAATCGGCTCATGCACACCATGTTGTGTTATGCTCTAATGATACCTCCTTGTAAGAACCTCCGTTGTGCGCAGTAATCCTTACATATCACAATCGTAAATCAAAATCTATCATATAATTAATAAAAATACTCTACCCCGTTACCCGATGGGAGTATTTACACTTGATTCTGCAATGTAATCGCTGGGAATTCGTTCCATTGCTTTCCACCCCTTGCCAAAGCCATTCAAATCAATACGAAAATAAAGACTTTAATAACATGCTGGTATGCTTAGCAAAAATATGGAAACATGTGTGCCAGTATTGCCATGTGTCACCGTCACCGTCACAGTCAACGTAATCAGCAACGTTGACTTTGTTTTTGACCACGTCAATAGCCAGGCACTAATGAAACAGTTACTACTTAGTGAATACAAATTATACGATTTTAATTAATAACCGGTTTGCAGATATTTTTATTGCATGACCAAATTAATAACAGGGCCTTCACTTAGCTTTTCTCATCACCATCTCTTTAAGTCCATAAACAGGTTTACAAACCTACAATTTAATAAATAAAATTACTGCCAGAACCGAACGATGAAAGTTGAGAAACTTTCCATGGCAAATATGGCGAGAAAATTCGGACAACTCACTGCCACACGTTCGCCTATAGAAAATTCTAAATAAACAGCGACCAATTCAAGCAACTTATTACTAGGCCTAAACAAAAAAAGCCTAAGAAAAAAAAATCTTGGGCGCAGTTCACACGCGGTAGAAGTGAAACCTTCAGAAAACTAAAATGCAAGAGATTACGGTAAAATTCCGATGATTTCAAATCGGGATTTTAAAGTGAATTTTGCATTGGATGCAGCGCTCCGTGTGATTGAGTTTCCAACACCGAATTAAAAATGAGCACAATTGACAACAAGATCAAAAACAGTAATTTACGCTGTATTTTAACGGTATATTGATCAAATCTTAACCAAAGAATTTAATGCATACTTAAGTAGCCATAAGCCACTCGTGTCATTCGTTGAAATTTAAAACATGGAGTCCGAACAATAAAATATTAATTTTTCAGAGGATAAGTCAGAAACAGCAATTCGGCGTGGACTTCATATTGCACCAACGAAAGCGAATAATCTTTCTACCGGTTCCGACGAAGTCAAGCGTGTATTGAACTTCAAGAAAGCTTTTTACAGCAACGTATACAAAATATATCTCTCACGAAAATACTCATTATTGAAAAGAAACTTTTCTACAAACAGTTCTTCATAAACATAAAACCTCTACCTAATTTCTTTCTCTGGAGGCTTAGCGAAGATTCGGGATCGAATATCTCACAATCTGTAGAAAAGTCAGACTCTACGATTGAAATTAGATTTAAAGAAATAATAGCTATCTGAAAAAAAAATCTAGATAAAAGTTATTATTTTAAAAGTTTTTCAATAAATATTAAAATCAATAGGCATTGGGATTCTACTGTAAATATCTTCTAAATGGTTAGAGAAATTGATCAACCACATGAGACCTTTTTTGTAGAGCGTTCAATTTCCTATAGAAATAGTTGAAGATCATTTGACAATAATTATTTGTTAGTAATTTACAAAATTCAAAACAAAAAAATAGTTTTCCTTAAAATACTTCAATCTTTGACCTTGAGTATTCTTCAAATGGTAAGATTAATGAACAAAGTGTTTGAGATCATTTTTGTAGAGCGTTTAATTTCCTATAAATATTGACAATGCTATTGGTGATAAGATATGACCATGTCTATATGAGACTAAATTAAAAATGGAAAATCTTCCCGTTAATATTAAAAGCTCAGATTTGGTAAGTACTTTCTAGAGGTACCTAGGAACTACTTATCGTGTGTCGCATCCAAAAAAAAAGTATTTGATTTTTTTGACCCACCCTAATGTGCATAGGAGAAAACTTAGCGAATTTTACCCAGGAATGAAATACTTACGTTCCCGGAGCTCTGTCTTAAGCTTCTCTCCTATAGTCCAATACCAAACATACTACGCAATGAACTGACACGTGGGATCGTTCAAAAAAACTGTTGACAATCTGTTGGAAAAAAGGGAAAGTAATGCTTTTTCAATCTTCAGGATTTGTTTTCAAATGAATATTTCTTAGAAGACAAAATAGTAAAATGATAATTTTCAAATATCTTCAAATTAACAAAGTAGATTTTTAGGTAAGTACATAACAGAGTACACACAATTACTTCGTTAGAGATTACTCAAAAAAACCGTTATAAAAAAAAATTTATTCAAATTATTGCTATCGTTCATCGAAGACTTTAAGATTACGAGTCTGAGTATTCCCAAAATTAAGATTACTGCAATTGCAATCTAGATTTCTTCGATGCACGATTACAGAAATCGTTATTTAAAAATTTTGTAATTGCGATTAAAAAATTGTAATCCTAGACGAAATCAATTGGACATGTAATCCTTATCGCCCGGCTCTGGTTTCAATGCTGCGAATAAAAAACTTCAGGATTCTGAAATCGATTTATCATCTGTTGTTCAAATTTATGGCTCTCTTGCTTTTTCTTCTAAAGATATGAGGGATAAACAATTTTCTGAAAATGTAGAAAAAGCCAAGACAATATCTGGAGTCCATAATTATTATCGTTATAATACACGTTGCTAAAAACTCAGAAAACTTCAGCTAGACGAGTCACTGGCAAGCGAAAGAGCACCGGTTTCTGGGCAAGAAGATTTTTGAGCTTCTATTTACTATCCTATTTTGGATACTCTGAGCGTAAAATTTGCTAGACGTAAAAGTGTATACAAAGAGCCTTACTTAAACTTCAGTTTCTTTGATAATTCATCCAAAGTGGAGACGAATGGTTTGGAAAATCAAGCGCAGTCAATATCTGGACGGTTTAAAAGAAACATTAGGAATGAATGATTCATTAGTAACTGGTGATAATGAGTGCTCTGCACAAAATATATATAATGAATTTCACGCAAACATCGGAATGTTTATCCTAATGTAGACATTACTCTACGAATTTCGGAGAAATATCATGCAAACATGGGACGAGAGAAACTGAAGCCCTCGCCTCATTGTTTATCGAGGCTCACTTAGTGCAATAAATTTATTACGACGATATAATCGACGTTTTCGCGCGAACCAAAGCGTTACAAAAGAATTTGATCTCTCTGAGTAATTTATAAATAATTTCTTATCTCTCTGATCAATTGATCAGTTAATTAAAAAAATGTATTTACTATGTAATATAAGAAATCATTTATAAATTACTAACTTACATTTAAAATTATTTTTAAAAATAAATCTAAACCGATAAATAGTTATATTAAAAATATCATTTGATACTTTAAATATTTAATCATTAAATACATGATTTTGACAATCACTTTTACATTGAAAAAAAAGGGTGGTACATCGCCAAAAGCCTACGAACCTAAATCCGCCACTGGACCTATAGAGTGACCCAAATATATAATTCAGTTAGACGAAGCATTTGATATTTAAAAAATTAGCCAGTTGTTGGTACTCAAAAAACATTGAAGAAAATTTGTTATTTTATTGTCCTTTGGAAGAGCGTGCAAGACATGTGCCTATAAGAGTTTATTTTTTCAAAATTTTGTAGATAGATTTTTTTTTGCCTAGATTTCAGTTTGAGGTTTGAAAATAATTGTGCCAAAATTTGAGCTCAAACCTGCCCACAGAGTGTCTGTCCGATTCGGTTAAATCAAATTGATTTGATAAAACGTTAAAAAAATCTACTTTACTTGCTCAGATGTATCGTTTTAGAAATTTTTTTTTGTCGGGGAAAGGCCCCCCCCCCGTGTTGTCAAACCACCCCCAGATTTTTGGTGTTGCTGAAAATACGGACAAAAAACAGCCAAAAGGGAGCTTTTTTTTTAAATTGCGGTCCCATTGGCCTTTATTATAGAATCGGGTTTGAAGAAAGTTCCCCCAAAATTTCAGTTTCCTTGATCAAAGCTACAAAGGGCGCAATTAGTTTGTTTCCTATTACAAATCCTATGAAATCGATGTGTTTTCATCAGCTCTACAAGAGTGGTCTTAACATATTTTTCTAGCTACATGTGGCTTATGGTACTTTCCGCGATATTGAGCAAACATTTTTTCTTCGGCCTCTCACAACCAGACCCACCTCGACTCTAGCGACTGGCGCATATTTCCATTGTCAGAATTACTTAAACTATCAATTGCAAAAAACTTAAGCGGGAGGAAATGACCTTGAAAAATGCAACGTTGCCTCCCGGACGATAATAGTATGTATATATATATAGATTATATTCCATACATACTTAATCGCTTCAATAAACCTATTATCAACACTAATTCCATTCCCTTCCATTTAGCAAAATTTATAATCAAGCAAAGTATTCAATTTAAATTTGTAGATCGCATACACTTTTTTTCATTCAAACTAAAGTTAGTTAGTAACATTGATTTTTTTACTACTTAGCGTCCATTTGCCATCTGTTCTTCAGTCTGAGTACACAATTTATTGGTTACTTCCCAGATTACATTTGGAAGATTTTAAAATTTTCTACATTTGTGACTAACTTATATAGAGAAGATTCCTGCGATTAATTATTTTCACGGACCTGCAGGAAGATAGATAGTTAAAAACATAATATAATTTATCATCCATGCGATTATTTGAAGACAGCTTTATAAGAGCGGTAACTGTTCAATGCGTTCACAAATAAAGTAACTTCTGTGGTTCGGTAAATTCACGATCGGTTGACATCGACGAAAATTGAAAATGGTTGGAAAAGTCGTGTTGAGATGTTGAAAGATCTTGGTAAATTTGATTAAGTTGAACGATGTTGAAAAAGTCAAATAGAAAAAGGGAAAATATTAAAAAAAGTTGAAACAGTCAAAAATGGTGACATAAATAGTCGTATCTTGAAATAGCCCAAAAATTTCTGACCTTTTTTATGATTTTTTATTTTGACATTCCCCAAAACTGTCGGAAAAACCCACAAACCTCCTAAAGTTTGATTTTAGGTGCTTATAGCACTGCGAAAAATAATAAATTTATCAAAGTTTGTTAAATTTAAATTAATCTTTAAAAATAGAAAGTTTAATCTTTAAAACAATACCTTACAAATTAATTTCTAATAATTCGATAAATAATAAAGTTCATACAAGTTAGCATATCGTGGGCGGCAAAGTTTACAAATTTCATCCTCATAAGGTCATAATGTCACACCTGGAATGGATCATGACGCGATTTGATAGTTCACACTTGCAAATTAGAATATGTGGGTTGTCATATCGCAAAGAAAGTATGACTTTACGCCTTTGCGGTTACCGCTTATCGGAGGCTTGTGCGCTAGCATCTATACGGTTACTGACAGATACTTGGATTGTGGCCATTATCTTTAAAATTATACAAAAAATTATCTGGTATTTTTTTTCTCTATCCCAGGAGCTCATACTCTATAGCCGGAAGTTAAGACTTTTATAAAAACTACTCTGTTTTAAACCAAACTAAAATATTACAGTCTTCGCAACTGATTCTCGAAGCTATTCAAAAAAAGTAAGCAGTATTTTGAAAATGCAAGTCCAAAATCTTTCAAATTGTAGATTAAAGCGGGTATATTTAGTCATATATATGTATGTATATCGGTCAATCTTTAATAACTGCACAATTTTTTTTTGACGTTTTTGAACAGAACAGAATCTATTTTGCTTAAAAATTTTTTTATTCACAAAAATGTTTCTCAAAATATCTTTGATATAACATCTATTTTTTTTTTTGTTTATATATATGTTATTCTTCACTCAATCCTACGAATTTATCCACTTTCATATCGATATTCCCGACATAATTTTGGAACATATGAGTTTTTTATGAAGGTGCGCATAAACATGGTGCGTGTCATCAATGAAAAATTCGTAGCTTCCAAAGTTATGGTGGGAATTTCGATATGAAGCACATGCATTCTTAGGATTGATTGTTGAATAACATTCAAAAAAATCATAAAAAAGAAGATGTTATATATAAATTATTTTGAGAAGAATTTTTTTAAATAAAAAATTAATATGTCAATGAATTTATTTAAAGATTTTTAATTTGCTTATAAAGTTTTAATATTACTAAACAAAACTGATTAAATGATTTTTTATTCTATCTCCTATAGTTTTAGAGATATTTTGTTTCAAACAGGTAAAAAAACCAAGTGTGCAGTTATTAAAAGAATGACCGATATAAATAAACTGATAATTACATTTTCATCACGTTTTCGATGTTACCGCATCATGCACAAACTATTAGATAGATTTCTATAATTTTCCTTGTTTAATTTCTTAGATACCTGGCAGGATTGCCACGCAGAAATTGTGCCTTGAAAAAACACAAAAGTGAAAGTGCAAAAATTCTTTGGGAAAAAGTTGATTAACTTTTTGTTTTGGTCAGCAATATTAAATAAATTGTGGCACTGTGAAGATAAAATGTATATTTGCTCTTATAAAAATTAACGGACATGAACGGCTTTTACCTTCAATTAACGGCTTTTTGCGAAATTTCCCAATTCCTACGTGGCTTCCGGCTTTGGCATCCAATTAGTGGCCTGGCCGCGTTAAAGCTTGACAATTTTTCCAATAACAATAAAAAAAAATATTTTTTCTGAGGGGAATTAGGATTTTTTTGTTGCACCTAAAAGAAAGCTGAAGTAATTTTCGTCAAAATGGTGAGCAAAAAAAATCACTTTTGATGAAAATTGGTCGAGATACAGTCGGTCAAAGTTGCCTACTCTTGTATGATTTTACCAATTTTCACCTTTATACCAGGCCAGTTTTAATTTTTACACACAAAAATAGTTTTTATTCAATAAAAAAGTTACTTACAGATAATTATGAAGATATTTGTTCCAAATTTCGATATTGTATATACATACATATGATCTTAGATCTCAAAGAACTTCAAAAAATTTAAATTTTTCGGATTTTTAAAATAGTTTTTAGTAATCAGTATCAACTAACAATGTGTAGGTTTTGAGTTATAATTAAAAAAACAAAAAAGGACATATGTGCACTGTTCTCGAAACGCAGTCTAAATTTAATAGTACTTTTGGACTTATCATTTTAAGGGTACAATTGAACATACGATTATTAGACAATAAAATACCTTTATGATTTAGTTCTTTATTCAATTACATAGTCAATGGCTTATATACGGGAATGCATGATTATATGGAAATTACCTTTTTTCATTGATTTTTGAATAAATCTTAGATTTTTTGTACGATTTGAGCAAATGTATGCTTAAGATATTTGTAAAACAATGGGTTTTCATCCTGCATCTGAAAAATTTAACTCCCCATTTAAATATTTTTGGAATTAAACGGAGCAATTTAAATTTTGTGAAATCCAAAACTATCACTTTTTTGGACTTTGATCGCTTGTAACTCCATCAAATCTTATTCGATTCTCATTGACAGTAAATCATTTAAAAGAAGACAAAATTACCTTTTGAACTGTGTGAAACTGAGTAAGCTCGAAAAAAAGATTATAAAAATATGGCCAAAAAAGTGTAAAATGTGCTGAAAAACAGATTTTCTGGTGATATCTCAAAAACGATTCTTAAGAAAATAAAGACATTGGCATTTTTGGAATATTCGCCCGAAAATATATAGCATAAAGTATATTAGAAATCAGATTTCGAGATGAGCCCCAAATTTGTAAGCAAGTGTAAAAAAAATTTGAAGTCATAAGAAAAAAAAAATTGTTGCATTAAAAAACCAAAAAATTTTCTTCTAAATATTTAGAGCAAACTTAAGAATTTTTTCTTATTGCGATTTTTACTGAAAATTGATAAATAGGAGGAAAAATAATAAAATGTGAAACTTTGACCAAAACTGTATTTATCATTGACGCAAAAACTACAAATTTTCATGCAGAACATGTCTATTATTCCTCACGGAATACAATTCTGCAATACAAGTATATGTTTGTATTTAAAAAATTAGATTTGACCTTGAATTGACCTTGAAAATTGGTTTCAAGCTCGGATGGTATAGAATATCGCTCATGGGCATCAGAGCGGTCGCAATATGGAAAATATTAGAAAATTTTAAATACTTACTATCGAAAATAGTCGAACGATATTGAAGCGTACTGATACTTTGCCAGCTAAAGATATCTAAGGGAAGGGAAATATCGAGTGATATCCAAAAGAATCGAATGCTATCGAGATATATCATATAATATCAGATGTATCTTCTACTGTATTTCACGTTATATTATATATTCGTTTTATTAATTGCGATTGTTATTTTATGCTCAGGGCTCGTAAAGAAGTTTTACATCGAAAATTGCAAATAAGCAGGAAGGACTTTAAGTAGACAACTCTCTGTCATCATTTAACAGACATCACGTACCAACCTGAAATATTGAAGATAAATCTATGGGTCGATATAAGACTACCACAAAAAAAAAACCGGGTTACATGAAACCGTTTGTGATTACTATTCTGTCAATAGCGGTAGCCGGTAGGACGCAAACCAATTAACTGCGCTTGGCTCTTTGCGTAAATTGATTTTGATTTTGTAACGTGGTGTTTCATTTTCAATATTCGACTACAGATGTCGCCTTGGTAACACTTGGTGTTGCTGTTGCATGACACTCTGTTGCTATTGTTTTTGTTGTTGTTGTTATTTTGGCACCAACAGACCGGCCGGACCACTTCAGCAAACGACGCATTGGGGGAAATTCGATAATGTGGAGCTCAAGTGTTTTACTAATATTTGATTTATTGTCGTTTTTATTCCTTCTCACACAACATTATTGTCTTTGTTGTTGTTGTTACTGCTGTTGCTTTAGATTTTCTCTGGCATTTTTATTTGACATTTAAGCTTTGTTTGTGCAATCAAATCCTTGTGGACAGATTAGGTCAAATTTGTGTTCCTTTTTCGTTTCTTAGTATTCAGAGTAAGGTCACGCTACCAAGCTGACATTAACTGTACATAAAGGTTTAATTTCGATTAACTAATAGAAATATGGGACAATATTTTTCAACAGGTTAAAAGGATGCAATAAAAAAATTGGTCTGTGTAGTTCATGTGCAAAAATGTTAATCATTTTTGACCCAATTTTTCAGCAAAAATATTTCAGTAATTTACAAACACAAGGGATGGATTTTGATGCTTTCATGTGGTTTTCTAATTAACATCTAATCTCCATGAGTGCAAAATATTTTGTAGGAGGACATTTTGGCATCATTTAATAAAAACCTTTGATATTCTAAAGCTAATTCGACTTCAGCGTTTCAAGTGCGAGCCCAAATATGTATGCCACTCCTTGCTTCAACAGAATTTCCCATGCTCTAAAGTTGTGCAAAAAAAAAAGACTATTTATTCCCTGAGCTGTCATCTTATGATATTCCCAATGTACAGTGTACTTACTGAAGCAGTTACTGTTAAATACAAGACAAATAGATAAAAACACAGGAATTTCTGATCGATCTTCTGACCGAATCCATTTTAAATCATGCGCAGATTAACTTCAAATCGACTGACTTCAAAAAAACAGTTCTAGGGTTGCTACCAGGGCTGCAAAATTTTAATTTTTCGAAATTTGAGTAAGAAAATAAAACAAATTTAATTCTTATTATATGCATTTATATTTTTTAAATTTTTCCATTTTCGCGTTGCACATACTTATAAGGAAGTATTGAAAAATATACCGCTATTTTTCAAAAATACATGTATGTATATTCATACATAAGAATATAAGAAGAGAATTCATGATCTCTACTCAAGTAGACTTTTGTTTTTCTTGTTTAATATCTTAAATCCCTTGCTAATTTCACTATGTTCACCATATTTGGAACTGTCAATGCATGATAAAATAAATATTTTACTATTTTATTTAGTATTTTATAAACAAGTAATTACAATATTTGTTTCAATTATTATATTAGCAAATATTTTAAAAATTTCTGACTTTAAGGTGTCACACTTCACATGTAAAATGTTCTGATAATTCACATTATTTTTTTGTTCTTCCACGTCGTTTTTGACATATCGGTCAAATATGGTTTTTGGACTTAATTACAAATATCTCAAGAACTAATTAATGCCTCTATTTAAAATTAAAGGTAATTAAATTTTCTATAAATGATGTTCACATCACTTTTTGGTTGGTGTTCGGCGAAATAAATTGATTTCTGAAAAAAATATTTTTTTTATTCGAAAAAATTAAAAAAAAGGCGAACCAACTGCAAACTTATGCAAGAAAAAAAACTTGTTAAAATCATTTTGTTTATTTTATATTAAAGTTTAAATATTTATGAATGAAAAATGGGCGAATCGCATTTTCGCCTATTTTTCCGATTATTTTTTTATGTATTACAGTTGCGAAATGTATTAAATTAAAATTATTACTTAATACGAAAATGTTTTATCCCAAGTGCAACTGAACGAATTGGATAGAGATTTAGAACTCTCAAAAGAAAAAAAGCAGTCACATGCTACAATTCAACTTTTTGAGACCCGATGTGAGGGACCATACTTCAAAAGTCGTGGCCAACCATTTTCCAGACACTTCACAAAAGAAGACGATATGAGCTACTTTAAAGATATTCTATAATTATTTAATACGTTAGATCAGCCTTACGTTCCCAAAAAGTGGCTTCTGTTTATCGATAGCAGCAAACTGAGTTTATTGCATCCCGGCAACAAAAAACCTTCCATTCCAATTGCACATGCAGTAAACACAAAAGAAACGTACGAAACTATGGTGAAACTAATGAAATACATAAGATATGAACAATACGACTGGAAAAAAAGCGTCGCAAGTGGGACAGTCGAGCTCGTGAACAACATTACCGGTAGAGGGATTGGCGAGAAAAAGTTGACATTAAAGTTGGAGAGAATAGTGTGAAATGTATTCCACTCACCAAAATACAAAACGTCATACTTCCACCGCTACATATTAAACTCAACCTCATTGAGAATTTTATCAGGGAGTTAGACAAGGAAGGCAATAATAAAAAAAAAATTCAAAATTTCCGAAACAATGTATGGTTTGGCAGGCCATTTGCACCTGTGGTCTCAGAAGCAGATTTTTTGTTACGCAATTCCAAAGTTTATATAGACGAGTGCCTCGAAAAACGTCTTCTACCATTTGTTCGTGCACATGAGAGTACCGTGATGTTTTGGCCAGATTTAGCATCCTCTCATTACTCTAAACGTACGATGAAATGGTTTGCAAGTAAAAAAATCAATTTCGTACAAAAAATAGCACATCCACCCAACTGAAAGATATTGGGCTCTAATGAAATAAGATTTTTGAAGGAGTGATAAGACTGCAAAAAATCCACAAGACTTCAGACTTAAGTGGAAAAAATCGTACCATACTATCGATGAAACGACTGGACAAAATTTAATGAAGGGCCTTACAAAAAAAGTAAGAATTTTTTAGAGAAAAAAAAAATTGTTACTTAGTTTCCAGATATTTATATTCTGAACACTAGCCATTATTGAAAAAAAACGAAAAAAGACCAAAAAATTACAAAAAATGGGTATTTTATAACTGAAAAGAAAAACGTAAGTTTTTTCTGGGACAGTCCTTATGTTACTATATATAATATACAAATTATGACAAATCAAATAAAAAAAAATGGAAATTTAGCCAAAAATGCAATTTGGAAATTTTTCATTCTATTTTCTGTAACTTTTCCATTTTTTAATCGCGTTTCTTAAGTATTATCTTGTTTTCTTCATTAATATGCAGGAAATGATATAAAAAGAAAATTATTTCTTACATTTTTTTTTTCTTGCATAAATTTGTAGCTGATTTTCACTTTTTTTGAATTTTTTCGAAAAAAAAAATGTTTTTTAGAAAATTTAGTTACCTTTAATTTGATATATAGTACTTTTAAATATAAATATTAGTTCTTGAGCTATTTGTAATTATGTGGAACCCATAGAATTTCAAAAACCGAAAGTGACAGAGAAATGGGTGAAAAACGACGTGAAAAAAAAAATAATATGATCTCCAGAATCATAGACCGCTTTTACATAGGAAATGTATAGAAGTCAGCAATTTTTTAATTATTTGATATCTAGTGTTACTGGTGATTTAGTTCCAATTGAAAACGAGCATTGGAAACTGATGTTTACTGATCGAAAAAGTAGATTTGATTTTAAAACCAAAATTCAGCGTTTCTTCCTTATAGGAAAGCATATTAAACTAAATGCACAGAAAAAACAGAATTGGTAAAATCAAAGGATAGCAATTCTATGAATAAAATTTGTAGAATCCAATTATTCATTTCTTTAAATCAAACAAAAAATTTGCAAAATCAAAACATTTTGCTCTTTGGATTTTCAAACTCATATTATCGGATTTAATAACAAAGTATTTTAGCTTCATCAGCTAAATGTTTCACAGATATTGCAAATAAAAAACTTCGTTACTGAATTAGTAAAACCAATTCAAACTTTGAAATTTTTTTTTTTTTGCATCCAGTGGGGCTCAAACCTGGGCATTCTGGGTTGTAGTAAAAAGAGTAGCTCAGTTGGGTAAGATGTGCGTATCTCTAAACAGTGGCATAACGTAGGAGACCTAGGTTCGAATTTTAGTTGTCTATGAAGTTTTTAAAATGAAACATAAATAAATTAATAAGTTTCAAGTAGATCCCCAACAACAATCAAATTATTTATCTCAAATAAAAAATATGTAAAAAGTTTCAACAAAAACTGTAGGAAAAATTACAAATCATGTTTGGTTATATCAGAAAAACTGTTTCTATGACTGAAAATCACACAGAAAATTCACTGGAATCGCACACGAAATTGTTTGATATCATAGAATCTGTTTTTCAGTGTGGGGAATCTTTGAAACCAAAATAGCATTTCTTAACTCACTACCCTAGAGACTTAAAAAAAAGTAGTGCGTTGAAAAAAAATTTGGTCTTTCGATTTGAGGCTGAACATAAGACATCAAAACTTCATTCAAGGTGTATAATATCGCGAATTAATCCACTAATTACCCTTAGTAATAAGGCGTGCCTTAAGTCTGCTGAGTTTTTGATAATATACAAAAAAGGGGTTCCATGTGAGATATCAGAGCCCAAGATTTTTAAAAGTATTAAAATTAATTCATTTCCTAGTATTAACCTAATTATTGGTTAAATGACAAGACTCCTGGTTATTATCATTAACCAGCCTCAATGGAGTTTAACCGTGTATAGCTTTGATTTAACTAGATTTATTTTTGCTATATTCAATCAAATTTCTGGTTGAAATAACAATATTTTAACTTGGCACCATTACATTACGTCTCCTAGTTGAATTAACTAGGTCCTAATTCATTTTTTTCTCAGTGTATAAACAAACAAAAATGAGTTAGAAAATTCGAATCTTATCAGTTTTGTTATATAAAACCAAATTAAAGCTCTCGTACTGCCATTTTTTGATTCCAGAACCCAACTGAGTACTATTATACAATTATAATTTTATTGTTATTTTTACGACAAAGCACCAGAAATCGACACTGAGTGGCTCACTGTGGGTTTTGAGCTACTTCCAAAAATATGAGATGTGAGTGTGCATAATGCATGCAATAAGGAGCGTGAATCTGAGTTGCGCTCACAATAGTGAATGCGTACACAGCATGCTGCTCATGAATGGTGAGCATGTTAGTAGCTCTGGTCTCATGAATGTGAATGCGTATGAAGCTCACACTCACATGCATTCAGCATTCATGAAGCAGTGAATGGCTTGAGCCACTTGTGTTGAACTGTATTAAAGAAAGACTGATTTTTTTTCTCCAATCGATAAGGAAAGGTTGAAACAAAAGCTTGAACGTCACTTAGGGCGGCTTCAGACCCTATAAAGGACCTTTTCGACCCATTTTCGGAATAAAAATATGTTTTCAAACTAAACTCAAAGATCTCAAAAAATAGTTTTGGAAATAGCTAATTCATGCTCGGGATCCTGGAAAGAACCGTTTTTGACCCGAAAATAAGTCATAACGAGTACCATGGTTTTTAGACCCATTTTCGGGTTAAAAGCAATTTTTTTCCAGGGTTCCGAACCACCCTTAGTTATGTCCACAACTATTTTCCGAAATATTTTCCTCTTGGAAATAAAATTTACTTTCGAAAATGGGTCCAAAGAGGTCCTTTCCAGGGTCCAGAGCTACCCTTATAGTATTCAAAATCAAAAAACAAATTTTGAAATTAATAATTTCAGCAGATCCATAAATGGCAAAAATGATGAGTGGCTCACTGCTGTTCTCTGATGCGAACATTGTGCACCATTACTAAATACGAATAAAGAACCGAGTATTGTTTTTCAGTAAAAATGTATAAATATATAGATTATCTAACTTAGTTATATTTTTAAGAGAAATCTCTTATAAAAAAGTTAATAAGTGCAACGAATCTGCTGTATATTCATTAACACATTAATACTTGTTTTGCTTCATAGATGAACTTTTTGACTTGATTCCTTTTCGCTAAAGGGATTTTATTGATACAGGCTTCAGAATAACAAGCCCAAATATGGTTTTTGAAATGTGGTGAAATTCGTATCCATTCATAATTTCAATTTCACCTTGAGTTATTCAGATATGGAATTTAACTCGTAAATCAAATGAAGAAGAGATTTATTTGATATATTGTATAAATATATACATAATATTTTTAAAACTTGTTACACACAAGAATTGAAATTTCCAATGACGACCGTGTTAGCGGTCTATTTTTTTTATAAAGTATTTTACTTATCTAATAATTTGTTTATTTAGCACTTCCCATATTATGTGGGAACTATTCACCACTAATATGGAATATGTACTCGTATGTAAATAATAAGGAATCTTAATCAAGAATTTTATTGATCGACTTCTGTCACATTGATTTCATTGAAGTGTGCTGAGTGTAATCTATTTTTTTAAGTAATGTTTCTTAACATAATTTAATTTCTTAAATTCTTATAATCAAATTGCACTAAAACTACAAGGTACATAATGCAGGATACCACCATTCTGTGTCCCGTTTGATGATTCAAATTGAACAAACCACACAATTGGAAATGCTGATTGTTACCGCAGGAGCAATGTAAAGCCCACATTTCAAGCTGAAACAAAGGTAAAAAATCGATAAATTCTTCACTTGTCAGTATGTGTAATACTTACGTACTACATACATATTTCCTCAGACTATTTAAAGCAAAAACGGATTAAGTCTACTCAAAAGTTTTAAAATTTAATATGATTTTGTGTCCAGACGTTAAAGTTAAGTAAAGTTACAAGAACTGATTCTCGAACATTGAAAAAATCTTGTTTTTAAAAAGCAAAACGAATGATCAAATAAAAGCGGAATTAAACGAATTGTTTACATTAATTTAAACACGGATTAAGAATATTCACTATATAGTAGTGAATGATCGAAGAATGAAAGTATGCGGAATTAATGAGGCCCAGCGCATCTCAATCAAACGTTTACAGAAGATTATGAGAGACTATAGAATAAGAGAAAGCTTTCCGTAAGATGGGTGTCGGGTTTGTTCTTGACTATTAATGTACAAGCAAAATTGCCAACTTGAACCCGGGCGGCAATTTCGTCTGAAAGCTGGAGGCCTGGTAGAATTTCAGAAATCTTTGAAATAGTTGGTAATTTAAGTATTTTTGTTACATGAAGTTACGAGAACAAAAAGGTCATCAAGTTTGACCCACAGAAAAATGTAAGTCTTTAAAAGGTCAAGTTTTTTCTGAAAATTACAATTTTAGAGAAATATTATTTTTATATGAGAAGGGCGGGTATTGCTTCTATACGACTTGGTAACCCTGCATACACGTCTGGAATAATTCAATTCAATTTTGGAGTCAATAGATAAATGTGGCCAAAACATCAGAGTAAACGAACAGTCGAAACAGTTAAAGTTTCATGTAGCCAATGAATATAATTCGATAGTTTTTCGGAACTTACGTGGCATATTCCATATCAATAATCTTAAAAAGGGAGGAAATCCGATTGTGTTACAAATCGCTTGTGTATTCACTATAGTCTTTAGTGAAATAGATTGCGACTATTTTTTGTTTAAAAACATAAAAAAAGGGTTCGTTATAAAGAGATTTGCTCCACTAATCATCACTTCATCAAACGTCTGTTTTAATTGGCTGGAGAATTCGTATTTTCCAATTGGGCTCCAAAGCTACGCAGAACGTTGGACTAAGCATATCGAGCTGTACGGATACTATTTTAAAAAATTTAATGAATTTTGAACCAATAAATTTTATTAGCTTGTGCTCAGATAGTTATCATAAGACCATCGTATACGATGTGCGTGAATAGCTACCAAATCACAAATCTGAAATAATGTATCGGTATTTTCTAATTTTTGGTATCAAATATCATAAGTAAAAAAACAAAACTGGTAAAAATAGACCCAACCCATTTGATAAAAATTACTGTCATCTAAAAAAAAACTCACTCTCTTTGAAAGTGATGCTGACAAATGATGATGTCCACTAAATTGCTGTAGTATCCATGAAGTATCACTGAATGCATTCATCATGCGCTCGCACATCGTAATATAAAGCGACATATCGACGATATTTACTAGAAAAATTTGTGAGAACACAGCCGGTGAAAATTCCTTAGTAGGAACCGTTGTTCCAGCCAACTGAACCAGAAAATAAAAACTGGAAACAATGTTGCCAACAAACCAGGAGGATATTGACATCAGTAATTGCCATTGATACATGCTACCAATGCGTTGCGCCAACAACTGCAGTCGCCAATAAAGCTGTACAAACTCATCGATTCGATATTCATGCAATGGCCCTATAAGAGATAGACCCACATCATGAGGAATGGTCTGTAGTTCGGCGTTGAGTTTCATCAGATTGTGACAAACGTACAGTGAGCCAAAGTAAAAATGATTAGCAACCAGCAATATGACGTTTTTCGTCATAAATACCAACAGCATTATGACGATAAATTCCAATGATGGATTTGGATTGGCACCAAAGTTGCCGTACAGATTGGAAGCCATTTGCACGAGAGTCAGAAGAGTCTTTGCAATCACGCATTTGTAGAGGAACCCATCACTATGTTTACTTGCACGAAATGTGATGAAGAATTTTTTATGTAACTCTGACATTTCAGTAAAGGTATCTCGCAGTAGCTGTCGTCCTGTCCAATTGCCAAGGATTGTTCCTACAAGCGCCACTATGCTGAAGATTCTATGTACATCATTGATAATCGCATTTAGTGGCTTATCTGTCATGAAGCGAACGCCGACCGCACGCATTTGGGTCGGTGTGGTGTAGACCAATGTTGCCACCATTAGAATATTGATGGCAATGCTGTAGGACATGATCAACTTGGAGTGGTCCAATCGGCCACTACGTCTGTTGTATCTGTAAGGAAGCAGTCCCAAGCCAATTGATGCCATCAGCGTTAAGTTAAGCAACTGGGTAGCAACTGTTTCCGTCAGTCGTGTTAACATTGTCCTTCAGGCTTTGTGTGATGACTGATAGATTCGATGCGTAACACATATACTTTTACGCATAATATATCACATATACCTTAATTAATTAATTGAATTTAGTGACTGACAACATACAGAACGCTATTTTTATATCTGATAAGGGCGTAACACATAAAAAGTATGCATGCATCATATGATTTGACATTTCATAACCACCCGTGCTTATGAAGTAACGTACATTAAAAGTGTGTATCCATTAGAGGTCTGCGCAAAACAACTTGCTGTGACGTCAGATCGAATGAGTTACTTTCAAGTATAGATCAAGCGTTTTGTTCTGCAACTCGTCAGTACCAGTAGCTTCGTTTGCTTGTAAGTTGTAGTCCGCTGAAGAAAAACCACATCTTTTTTCTTGAGAAAAAAAAACATGCGACGTATAATAAAACAACATTGAAGCCAGCTTCTTGTTTCGTTTGGTCGGTATAATTTTATCTCTACAGTCTTGGAATTTTCTGCGAAAGTAATTAGCTATTTTCACAGTAGAAAACGTAAACTCCCGAAAACACGAACATCCCCAACACGTAAACACTGTAGTTTGTACATTGACTTCTCTGAAACGTGTACAAAGCTAGAAGCACTAAAACGTGAACAGAAAGTTATTTAACATTTCCACATAAAAATGCACTGCTACTTTTTAAGGATTCGGGGAATCCCGTAATAATGACAATGCGTAATATTTGCTATTTTAATCGCAAGTGTGCGTGTACGTAATATCATCATCCCTTATTCAGTTGCTGTTTTTCTCTTGAATCACATGGTTCGATCGCCATTTTGTTTAAAAATGTGTTCAAACAGAAAAAAATAACAGATTTATTTGATCCATAAAACTTATTTTTTAAACGTTCTAATGTAAAAAAAACAATTCAATTAATTTTGTGCATATATGTATGTACACATGTGCGTATGCATGTAAAAGTAATCATGAGTGAAAAGTTGTCCTTTATATAGACTATCGAAAGGGTATATACATACATAAGTAAGCATCCAAAAAAAAGATATGAGCCAGATCTATCCGTACAGATATGTACCAGCATCGATTATGTGAAAAATTTAACTTCACAGTGATATTCAGAATGACGATATCTACAGTTGCAAGACCCAGCCGATTGAAAAAAAAAAATTCAACCCACCTTATTGAATAATCTCATAGGCGTGAACACCTTCGGTTTTAATTAGTTCACGTTTTCCAATGTGCACTCTACAAATGTTTGCTTCTCAACAGACAAAATGCGAATTAAGAATAAAAGAAAGCATGAAAACGTACGAAGTCAAGCGATAGCTTGAATTTGTAGAAAATTTCACTTGCAACGCTTGCTTGTCTTTTGTTTTTCGTTTGATTTGATTTCTGATTTGCGGTTGCAGCGCTCACCTCGCTTGCTTTTTCTCTTGTTTTTCTTGGCAGAATTAGCAATGTGACAAGTGGCTTGATAGCCGCTTCACGTGCACTCACGCAGACCTCTAGTATGCATGCATGCTTCAATTCAAATAGGAAAATTGCTACGGCCTATGATGACGTTTTAATATTATGCTCAATTATTTAAAATATTCATATTTGGGTGAACAAAAAATTCTTGCGTAGCAAGCTACTAATGTAAAGTTTATCCTATAGATTTAAATGGAAGTTTATTGATTTTTTTTTACTTTTACAGCTTCAAAAATACTTTCGAGATACCCAAAATTTTTTGAGAGTACAAGATCTTATCTCTGAGCCATCGTTGATTTATAATAATTGCACTTAACTTAAATCGTACATATATATTTATCGTCTTTTTTTCATAATAGATGAAAAGGAGCGTCCTTTGTCACGGTTTAAATAAGTCCTCCTGTGTGTGCAAATCATGATTACGGGAAATGCGAAGCGATATAATTTAATGAAAATGTGCCAACACAGTTCAAGAACATACGCCTTTTGCTCACACAAATCTAAGTCATCATAGAGATTTTAACAACTGAGCCAAATTTCAAAAATTTAAATTCATTACCATTAGAAAGCGTGTACGATTTATGGTAATTACGACTTTACTATATATGTTGCTATCTTAAAGGACGTGACATTCCTAAACGAGCGTAAACTCCGAAATGCTTTTCTGGGGAATTCGATAAAATTTTCAACAAAAACGGTGAATGGTTTGTATAAGCTCTGGATTAAATTGAGCGGGTTTGATCAGTTGGGCATGGCAGCTCTGGTGCAATTTTTTAAGTATGTATATCTAAGCAAACTTGTTGCGGAAAAATTTAGTGTAACAAAAATGGGGGTGGGTCAGTAAAGTGGTACTACAGTTCTCCGATATAAGCAAAACTTCTATGCGCTACACGCAGAAAATGGTTTCAGAAAATTTCACCAACTTTGCCACATTACGTTGGAGATGTGAACGTAGCACCTTCCACCCAAAGTCCTCGGAATATTATGCACACAAAACAATTTGCAGAAATTTTGCCAAACTCGTTGCGTAATATTTGGTGACACATTAAAACACTTTACATAAAGTGGGAGAGGTTGCACCTCCGGGAACGTGGCACCTCCTATACATGCAAAAACTTTTAAGCAAATTTCAACTAAGTAGCTTTTTGCGTGAACGTTTGGAGTCACAGACAAACATTGCTGTAGTGTATAGGGATGCCAGATTAAAATACTTTCGGGCCAGGTCTCTCGGCATGAAGTTATAAGGTTAACGCGGTCTGGGTCGTGGGTTGTGCTAAACTCATACAAAATTACTGCAATTCAGTAATGGCAAACCCCCCTATCCCCTAGCATCCCCCTAGATACGGCCCTGATGGTAAGTATCCTTTAGAGAAAGACACAAGGTGCCATAAGCATTCACAGAATAGGAAGTGTGCACATTAAATAATCAGAAATGGGAATAACCCAGGTAATCATTTTGAAAAGTTACTTTTCCGAAGAGTTGTTGAAGAGATGCAAAAGAGAGTAAGTTAAGGCTAAGGGAAAAACCTGACACCATGTTTTAAGCCAATTAAATTCAATGATTATTACTCTGTAAAATCCAAAAAGTATGAATTCGACTTTCTTATGAAACATTCAAAAACTATTTTTGCAAAATCAAAAACTAACTTCTTCATTGATTTGGCTCAATTTTTTTAACTTCGGAGAAAACCTAAAAAAAGTACTACTTTATTTTCTACTGCGGTTAGATAGACAATATTTTAAAAATTCACTGAAACCTTCACGAATCGTAGAGCTATTTTTGCATTTTCAAAAGCATAAAAATTTCAATGGAATGAATTATTCTCATAATTTCATTGCTCATCTCTTTCGTTTCTCTTAATTTTTTGATAATTTAATGATAGACAATCTACGTTATCTACCTTCTTTTAAAATTTCAGATTAACCCCAGAACGTAGTATATTTTCAAGCATTTCTTGAAAATATCCTTAACAATTTTTCCAGAAGTGCGTATGAATATTTCATACGCGTAAATTCATTAAAATTCACACATACATATGTACATATATTCTCGAAAAACCATTTTTGCAAATTTAAAACCATCTTATTTAATTATACCCTTTCTGTCGAACATATGTTCAATGAATCAAGGAACGCCATTGACCTTGCCATATACATAAGTTATCCAAACGACACGCATTTTTTGAGCATAAGAGGCCAAAAAATAAATTTTTGTTTCCATTATGCTCGATTGAGTTGGGGTGACCTTCGACTAGATGGATAATATGGATGAAAACTAATTTTCCTATGCTTTCAAAACTAATTCGCTTATAAATCTCTATTAACTTATCAGTGAAGCTCATATTATCACTTTCATATTATTTGATATTCGGTTAAAATTAAAACATTTAAATAATAAGAAAAACTTTCAAAATCTTAAAAAAATATAAGTTAAAAATGGTGAAGATCAATTCAAAACCACTCAATGTTCTAATTCCCTTGGGCTTATTTCGCATAAGCCACTCTCTAAGTACTTACGTGCTGTTCAGTCAAGGAAAATCTATATATAAATATCAATTAATAAATTATTTTTTTTTTCTTGGAAAGGTTGTGAAGAGAGGGAGGTAATTTTTTTTCAAAAGCAGGCGGTATCGCGCCCCTAACGGGTAAAAACGTTTTCACAGCTAAACTAATAGACCGATTTTAATAAAATTTGACTAAGAAATAGATTAAGCCCTATGAAAGGTTATCAAAAACTCTTATTTCCTTAAGAGGGCGAGGCATCGCCCTTAATGGGAGCTAAAACGCTGTCTCTGCTGAGCCGCTACAACGATTTTGATGAAATTTGGTATGAAGATCAATTGAATCCTAAGTTAAGATATTTGTTTTAAGTAGGCGGTGCCACACCTTTAACAGGAAAAAATGTTTTCCTTGCTTAACCAATGGATTTTAATGAAATTGGACACAGAGTTAGGTTGAACCCCAGAAAAGATTTCTGAAAACTATAAGTTCTTTTAATGTGCAGAAAAAAACGTTTGCACTTCCAACATAATTCACCGATTTTAATGGAATTCGGTACAGAGATAGATAAAATCTTGGAGAAAAGAGAAAAGGTTGTAAGGAGAAGCAGTGCAGAGTTTAATTTTGTTTCCAATAATGAGCGCTGCCATGACTCCAACAGGCAAATACGTTTCCACAACTAATCTTAGGGACAGATTTTGGTGGAATTGGGAACAGAGTTAGATTGAACTCCAAGAAAAAGTATTAAAAGCTCTGTGCTCTTTTAGTAGGCGTGGAACCATACTTAATAGCAAAAGTGCTGACGCGGCTGATCCACTACACTGATTTTGATGAAATGTGGTACAGAAATAGAATGCATCCTAGAGAAAGGTATTTCTTTCAAAGTGTACGGTGCCGCGCTCCCAATAGGAATATATGTTTTCTCTGGTAAACTATTAGATTGATTTTGATGAATTTTGGCATGGAGATGTGTATGTATATTGAACTCTAAGGAAGAGATAGGGATAGGGCAACATGATGCCGTGATTTTTATTTTTGGAAGCGTTGACAAAAAATAACTCTTTCACATCAGTTATATTAACTACCAAAAAGTTGGTTGAATTCAAACCCCTGGGCGAACTCAAGCTATAAATTATGCCATCAATGTCGAATAAAACTTCAGACACAAACTTCACAATTTTCTGAACACTTTTGGACGAAGAACTTAACCAAAAACTAGTAAAGGTGTTATCATCGGCCAGGCCGAAACTCACATACCCTACACTGCATTGAAAGTACTTTTTAAATAAATGTTTAAAAAATGTTGAAGAGGTTGAATAAGTCGAAAATAATGTAAAAAGGTTCAAAAATGTTGAAAAGTGTTGGAAAAAACTGAAAATGTCAAAAGAATATGGGAAATGTTGAAAAAAATAGAATAGAAATGAAAAATACGAAATATGTTACGCCCACTTCTCCGAATCTGCCTGTTTCAATGAATGACATTCGTGATTGACATGCACAAACCAAATTTTAGCACAATAGCTTGTATAGTTTGCCATATCTGCCCTAATTATTCTTAAAATTTAGGGCGGTGACACACCCACTGGTACAATCCAGTCAGATTTTGATCCAAAAATAGTCTTCCATAAACAAACCCCTTACACCAAATTTCAGTATGATTGCTCATTTATTTCGATAGTTATGCCACTTAAGGTATTTTAATTGTATGGGAGGTGCCACGCCCACTGTTGGTATTTCAAAAGCTTTTGATTAATATGTATCTTATACCCAGTAAACAACTTACATCAAATTTCAGATCAATTGCACCAATAGTTCACTTAAAATAGCACTTACAACTTTATGTTAATAAGGGTGGTGCCAGGCCCACTGATGCAATCTTGTCAAGTTTCATTGAATTTCAAAGCTTATAGTAACCGGCACCTCTACACAAAATTTTATGGAGATTACTCTCATAGCACACTATCTATAGCAATAAACGTATTTTGCTTATATGGGAGGTGTCACACCCACCGGCACCATTGTACGAAAATTTTGCAATAAATCACCTTTTAACAAGTATATCCGCCTTATTAAATTGCATAGCGATTGCGTTGTTAGTTCTCTTTTTATAACATTTATAAGTATTGTAGGTTGTGCCACGCCCTTCAATGAAATTTTCCAGAATATTAACGAAACGTGTATTGATGACTTTTAGTTGTATCATCCCTAAAATTTTAATGAAAATCGTGTGTGCCAATTTGGAGTTATACGAAATCCAAATTTTCAATTGCTAGGTGACACGCCCACTTTTACAATTCCTCCCTTTTTATACGCAATTGAAGATTTATAAGATCTGTATTCGTGTACCAAATTTCATCACAATATCTTGCACGGTTTACGAGCTATGGCGTTAAAGTTTAGGGCTGTGCCACGCCCCTTCAAGAGTCTTTGCAAACTTCAAATCTAGCCTAATCTTAATTTTGTTCTCATCTTCAACAAAACACCAAATTTCATCAAAATCGCAGCATGTTTTTTTCAAAATGGACTTGGGAATATTTACATAGAGTATGGGCGGAAGGCGTGGCCACGACTAGCAGCTTGCAAGAAGGTTTGACCTGTGTGCCAAATTTCATTGAGTTAGCTTGCTTAGTTTTCTCGTAAACCTGATTTCAACAGACAGACAGACAGACAGACAGACAGACGGACATAGCTATATCGACTCAGGTGGTGACGCTGATCAGGAATATATATATTTTTCCATACCAGCCACGCCCCCTTCTATGCGTTACAAACGGAATGACAAAGTGAATATACCCTCTGTGTAGGGTATAAAAATCAGCGATAAGTAATATGCTATTACAAAATATTAAAATAGTTTCGCTAATATCCGAGAATGTCGAAATAAAATTCCAAAAAAAAGTTTACCGGTCGCCAGCTAATTTGAAGCCTCACTTCAAAGCATTTTTAACACAAATTTTTTTTTTTTTTTGGGTTAAAATAGATGTTCCCTATTTGATTTCTTTTTCCATAGCTCTGACATTTGATGTCCGATCGTCAAGTATGGTGTATCGCTGTAAAGGCCTCGACGAGCGTTACATTTTGTAGATGGAGCAATTTAAAAAGTAAAGAGGGAACATATTTTTTAACAAAAAGAGAAAAACTTGGAAAGCCTTTGAGATAACCTTTCAAACTGGCTGGTGGCCGGTGATTTTTTTATTTGTGTTGCAAACTTAATCGCTGTCTCCGGAATGTAAAAAAAGATATTTTTCTGATGAATAATAAACCACTCAATACACAAACCGGAAGAAGTGCTTAAGTTTGCGTGAAATTATTTCGGTAAAGCACAGCGAAAAAGCATTCATATGTGATGCTCTAGGTAGAAACCTAAAGGGAGTGCAAGCAAGTCTACGACGCATTAACAAAGTGCAATGAATGCGTCATCCAAACTTTTAAGTTGTCGCAAGGAAAATACAGCAAACATGAACTTTTGCTAAGTAAGCGCCAAGAAGTATATTGAATTCTCAAAAATGATTTATTAAATTAAGACAAACATCAAACACGCAAAACCTATACTGCATAGTCCCTAGTGGATTAGGAAACATAGAAGTACAATTTTGTTATCTATCATTCTCATTTATCCACTATAAGTGTTACAAGGACTAAAGTGTCATAAATGAATAGTTTGTTTCATTATGTTATTGATGACATCTTCTCATTAAAATTAACTTTATATTTTATACGTACATAAGGACTGCAAACCTTTTAATAAAATTATAACTTAAAATAGAAGCCTTTTAGTGACAGATTGTTATTTAAATTGAAGGTTCTTTATCAATTCAAAATGGAAATCAATAAGGATGAACAATGTGATAACAATAGTTGATTGAGCTAACTGGTTGATTGGAACTAACTTCCTTGATGTCCTTGTAAATATTTTTAAATATAACAGCTATAATTTTTAAAAATTTCAGATTTTATTTCGTTTTTAGGGACGCTAAATATTTCCAGAATTATAATATAAATTTTAATGTAATTTGCATTAACAATCCATTCGGTAAAGTTTCGTTATTTTAGTTTAAAACTTTATTTAAGAAACTTATGCAAGCCCAAAATATTCTGATATAAAGAGAAATATTTCTGCTATTATTCATTTCATTCCAAAAAAAGGTTATTTTCAAACCACTTTAAATTATTAAGCACAATTTGTTAAGACTACACACATCCACGGTGGGCTTTAATCAAGTTTAAATGTCAAGTTGCGTTACAACAAAAACTTGAATTGGGAGTTGTTTGGGATGTTATTTACATACCATATATCGTCGGCTGAGTTCTCTTTTGCTCCATACGCCTGAAGGTGTATTCCGAGAAAATCGAAAAAGAAAGTTTGAGCCATAAAAGAAAAAAAATTGGTCCGAAAAGTACCATTGAAAATTTAATTAAACAGTACAGCCAACCCGCGGTAACCCAACAAACGTTTTGCAAGGCGGTGGCGAATTTTCTAATTTGTCGGACTATAGACTGCTGCCACCAACCCCTTGTAGTCCGGAACCTTTTACAAAGGAGTACGTTGTAATTCGACAAATCATGAAAATGGTGATATAAAATCGGTACTTAAGGTATGCAATTGGCATCTCGGATTGGAAGGGGCGCCAGATCAGCTAGAGGCTGGATTACCGCGGGTTGACTGTATGTTAATAAATTGGGTAGATCTGAGCTAAATATCAAAAATGGGACCAAAATACTTTTGGAACTATAAGATATTTTAACAGATAAGTCATAGAAGACAGTTTGTTCCATGCAATACAAATCAATGATCAACTTATTTTTGATATGTTCTAATGTAATTGGAGAAAGCCTGCATTTAGGCATTATTTCAATGGAGCAAATAAGAACTGATTATTTTTTTAACTAAAAATATGGAAATGTTAAGTACATGGAGTAAATTAATTAAAAATCATGATAGTGGATAGTACTAGATTTTATTAAAAATTTCAATATTAAAAACCACATATGGTTTCACATGCTCGTCATGCTTTTTTATTCGTTTTCTTTGATTTTAGTTATTAAAATATTAAAATGAAATACAAAATTGATTATACATATTAATTTTTTGATAACAAAACAAAATTTAAAATTAATTCAGTTACTTTATAATTAATGAATAAAATTAAAAAAAAATATTAGTTCTTTGAACGCAATTTTTGATTAGAAAAGATAGAAACTATACAATAAACTTAAAAGGTTTTGATTCACAGCATTTTCACATTGTGAAAAATATCTTATCCTAAGTAATATACATTTTAATTCTAATGTTATTAATTTTTGTACTTTATAGGAACACTTAGGTACTTTATAAAGTAGTTTGAACTAAGTTAAACAACTAAGAAATTGGTTTTATAAAATTATTCAGTTTGTTATTTTTAATGCTACTTTCAAAACGTTTTGGTCTGTTGGAGGTAAAAAAGGTATTACAGATTTTGAGTATTCTTCTTTTTCTTTTGTTAAAATTGGCCGCTCCAGCATAATTGCTGGCTTGCATAGAAACAAATTAGGAGGAGTAGACAAAGCATTTTTATTTGCCTTTTTTATATCGACTGTTTTAAAATCTAAATTTGAAAAAGAATTCTTATAATTCTATTCATTCTCAATCAGAAAATGTTGAGATTTTTCATATCGAATTATTTTTATTTTGAAATTTAATATAATTTGATTTTGTTGCAGGTACAGCGTACGATGCACAATCTTTTCGATCCATTTGAAAAATCTTTAGTTTTATTTTTGGAAAATTTATGCAGAGCAAAAATTTTAACAACTGGACTGGACTAAGTACACGGTGATCTGGAAAAAGAATTTAGCGTGCCGACGAAAATGGCGCAAAGGTTTTTACTATACAGTGATAGAGTAACAAAAAAATCATGATATGAAAATCGTAGCTGATTGTCCTCGGCATTTATAGACAAATTTTGAAATACATAATTTTCTAATTTTAAGCTCGTTATTCGTATATGTCCCTTCCGTAGTTACATAGTTATGAACATTATAATCAATTTATTAACACTCGTTAATTTTGCTTTTTTATCTTTGCTTTTATCTAAACTATCATTTTCTTCGAGCAAATAATTTTTAGGAAAAACTGACTTGAAAAAGTTTTGCCCTCCATCTGCCATGACTTTTACACTAGCGTAGCCTATTATGTTTCGTATTGTAATTACTTTTTCAAGAATGTCTTCAGAATTTGGCCATATAACAGGTCGTTTTTCTTTTTTATTTTTACCAGGTACATTAAATTCAAAAAAATCACTATTTTACAAATAATCCAGTTCTTTTGCTTTCATAGAAGCATGTGAAGTAAAGTAAATTGGGATTGATTTTTACCAGCAGTAGATCTTATGAAATTATTTAATTTTTTCATATAATTTAAAGACACCCCAGTGTTTGTTTGAAAATCGTCTAAACTTTCTTGAGAAAAATAAATATTTTTTTTGGAATCACTAAAAAATATTTTCTTTTTCGACCTTTTGTAGTGCTTAACTCAACCGAATTTTTACTACTGCCAGACATTTCTTTCTTTTTAATTATAAAAGTTGCAATTTGCTCTTCTTGTTTAAATTCAAGTTGTTTAGTTATAAGCCTACTAATATTTTTCTGGCTTCTTATTTTATTGCACTCATGATTTTTACCTTTACTAATTTCTTGCATATCTTAATGCAATTAGGAGATTTATTTTTCAATTTTAACCTTTGGCTGTTTTGGAACATTTGTAAGTTTTGCTCCAAAAAGACCACTCGATTTATCGATTTCAGTATTTAAAGAGCGTACTTGTAAAACTTTCATTTTTAAGTGTCCTTTATATGAAACAGTTTGGCAAATGTAGCAGTTACATTTATTGGGATCAGATGAATTCATGAACTTTCTTGTTTGCTTAGGTAGAATAATATCTTGATAATTTAACATTTTTGGAATTAGCCGTAAAGTTACACCTTTTTTATGTTCAGCAAGAATTTTACGACATGTTACGCAGATACTTGTAGGGAACTTATAATTAGATGAATCGTAATCTTTATTCGCCAACTCCTTTATCAATGATTCAATTTGTTTAGAACATTAAAATGTTCTAATTTTTTTTCTCCGACAGCAAATTTTCGTCCACAACAGGCACAAACTTTTTTTCTATTTCTTTCATGATCACAAGTTATGTTTGGCATTTTCGTAGTAAATTTCAGTTGTATTAAAATGTATGATCTACTTATAATAAGAGTACGATATAGACTAGATAATAAGTAATAAGCACGGCTCTGTTTATCACGAATTTAAATTGTGACGAAATTTTATAATATTCACAAGTAAGTACTGTATACGTGTAATGACATTGAAACGTATAGTACATAACAAATAATAAACAGTTAGTGTAATACAAGATTTTTCAAATTACGATGTATTTATACATTTATATACTGACATTTATAATTATTTTTGTAAATTTAAATATTACCTATATAATAAATAAAAATCTAAATTGAAATTTTATTAATCTAACGTAGTAATTTCGTTATATATTGAACATTTCGACAATTTAAAAAATACATTAAATTTATGAATTCTTGAATAAAACTATAATTAATGACTTTCAATTGACTTTAATTCAATAAATTTACCCTAAAATTACTTTGCAATGGGTTTTCATTGGAGTAACTATGGAAGGACATATACGAATAACGAGCTTAAAATTAGAAAATTATGTATTTCAAAATTTGTCTATAAATTCCGAGGACGAGGATTTTTTTGTTACTCTATTAGTGTATAGTAAAAACATTTGCGTCATTTTCGTCGGCACGGTAAGCAAGCTAAATTTTTTTCCAGATCACCGTGTGTACATATCTCTTAATTTTTTAAATGTTTTTCTATGACTGAATGGACACAGTCAACTTTTTGTAGAAGTGAGTATATTTTTGTAAAAAATATTTCAAAGCCGTTGACGTTATTTTATTTTTATTTTGTGGCAAGCAGCTTTCACTCCACAAAGTCATTTTTCTTAAATTACTTAGAATTATCCTGGCAAATTTTACTCAAACTTTTTATAAAAACGTTCGCTAGGTGCTTTCCTCCTCGTCCCGTTTGAGCTTCTGTCCATAATTGACGTCACAGTTAAGTTGTATACATTATCTTTCCGTTTTTAAAAAAAGTATCGAAGAATTGCTTATTGGCACATTAAAAACATTTTGCAAATTAAACCGTGATTAATAGCCATACCTGAACGATCCAAATCCCTTTCTGCCTTTGCCATATTTTTTTCTGCCATGTGCATATCATGACAATGGATTGAGATTTGCTTTAGACAGCTCGCATTTATCCTAAAATATTAACATTCTACATATTCTACGAATTTCTCCATTTAAACTAAAATAATATTGATATGCAAATGATTTTGTTTTGGTTGATTTTCTGTGGCGTTCAACTGGAACTTGCATCACAAATTTTTAATAAAATTAATTTTTCTCATCGTCCGATATGGACCAAACATTATTAAATGAATTTAATCGAATATTTTAACCAAAAAACTTGGTGTATTAATAAAAACAGGTATGTTCTCAAGTCGGTTTCATTATTTTTGCCATCATTGCATCACCTTTTCGATTAATGTATTGCTTGCCAGATTCACGGTAATTTTTCAAAATATAGTTCTGGTCACCATGTATATCATCGGCTACAAATTAAAGTATTTATCATGGAAGGTTAGAAATGTTTTTAAAAAAATAATTACTTAAAAATAAACGATATGAAATTTAAAAAATACTTGCAAGATTTGATGATTTGTTGAGCTAGAACGTTAAAATATGCCAGTTTCCATTATAAAAACCGTAGTCATTAACATAAATATTAAATTTGAAGAAGATTATTAGTTTTTAGCGACTGATAATTTATTATATTAAGAATTATTACATTGAACTTGCAGTCATTTTGCAAAGACCAATATGATCGTAAAATTTTACTTAATTGATCAATGCTTTTTATTCAACAAACATGACAAAGATAACAAATGGAACAATTTAACCTGGTAATTGGTGACATATGTTTCGGCTATTACCACATATATACAAGATTTTTAAACTTCACCAATCACAAAGACGTTTTCTCCCATCGAAATTCAAAACAAACTGAATAAATTTCGAAACCAAATTTATTCCAATGTATACAAATATGTAAACCTACACTAGTATGATTCAAATTTTTTATTTTATGTTTCAAACAGGTTTAATAGGTGCATTAAAGAAAATTTCTTGTGCAAGAAAATAATATTGAACTTTTTAGGTTTTTTTTATAGGAATTTCATAGGAAATAATGGACAGTTTTGTCTAACAAAATAAAATAATATTTTTTACAAAAAAAAAAAACAAAAAAAAAATACATTGAATTTTTCACAATCCATAAACGAAAGTGTCTAGTTAACCATTCTTTCCCATATAAATCGAATGGGAATCTAAAAAGCTCGATGAGCCAGTGAATATTATTATTATGTCAAGTGTTAAAAAATTTAATTCATGATTCTGTAATATCTTAAGTTGAAATACATTACTTTTTTGTGGCTTATTGCATGAACTTTTTTGCTAATTAATTAAAAATATTAGCAAAAAAAATGATAAAGAGGACTTGGGATTGCCTGTATAACATTTAAAACGGATAAACAATTTTTTTCATGTATTTCAAGAGTTTATTTATGTATCCTGAAAAAAGTTATGATTATATATACTACTGGGGGTGACATAATAAATTCTGAAAAATAGTTTCTTTGTCAAACTGAAAAACTAGGTTGCCTTCTTAGGAGGAAAGACTACCCATTACCACATTCTCTGCACAAAACTGAAGTAGCATTTTATACAATCGATTAATTTTTGTTTGCTAGCGTTTTCATTTTATTTTTAATGAAAAGTATGAAATGAAATTTGGTAAATTTGATTTAACCCATTAGGTTGTGGAACCACCTCTAAATTTAAATTTAATCTGGGGCGAAAATATGAATATACTATTTATATGTTATCTGTCTAGACTAGGGGTGCTTTTCACTCCCCTAAAAGGGTTTCAACAAAATTGCCCACTTTCTTAGTAATACTTCATCAAAATAATGAAATTAAAATGCTGAAAAAAAGTATATATAAAAATTATTATTTACTGGGCTTTAGGCCCAAAAGAATTTTTATCAATTGTTTTGCATGAATACACAACAGATATAAAAGTAAATTTTTATATTAAGTTACGCCCAACACAAGAAGAAAGTTTCAACCCGATTTTATTGGATTTAATTGTAGTTATAATTAAAAAATGAGATTAATATTAAAATTATATAAACAACAAAGGATTCTATTAAAGTTCAAAGAAATTTCAGCAATTTTTTTTTTTAATAAGCAGATTTTTAAAATATTTTGGAAAAAAGAAAGGACAATGTAAGTAAAAAATACAAGATCTTAGCAACTATGGACATTTTTTATAAAATCGTTGATTATTACAAAGGTTTCATTGAATATTATAAATATTCTGAAAAATATAAATATTAATGAATGAAATTTATTTAGTAAAATAAAAAAAAAAAAAAATAAAACCAATGTACTTTAACCTGTTTCAAAGAGCAATAGAGATTAAAAAAAACTTAAATTGCACAGATGAAATGCAAAATGGTTACTAACTTGGCTCTATACCAAGAGGCAGAATCATCTTGATAAATTACGCCACCAAACTCTGCCAACAGCTGCTCAATTGAGGACACTACTCCTTCATCAATGATTTTCTTTGTATTTTTCTCTATTCACTGTTGATCTAAGTAAAATTTAAATTCTGTTACGAACTCTCATCGAAGTGATGCAGCCCCACACCATCACATGTGGGCAGAGTTCGATGATGTCATTTATCATGATGATTATGAGATGTATGAATGAAATTTTTTACATTTTAATTTACTCTGCCTACAATGTTGATTCTCCTTAAATGACGTATTTATACATATATTCTTTAGAATGATTCAGAACGTTTTCTGTGCATGGTTCATTCACAAAATAAACTAAACTAAAGAGGATTTTTTCACCACACTACTTGCTGACTGGTTTGGCTTAACATACCCACATTAAATTTGGCAAAATTTACGTGAAAATTTTGTGTAGGGCTTGGAAACTAGTCCAAGCAGTGGCTTCAGCCGCTATAGCCCCCCCCCCCCCTTGAAATCCGGTGGAAAATATTTTAATTCAAGAACGTTCCAAAAATCGTTAATTGCAAAAATCTTTTTTTTTCATATTTTTAAGAATTTGGATGAAAACCCATTCCCTTACAAACCTCAATTCCCTCGTCAAATCGGACAAGATATGTAAAAGTTATTCAAAAATCAATCAAAAAAGGTAATTTCCATATATACATGCATTCCCGTGTACTACTATATGTAATTGAATAAGGGACTAAATTGTTAAAGGTATTTTATTGTCTTGTATGTGAATTGTACCCTATAAATGATAAATCCAAAAGTGCTATTAAATTTAGGCTTGGACTTTTGAGAACGGTGCAATTTGGTCACTTTTTTATGTTTTGATTAGAGCTCAAACTCTATACATTTTTGGTAGATACACATTACCATACTTATTTGTAGGGAATAAAATCATATCGAAATGGCATTTTATAAAGTCAAAAAACTTATTTTTTCGACAAAATAAGTTAAAAAAATTGTTTAAAAAACGGTAAACGAATTAGTTCCCTATTAAATTACTAAATATGTAGTCAATAGCTTACATACGGGAATGCATGAAAATATGGAAACGACCTTTTGTAATTGATTTTTGAATAACTCTTATATATCGTTGTCATTCCGTTTCCGCAACTAGGCTGCATTGGAGAAGTGGGCGTGGAATATTTCAACTTGTTCATATATGCCACTTTTTCATCGATTTTGAATTGTTTCAATATGTTTCAACAATTTCCATATATTTTCAAGTTTTTCAATTTCTTTCAGCTTAATTTCATGGTTTCCATATTTTTGTTTTTTTTCTCTACTTATTCAATCTCTTCAACGTCTTTTTTATATATATTTAATCTATTTTTTTTATAATATTTAAATATATACAATGCAGTGCAGTGTAAGTAAGATTCGGCCTGGCCGAAGATAACACCTATGCTAGTTTTATTTCATTCTTATTTTTCATGTATTTCTTAAATGTTTCAGGGCCGCAATATACTACCCTAATTTGGATCATATGATTTCAGAATTGAGATCGATATTCCACTTTAAATTTTTAAGCATTTTACCCTTATTCTATTGAAAACTTGTTAAAATCGAAAAAACTACTTCCGAAAAATCCATTCTTCATATCACTCCAATTTTCAGAAGTCCAGAACTTGTCAACTAAGCCTTACATTAAAAAATATTCATATTCACCTTCTAGAATTGAAAATGAACAAACTTCAAAATTTTTTTTTCATTGTCGGCTTTGCATGAAATACCCCATATGCCAAAAGATGTAAATATTGCTCGTTAAAAATTCAATCAATGTGTGTTTTCGTTAAAAAAAATGTTAGCCTCACTCCCTCCCTCAGGAAAATTTTAGACCCGCCACTGAATGCAAGCATAATTGGTGGGGGTTGGTTGGCCGAACCATTTGCATTTGTGTAAAATTTAGTTTTATTACTTTAAATATTTAGAGTTCGCCCACTGGATGAAATTCAAATAAAATAATATGAAAACTTAACAATTCTTTAACATTTTACCTGTGATTAAGGGTCATCGCTCACAAAAATAAAAATCATAGAATCATGTTGCCGTATCCTTATTTCTTTCTCTTCCTTAGTGTTCAATCCATCTCCACACCGAATTCTATCAAAATTGGTTCAGTAGTTTAGCTGTGAAAACATATTTTCCTGCTAGGAGCACCAACTTAAAACTAAATACCTTTCCACAGGACACAATCCCTCTCCATACAAAATTTCATCAAAATCGGCCCGTTGGTATAGTTGAAAAATATTTTTTCTGGTCAGAAGCGTGGCACCGTCCTTTAAGAACAAATATATTTTTGCTGACCTTTCTGTTCAGTACTTTTAGTGAAAATAATAGAAAAAAAAATAAAACAAATGCATTAAAGAAAAATGGTCAATTAGCAGTTTACTCTTATAGCGGGGGATGTTTTTGCTGTAAATTTTGTGACATCGCACGCGTGATTCGGAACATGTGTGACCACATAAGATGATCTTTTAGTGCCACTAAACCAGAACATGGTTTTCAATACCCTTTCTTGAGGTTCAGTTTATCTCCGTACCAAATTTCATTAAAGTTGATCCATTAGTTTAGCCGTGGAAACGCATTTTCCTGTTAGAGTCGTGGCACCGCCTACTATTGAAAAAAAAAATTACCTTCTGCATTGCCCCTCTTCACAAAATTTCCAGGAAATAAAAAGCATCAAGCGATTATGTGGTGTTGTTGCAGTTAAAGAGGGATGGAACTGTTTTGATTTCGCACACTTATGTATAGATTCTCTCACTGCATAATTTTTGTTTCTGTGGAGGGCGCCACGTTCGCAAGTTCCCCAAATTTTTGTCCAGAGCTTTTACAATTCGTTCCTAATGTTTGCGTGATATTTAGTTTCATAACCTTGAATAATTCTCGCAGTATAACATTTTAAAGTTTTCGCCTACGTGGGAAGTGCCACGACATCTCATTGAAATTCTTCAATATTTTTTATTTAGAGCTGGTCTATATTTTCGTAGTATTGTTGGAAATTTCAATGCACTACATTAAATAACACTTGCAATACATCAATTTAAATGGTTTACTTGTATGGGCGGAATGTGAATACACGCACTCATAATAAACATTTTTGTTTCACTGTGATAATAATTTAGATCAGAGATGCACACAAATGTCTGCTTTGGGAGCTGGTTACAACAACATATCTTTGGGTAAAAAACTCAAAAATATTTTGCGAAAAAAAGTTATAAAGTTATTGCATTAAAATATTTAGAAAAGAACAATATTCTTTAAAATTTTTACAAATTGATCAAGTTAAATTGTGCAAATAAAATGGCTAAGTTTTCTACTCGTATATGCCAGAACTCGTTGTTCTTTCTACTTTTTTTTTATTTAAATTTATTGTCTTTGCCGCCTAACATTTTAAACAATTGAATTTTTTTCACGAAATAAATCCTCTTCTTCTTATTTCAAAATGGACAATAGACAAATAAAATTCTGTTGGGTGGTCTTGGCATTTAAAGAACTTCCTATGTATACACAACAACTATGATGTTACCTGTTAAGTTTGCGGTTTTTTTTTGCTTTCCCTTACAATTAAAGTTGCTATCTATTGAAAATGGAACCAAAAAACTATAAAACTTCGTGTTTTCTTGCTTGATTTTGTTGTTGCGCCTTGTTGCTAGATTTCCATGCCCACCGTTGATTTAGACAACTGACATTTAGAAATTTGACTGCTAGCGGCAATCTATATTATAGAATCATGACCATACCTTGATTGAATTATTTATTTACTTTAAATTTCGAATGTCAATTGCACATGAGATTGAATGGAAATATATTCATTTTTACCTGCAAAAAAGAACAGAAATTTGCTCTGAACTTTTAAGATATTTTTAAAAATGGAATATAATGTTGTTGAGCCATGATGAGAAACGTCAATCCAATCCTGAAAAGTTCTTCGCAACGCATATCATTTGCCAAAATTTCATTCAATTAGCTAAATTGGTGGTTACGATGCTCAAGAATGTATACACTCTTATGGAAGACCTGCCACGCCTTCTTTTTTGCGTTACAAACGGAATGTCAAAGTGAATATAGCCTCAGTGCAGGGTATAAAAAGGTTGTATCTGGTATTACGGTGGTCAAACCGCCCGATAGTCGGATGATTATCTTATTTTATTAATGAGGAAAAACATCCGATTATCCGACAAAAACTTACAATACATTTACCAAATCTCAGAGACTTAACGATGTGACTTTTAGTAAGTTATCAGTCGACACATTTTTACATTTTTCTCAAAATTACTTAAAGTGGTCTGAACAAGTTTTGAATTTATTCATGAATATAGAATGGTTTTCGTGTGCATTTTGTCAAAATAAAACTTTTCAATGGAAACTTCTGCAACTTTTCGTCTCAGCTCCTGAATTTATAAAGGAATTAGTGGTCGTTCCAACTAACGGCCTGGCCGCGTCGAAAGTATCCCAAGTCATAAATAATACGTTTTAAGCATCGTTGGGAGCACAATATTTTGTATGTTCATGCCTCATTTGAAATATATATTTGTGTGCTTCAACTTTCACCTAAGGACGAATATAATAAGCCTTGAGCTGAGTAAAGACGGTTGAAATCAGACACTTATGATGCAACCTTTGCTTGACCTGCAGATCTTTTCATTTCTTATTTGTAGCTTTGGTCAGTTGGAAAAAGGTAAAACACCAGAAAAGATATGTTGCTTGAGGTACATATAGAAGGTTAAAAAAATATAATGTTCCCAAAGACATGGGCTTTGTTCATATCAAAGAAGCGCAACGGGACTCACCTGTAAGAATTTGGCATTTATGACTTGCAACAAAGTTTCATTTGAAATTTTCATTTAGACATCATGGTGCTATCTCCCGATTAAATCATGTAAACTGTACTTGATAAAGGCCGAACTTTTGCTTTAATTTAAGGCGTAGGACTCGGTTTGTTTTGACACCGAAAAAATGAACATACATAAAGAGTAAGAAAGAGTTCATATCAAACTCAATTTGTGAAATAAATCAATGTACTTATATGTGATCTCTTGTATTGTATATATTTATATAAGGAAACGACGAAAGTAAAACATGAAAATACAAAGAAATATAGGTTTAATAATATACTTGCAAAGGAAAAAATATGAAATCAGAATAAACCACACCAATATAGTGACAAAGCGCATTTAACATCATACACCATCTAGCGTCTCTCCAGCTATCAGCAAACACACAACGCACAACAACGCATCCGCATCCTTTAATCTTTTGTGAAAACTTGCGACCACGATGAATTGCTGGTTTTTCGTTTTCATCTTGTGCTCCATTGATGTGGTGCAACCACTGATGATGCTTTTAAATTGGGAGTGGGAACTCTTAGCTTAAGCAGCGCACGCCTTTGAAAGCCAAATAAAAGAGCAAAGAAGATGAAAACGAAGCACCATTAAGCAAACTAGTGGAAGCATATCGTAAGGATAGTATTCATGTTTTCTTATTCAGTTTTTTTCATTTATTATCCTCTTACCAAGCTGCTCTTTCATTTACCCTCAGAAAATACAGTGAATTCCCAATTATTTCCCTGCTGTGACATATTTTCTCCTATGGCGCATAAGAAAACAACCTTACCTTGTTGTTGTTGTTGTTGTTTTACTTGTATAATTTTTATCATACTAAGAGTTATTACCTGAAATTTTGCCACCCCTTATCTTACTCAGCATCGCGCAAGATTTTAATTAGGTGAGCAAGTGATTTGATGTCAGCCATCTCTCTGCCTCAAAGCTTTTTGCTATGAGTAAGTTCTCATTTTCTAAGCCAGGCATAGCCAGAAGACCTGAATATGAGAACAAGATATCGCTTACCACACACACACAAAAAAGAGCCAATTTCTAGACCCAAATTGCAAGTATTGAAAAAAGTCCGAAAAAACAAAATGCGTTGGGAGTGATCGCAAAAACAATAAAGTACGTTGACTTTCGGGACACAAAATAGAAAATTATAAAAACAATGGAACTGATAGTGAGCAATTGAATGGGACCAAGAAATGCTGAATAAAAAAAACGAGTAACGATAAATATCACAATATTTAATTTTGATTTGCTTGCGTTTCTGGAACAGTTCATAATTTAATAATTACTCCTGCTCAGTACTGTGAGTGCAACAAACACAAAAAATGGCAGCGCAAAATGCATTAAACGAAACAAAAATGGTCAACTACATAGCTGCTGATACTAGTTTTGACCATTGCTATATGGTATCAATAGTAAGTTTTGTTAGCCGAAGTTTAAAAATCTGCAAGCATACTATATTTTTGATTTTGCATTGACCAGTTAAGATTCATAGCACTGAACAGGAAGCTTAGTAAAAAATAAATTATATAATTTTTGAATCGTGTTAAGTATTTTTTATCTTTTGTAGAATTGAAAAATTAAATTGTTCTTAAAACTTATAAGAGAGTTCATTTGTAAAGAAGCCGGAATAAATAACTTTTGATCGGCTTAGCTATCTCTGGTCTAAGCCAATGCAATCGATACGATTAAATATTGTTTATAACATCCTCTTTGCTTTCCAAACGTAAATTTCTCTGCTGAAGTTTCTCTATATTCAATGATGGATTTCTCTCTGGAATGACCACTATGTCCTCACTCTGCAGATTATTAAGCATTCGATTTCATGCACAACATGCAAAATTACTGATATTTTGGACTTTTAAGAGATATTTCGAGCCCACCCAGGAGGGTTTGAAATCCCTATTTGAAAAACTTTCTGAATTTCCTTATGCGACATGCAATGCTTATGTGTTATGATGTCATTTTATTGTAAATTCTTTATTTCCATTTAGTGACATACAGTGTCACAAAAAAAGAAGACAGACAAACATGCAATTTAAATTCACATAAAAAAATAATTTTTAAGGATAACGAATTTTAATGTTTTGCTTTTTATCTTAAAGTATATAAATATACTTTTGAAAACAGCAATAGCTAAAAGTAAAAAAACTTCCATTATTTTAATAAAAATTAAAACCCTAATTTAAGACAAAAATCTGATCAAAAAAGAACTCGGACACCTATGTTTGATATTAGCTATAAATAATAATTATTAAATAAAATAAATCTTCGGTTAATATTTTGTCGGCATGGGTTTTCTTTATTACACAACTTTTAGTCATCATGGCATTGATTCCACTAACTTTCTGCAGACAGAAGGATCTATTTTAGTCCACTCTTCCTAATGCGTGTTCCATAAGAGGAAAGATAGCACTCTTCCTTGGGGGATGCCCCTTGTTGTATATTTAAGATAACTTAGGCGGGCATATCTGCGAATTCAAGATGCCTATAAAATTTCCTCTCATCCGAGAATAACACTTGACTCCAATTTACGAAATCCATATTTCATGGGATAATCGGAATCTGTTACTTTTTCTTTGACAGTTGTAGTTTACTTTCTGTTGTATGAAATAGTTTTTAGTACCAGAGAATAGTCGTATAATGAAAGAAAACAGATTAATGGCACAAAACAAATTGTCAAATTAAATGCATGAAAGTGGTTCAAGTCAAGAACAAACAAATCAAAAGCCTTATTCTCTACCTTTATATTCTCGCAGATCATTCCAAGTATTTTTTGCTCTAACGAAAGCTTCCACAATGATCTAGGACGACCGTATTTTCTGCTACGCCGAGGGTTTCACTCCAATACACACATAACAGCAGACTTCAGTTGGTAATTTCTGCAATTTGTGCTCAATCCATTTTCAATTTCGCCGTTTGATTTGAATGGAAATCGGATCTTGGTAGGATCTGGTGAGCAGTTCGATATTGGGCATGATTCTAGACCACCAAATTTTCAGAATTTAGTGAAGAAAATTGTTGGTGAACACTTGTAAATTGTGTAGCAGGGTGCTATTTGTTAACCCGGTTTCACAGCAGTACAAAAGCACTTTCCACAGAACCGATTACTGGGAGTGTTTGAAAAAATACTTTGAGTACTTCATAATCAATCTTGAGCGAATCAAACGCAACCCTTAAGTAATCGAAGTTTCTTAATTATTGAATTAGTTGCGAATTCTATTCGTCCGCAAGCTCGAGATGGAACTGTGGTCGCGGTTGAAGCTGAACTTCATCTTCGTTAACATTATCTATGTTGTTGTCATCATCGTGTTGTCATCAATGTTGATGTTGTTGCTGATGTTTGTGTTGTCGTTGGTGCTTTACTGCTAAACATGTTTGTTCGTAAATATACTCAACTCTTCTAAAAGACGCGTCTTCGTCGAGCTGAGTAGAGTTAAGTTTCTTCACATTCCTTATAGATTTTCATACAATTTTTTTGAAGCATTCAATTTTTTATTCTTAACAAGCAAAGTGCTTTTTGCACGACACCCTCCTCAAACTCCTCTGGCGCCTACTAAGCTTTGTATGCATAAGCGTTGTCTTCGCATAGGCAACTTACTGTTCGACACAACGTCTATCAGAGATTACGGTTTTCTTTCGTTCCTATTTTTAGTAAATTTGCTGAAATATAAATGGATTTTTCTCATCCTTACTACAGCAACGAGCTGACTTACCCTGACAGATTATTAAATTGATTTTCAAATGGCCTGAAGAAACGATATCAAATATGGGAAGAGTTTATCTTATCACAATTGCGAGCAAACTCAATAAAAAAAATTCGATAATAAGCATGAATGTGTATGTTCTGTGGCGTTTTATTAGCTCGTGCGTATTTAGTTAGGTGCTAAGGGACAAGTGACAAACTATGTAAAATTATTTAAATTTTGTTTTGGAAATACATATTAACTTGGAAATTTCAGAAAAAAAATTGTGAAATTCCATGCTGTAAGTACTGTAAAAAGATTTTAATAATATTTATTTTTAATTTTTTGATTTTGAATCTTTCAAAAAAAAAAAATATGTATGTCTGTCGCTTTAAAAAGACACTGAAATTCTGATTAGCCTGAAATTCGACCTTGCGGCGAGTTGCGGAATATCTAAGAAAAAACAAGACTTAGAGATAAGCTACCAGTTCTGACGCTTAATTCGATAGCTTGAGCTATCCGGAGACCAGTGCTTCTTTGACTTAATCAGGTAGCTTGCATCTCAGTTTACAAGTAGAAGGTTGTAGGATGAAATGATATTCTAATATCGATACAGGGCTGTTTATGTTTATTCCGACTCTAGCTTTAGAAAATAGAGAAATCTTGAGGCTGATCAATTTTCAAAATCTGCGGCTATTTGCTGAGCAGCTATAAGCTAAGCAGCCTGCGGAAGCCAAGTACTATTGACTAAGTTTTGGTATTGAGTTAGAACAAATTTATCAAATGAATGCACAATAAGCTCGCGTTAAACTTGGAAGTATTTTGACTCCGAGAATGGTGGATAAGACCTTGATTCTCGGCTGGCCTACAAATTACTTACCATCTATAGATGAATTCTGTACAAATGAACGTGAAATAGTCTAAGACGACCTCAAAAGATTTTCTTGAAGAAGTGCGCTCTGATCCATATCCATAACAGAATGCAGGAATTTAATCGAGCTGCGTGACACCTTGAGCATGTATTCAAGCTCGTAAAAAATATAATTTGATTCCTCACAGCACACTTATGCAACGATGAACCAACGCTTACTGACCAGATGCTCAACCATCAAAAACACAAAAATATTGAAATTCTTATTCTTTTTCCACAAATTTTCCTCAAATTTCCGGCTATTTCTACCTGAACCGCAGCTTTGATATGAAATTCTGGATAGGCTGCGTCAATTTCGGTCACTTTTTGGCCCTGGTTTGGCGCGTCTTTATTTGCTACTAGCTGTTTCCGCGGCTTTGCCCGCTCACTTCCCGTTGTACAATCTCGCTTACATTCACGCATTCCTTACTGTAGACATTTCCATGCCTCAAATTTCACAACTTGCTATAGGTACGAACAATGACAATGTAAGTGCTTTTGATGTTTGGGAGGAGCCACGCCCCAATACACAATGCCGTTCACATTTAACAAGTACGTAGAATAGTCAGTATAGATCCTTGTTCCAAATTTTAAAACTCATGCTACTAAAGGGTGTTTTTTTTAGAGGTTTGTTTTTTGAATAGAGATATTTTATGGTCAAATCTGGCAGCTCTAATGTCATTTATGTTCAGTTTGGTTTGCCATTTCATCATGAACAGGTTGACAAAAGAACAACGCTTGCAAATCGTGCAAATTTATTTCGAAAATAATGGTTCAGTTCGCGAAGTTTACCGCAAGCTCCGTCCATTTTATGGTCGACATAATCGTCCATCAGAGCAATTAATTCGGTTAACCATGGATCGTTTTCGCACTACGTTTACTCTATGTGATAATACGCATCCGCAGAGACGTCGAACAGTGCGCACCGAAGAAACAATTGCCGCTGTAGAGCAAAATGTTGAAGAGGACCCGAATGAATCGATTCGCCACCGTGCACAGCAATTGGAGCTTTGTCCATCAACTTTATGGAAGATTTTGCGCAAAGATCTTGGCTTGCGACCTTACAAGATCCAGCTTGTGCAAGAATTAAAGCCGCGAGACCATGCAATGCGTCGTGATTTTGGTGTATGGGCCGAAAATGAGATTGATCTCGATGCTGATTTTCATCGCAAAATTTTGTTCAGTGATGAGGCTCATTTTTGGTTGAATGGCTACGTCAACAAGCAAAATTGCAGCATTTGGAGTGAACAGAATCCACATGAGACCCTTGAGACGCCATTACATCCACAAAAACTGACTGTTTGGTGTGCTCTATGGGCTGGTGGAGTCATTGGGCCATACTTCTTCCGAAATAATGCTGGAGAGTCAGTTACCGTTAATGGAGACCGGTATAGAGCCATGATAACCGACTATTTTGTTCCCGAATTGGATGGCATGAATGTGGATGAGTTGTGGTTCCAACAAGATGGCGCTACATGCCACACAGCGCACGTCACAATCGATTTATTGAAGGAAACATTCGATGAGCGCATAATTTCGCGGAATGGACCTGTCAATTGGCCACCAAGATCGTGTGATTTGACACCATTGGATTATTTTCTTTGGGGATATGTGAAGTCGCTCGTCTACGCCAACAAACCAGAAACGTTAGGGGACTTGGAAGCCAACATTCGTGGCGTTATTGCCGACATACGGCCCCATATGCTCGAAAAAGTGGTTCAAAATTGGACCTGTAGAATTGGCTTTATTCGAGCCAGCCGCGGCGGCCATGTGGCCGAAATCATATTTAAACATTAATGGCATAAAATTATCCTTCCAATAAAGCCAAATTGATGGACATTAAAACGATTTTCTTGTGTTTTATTTCAATTCGAAGCTCTATACCTCTAAAAAAAACACCCTATACATCTCAACACCAAATTTCAAAACTATCGCACAGGAGCCAAGATATAGCGTTTTAAGTGTTTTCGTTGCATGATGGTGCCACGCCCGTTGTCCAATACCGTCCATATTTTGCAAGGTGCTTTTCATAAGCCATACGCATCCTTACACCAAATTTTTGGGCTGTTGTTATCATAGGAGCGAAGGTATAGCGTTTTAAGTGTTTTCACGTATGGAAATCGCCACGGCCCGTTCCGTCTATATTAAAAGAGACACCAAATTTCAAAAGTATTACTGTCAAAGGAGCCAAGATATAGAATTTTACGACATAGTGCTTTTGTTGCAGGAAAAGTGCCAAACCCCCTTATCTAATTCCATCCATATATAGCGTGGTGCTTTGCACAGACCATTGCATCCTATTACTAAATTTTACGACTCTAGCTGTCATAGGTACGAAGATATAGCGTTTCAAGTATTTTTGCTGAATGGTAAGTGCCACGCCCTTAATTTTTATCAAAATAAAACAAAACTTATGCTAGTCAGGGATAGTGTAGCTCTCCATTACAAGAAGAATAATTTTTAGAATCGGAGTTGTAATTTCAGAGATTACCCTCTACATACAAAAAAACAAACAAAAATACTTTATAGTACCTCTTTATATAATAGTATAGATAATATTAAATTCCTATTTATTGACATGCAGCAGAGGTACCGAAACAGCATTTGTCTGCGGATCAAAGTGAGAATAATATCGATCTGAAACTTAGAATTAGCTAAACAAAAGATTCTGAATCTGTAAAAGACATTAAACTCGAATCTTTTCCAAAAATATAACTTTTCAAAAATGAATTCGGCTCACGTTGCGGAAATCACCAATTGTAGTCTGGCGGCATAAATTGCATGGTAGCAGATAACGCGTCCGTCCTCGATCATCGTGGAAACATTCCCTAAGGCCAAAAATAACTTATTTGGGGAAATGTTGGATAGAATTGAAGCACTCGCTAATAATGGTGCTCGTTGGAAGAATTTTTGTCCTCCGTAAGGAGATAACATAAAGGACACAGGAAGAAAAAAACAAAAAGAGTTAAAAACATCAATTAAGTTGTTGGTTATTTTTTATAACTATCTTGTGTCACGCATTTGGCCTATCTGGTTCAACTCGTAAAAATTTCAAAACAAAATTAACTCCTTGGTGGAACTATGATATGCGAATTAGTTGAACTGTAGCAAAACTTCATTGCGCGACGAAAGGTTGATAGCGGTTGGTATATGTATAGTATCCACCATAAGCTTTTTCAAAAGACTTCAGGCAGCGAGTTATACTTCTTGTCTGGACATCGAAAAGAAAAAAAAGGCGTATCAAATCACTAAGATTCACGTTGGTGCATTCAACGGCTCCATGACATTTTGTCCGAAAAATGTTGTGCCTTATGTGCACCTAAAGAAAGGCCATCATCTCCAAATTCATCTGTGATTCTCCAGCCTATTTTGACCACAACCCCAATCTTCTTTTATCATCAAAAAAATAAAAACATTATTTTTAATGTTTCAGAGTTCCATGGATTTTCCATGTTCTAGAACTTCTTCTAAAACAATAAAAGATATTTTCAATGCTATATAATTTTATATTCTTGTATTTATATATATTTTCAGTTAATTAAGACTTTTTTCTTATGAATATAGTCTCGTAATACTATTGAAATCATATTGTACATGTTTGACTATTCTTTAGAAACCTACCTTATTTCTAATTATCGGTAAAAGAGCTTACTTTAAAATGAGTTAATAATAAAGCATGATTTTCCGGTTAAGCTACTTGGATTCTCAGGACACTAAATAAAAATTGGGCACTGTCAGCTTTGGTTGATAATTTTTTCAATATTGATCTGACTGGAAACGATTCATGCGTACATTTGCCATGCTTAAAGAGAAAAATCCTAAGTGAATCAATTTTTGTTTAAAGCTGAACAGCACACGTGCTGAAGTAAAACCTTAAGCTCAAAATATCTATGTATATCTGTTTTATGCCCGCCTTTTCAAGTTCTGTTTTCACTTTCTGTTACACGTAGAGGCGTGACATAACGACTGCGGAGGTCCAGACGTTGATGAAACTGTTTTATGTTTTCGTTGTGAATGCTCTGAAGAATACAACAAGTCTTTAGGCAGTTAACTCGTCGTCTCTTAACCAACCTTGAATCTGGCTAATCTTACGTTGGCGGATCGTTTACGACCGGTATGTATTTTGTATGGAATTTTAAGGAAAAATATTGTTTTAATGAAAACTAGTAAAGGTGTTATCTTCGGCCAGGCCGAAACTCACATACCCTACACTGCATTGAAAGTACTTTTTAAATAAATGTTAAAAAATGTTGAAGAGGTTGAATAAGTCGAAAGGTTCAAAAATGTTGGAAAAAACTGAAAATGTTGAAAGAATATGAAAACCATTAAAGAAAGTTGAGAGAAAGTGAATAAGTCGAAATATATGAAAAATGCTGAAAAATTGATGAAAAAGTCGAAAGAATAAAGAAAATGTCGAATAAAATTGAAGTACAAAGGTAAAAAGTTGAAAATGTCAAAAGAATATGAGTAATGTTGAAGAAAGTAGAATAGAAATGAAAAACACGCCCACTTCTCCAATTCCACAGACTTTTGATTCAATAAACAATTCAAATTTTAGCACAATAGCTTGTATAGTTAGCGATATGTGCCGTAATTATTCCTAAAATTAAGGGCACTGATGCAATCCAGTCCGATTTTGATCCAGAAATAGCTTTTTATAAACAAACCTCTTACACAAAATTTCAGTATGATTGCTCATATATTTCGATAGTTATGCCACTTAAGGTATTTTAAATGTATGGGAGGTGCCACGCCCACTGTTGCTATTTTGCCAGCTTTTGATTCATATGTACCTAATACCCAGAAAGCCACTTACATCAAATTTCAGATCAATTGATCCAATAGTTCACTTAAAATAGCACTTACAACTTTATGCTAAGGAGGGAGGTGCCACGCCCACTAATGCAATATCGTCAAGTTTCATTTAATTCCAAAGCTTATAATAACCGACACCTCTACACAAAGTTTTATGAAGATTACTGTCATAGCCCACTATCTATAGCATTAAACGTATTTCGCTTATATAGGTGGTGCCACACCCACCGGCACAATTGTGATAAAATTTTGTGAGAAGTGTGATGGACCTATCGGTACCCATGGCCTATGCAGGTGGGCAAAGCGTGTGCATGCTAGCCTTAGCCAGGTCTTAGCTCGTCGGATTGGGCGGGGTTTTTGCTCCCCACTATTCTGCACTGCCAAAGTTCACAAAAAAAATTCATGCACATATTCTATCAAAATTGCTATCCGTACCTACTCGTATTTAGGGTCAATGGACTGCAGACGGACTGAAATGAAATGGGAGACGGAACAGACTAATCATTGCAAATCAGCAGCAACCAAAACAAAAAAAATTCAAATAAAGAGAGACAAGTCGAGCAGATGAAATGATAGACACTTCTCTGCCTTTCTCTCTCCTTACTAAATGCACCACCATCGACCTACTAACCACACACACATCTAATTATTTAGTTCATCATTATTATTTATTCAGTCTTTCAAATTAAAATCATTTTTTCAAATATAATTAGTTTAACAATGTAGTAGTACATGGTTACCATATTTTTTTTTCATTTAATACTTAAAGTTCAATTTATAGATTAAGCAAATAACAAACAAAATTTTAAAAAAAATTATTAGGAGAAATATTTAAATACATTACTCACTTTGATATCATTTAGTTATACATAAATCCCTCGACGCTAGCGCTAACGTTGAGTGGTTATAGTTGGTATTGTTGTTATTGTTGTATGTTTTCGTTTGTTCTTTGATTTGCTGGTTATTACTTACATTATTAATTCACCTTTTCGTTTTGCTTTTGCATAAAAATAAACACTAACAGACTAGTGCATGCTTAATCTTAGAAGATTTCATTAATTTAGGTTATGTTATAGAAAATTTTAAAATTAGCTTTTAATTAGTATTAAGGTATAAGAAAGAAATTTTACATTATGTAATAATAAAATCAATATTTTACACTAAATTTGTAAAACTTAGAAAGTTTAAAATTAAAGTATTTAATCTTAGTTTTATAAGTCTTTAAGGAAAGATTTGTTTTTGTTTTGTTTTCTTTTTTATATGTTTTTAATTCTTCTGGTCACACATTCTTGCATATATAAATGCGGACGGACAGATGCACGCTTAACTTTAGAAGAATAATAATTCACTAAATTTTGCATGCATTTCGTTACCGAAAACGTATTATGAAACACTTGTTTTTTCTTTTTGTTTTTTTTTTAATATATGATTTTGAAAAATATAGCGAGTTTAATAAGTCTTGTGTTGCAGTCGACGCGTAGAATTTTAACTCTCGTTTGGTAGTTATTTAGCTTGCTTCAAGGTCTAAACTAAAATGTGGTTAGGACTGTCTGCCTGTATACGAATAACAACTTTGTTTTTCTTTTAATTTATGCTCTTTTGCTGCCTTTCTCTGGTCAGCGTTGACTAAGATGTTTGTTATTTATGCTCCGCTGATACCTACAAATTATTTAAGTTTAAGAAATCTAAAAAAAAAGACAATAACACACTAAGCCAACCTTTAACTTACCATGCGGTATCAAACAGAGTTAACTCTCACGATTCTGTACAATTTGTACAGAAAATAATCCCAATAAAGTGAAGATGTAGAAAATATCTACTATGAATTCCGATTCTGGACTTAAAATTCACTTATTATTTTTTTGATTTCAATAAGTTAATATTAAATTCTTTCCACTAAGCTGTAATGCGTTCACTTACGCTGTTTGCAAAAGAATCGGAAAACGGAAGTTAGACGGCATTACTTTGACAACTTTGCAAGGTTAATTATGACAATCATTAACAGATTTTCGCCGTGAATGCGTTCAGCAAACAAGTTCATAAGGGTACTAATTTATAGTTGTTAAAAATTTTTTTTCTTTTAAACTTTAAAGCTACTTTCACAGAAGACACCTTTTAGCAAGTATTTATATCCGCCTTATTAAATTTCGTAACGAATGCGTTGTTAGTTCTCCTTTTACAAGCGATGAATTGTTCACTTCTCTGTCTCTCTAATAAGGACTTGCGTTAAAAACTAAAATGTTTTCAACACTAAATTTTTAAATTCTTGAGGTTTTAAGAGGACCTATCCTTTATTTAAACATTACTGCTACAATCTAAATCTGATGAAAGACTAACTCATCGTATTGTTAAGGAAAGCCAAAGAATGCTGAATTGACTAATATAACCATTTTATCTCATCATATAAGAGTGCGACAAGCAGTGAGGTAGCTGAGAGTAAATTAAAATAAAAGTCGATTAATTTGTTCCTGTTATATTAAGAACAGAATAATAAGGTTTGCTCGCAGCGCTGGTATCATCCCTAAAATTTTAGTGAAAATCGTATGTGCCATTTTGGAGTTATACGAAATCCAAATTTTTAATTGCCAAGCAGTGCCACGCCCACTTTTACAATTCTGCCCACTTTATACGTAATTCAAGATCCATAAGATCTGTATTCGTGTACCAAATTTCATCAAAATATCTTGCACGGTTTACGGACTATTGCGTTATATAAGTTAAAATTTAGGGCTGTACCACGCCCCTTTAAGAGCCTTTGCAAACTTAAAACCTAGCCTTATCTTAATTTTGTTCTCATATTCACCAAATTACCAATTTTCATCAAAATCGCAGCAACTTTTTTTCAAAATAGACTTGGGTATATTTACATAGAGTATGGGCGGAAGGCGTGGCCGTAGACCGATTTCACCTATTTTTATATGTTAGCAGCTTGCAAGAAGGTGTGATCTGTGTGCCAAATTTCATTGAATTAGCTTGCTTAGTTTTCCCGTAAACTTGAATTCAACAGACTGACAGACAGACGGACAGGCAGACAGACAGACAGACAAACGGACACAGCTATATCGACTCAGGTGGTGACGCTGATCAATAATATATATACTATTCCATACCTGCCACGCCCCCTTCTATTCGTTACAAACGGAATGACGAAGTGAATATACCCTCTGTGTAGGGTATAATAAGTTTATCGATTACATTCATAAATTGCATAAATACATTATTAATTACAAATATTATTTGATAACTAGTTATTTTACAGTTTTTGAAAATATTTGACACACACATTTCGGTTGTGTGTTCCTTTGCAAACATTTTTGTTACACATACAGCAAACCAATACGCTTTTCTTCTCTTGGTGTGATGTCTTCATGGTCAAAGATGCGTTTGATTACTTGTATTGGAACCGTTCTTGGCTTCTTGATAGAAGGATTGGCTTTTTTCTCTTCGTAGCTATTAAGATTTGATGATGGTTTTGATAGCGTTATCAGAAGGAAAAGAAAATATGAATTTCGTAAATTTCTAGCTATTGCTAGATATGTATATGAGGGCCTCAGAAACCAAGGGGCATAAGTGCAAAAAAGCTATTTTCGAGATATTTAAGTTTAAAGTTTTTTTTTTTGACACCTATTTTGTTCATTAGACTATAAAAAAGTAATCCTTAAGTGGAAAAACTTTTACAATATGTCACATCGGAGTACCAGCATGCGGTAGGAAGGTATTTTTCACTTATGCCCCTTGGCTTCCAAACACTTTTGCAGTTATGCCACAATTTTAGATCACTTATGCCCCTTGGCTTCCAAATTTTGGTTTTTGTAAAAAAATGTAATTTAAATGCTATAATTTAATTAATAACTCAATAATAAACATAATCTCTTACATATTAATTTTTTATTAATTAAATAAGAAAATAAACACAAATTAATTGATTAACCGTAATTTTTTATTACGGAGTAGTAGATTATTTTTAAAGTACATTTTTAATTATTATTTTTAAGTGTAGTACAAACATTAATAATTTATGTATAAAATATTACATATACCATCAATATTTTATTAATACAAAAATTAAATTGTAATTTATATGTGTTGGCAAATATTTATTTTAGTTCAATATGCCTCTTGAAAAGGAACTAACTAATGAAGAGAAAGTTAGAACAAAAACAATGCATGAAGCTGGGGTAAAAATTATGTGAAATATCTGGTGCAACAAATCGACATCATAATACCATCACGAATTTTTTAAAAAACCCGCAGAAATACAGCGTAAATAATCGCAAAGGTGCTATACCCAAGGTAGATGAGCGTACCAAACGACACATACGGACTCTAGCAACGAACGAAATGATGAGTTATTTACTTTAATAATTATTTAAATATATACAATTTACAATTATTGAAATGATGTGAAGCGTCACAGCTGTACAGTTCAGAGCAAACAGGTCATTAGAACTTTGTTTGGAAGCCAAGGGACATAAGTGCCACTTATGCCCCTTGGCTTCCAACGTAACCGCAACTTACAGTTTTTAACATAATTTGAAAGCACGAGATGGCGCGGGGAGAGCTTAAAAGTTAATTTTCAGTAAATATACATGTTTTCTACGGTTTTATGAGTACTTTGCACGGGCCAGCTCAAAATTTTCAAAATGTGCACTTATGCCCCTTGGCTTCTGAGGCCCTCATATGTGGTTCTTTGACAATGCAAGACCAAGATCATAAATAAAGATTTTACGACATTATTTTGTTTGGTGTTTTTTTCTAGCCAATTTGGATCTATTATAAATTATGCATGCACGCATGGACGCTGAAACGTCCGCGATGCTGTAAAAAATACACATTGGACAGCGGTTAGTCTTCCGCTTGCAACTAAATGCCGAAAGCATTTTGTCCGCATTGTCAACACCGCCTTTTGTTTTGTCATTTTAAGAAACTATCTCAGGTAATTTCTTTACTGCTGGTCCGATATCAGGCGAATCATGCATTATGCTTTGAACAATGGTACATTTATTTTTCTTGCGAATGTCGATTGGTGAACGGTGTTGTGTTTTGAAATAAAAACTGAGCCTAGATTCAATCCGCCTCGCATTGCTTCTTTGCCACTATCACTCGAGCCACTATCATCATCGGTAACAAAAGATTCACTTTTATTTTTTTGGGAACTTATTCGTCACCATTACCAGCTGATAAGTCTTCACTCAATTCATCCAGCAAATCTGATATTGTTTCGTCCAATAAAGTTCTTCGCGCCGTTCATTTCACGTATGCAATCTAGTTGGGCGCTGAGTGAGTACTGAGTAGAGATACGCACTCACAAAGATAAAACAGTCAAGCTAGAATACTTACAGTAGCATGCGTCAGAGCCACAGGCGTACCGTGCATATCGGGTGCCCGTGATTTTGTGTTTTTTAACATAAAAAAAGTCCTCACTTTTGACTTTGAAAAACTCTAGCAAAATGAAATATGTTTCAATAAAACTTGAAAATTTCCACCTACACTTTAAAATTTACTACATCGATTTAGTTTCATTCACTAAAAAAAAGGTCATCAATTTTGACTTTCAAAAACCCTAGCAAAATAAGGCATATTTCTCGATCATTTTGCTCACATCTCGCTAATTTATCGATGCAATTTTCACCATCACACACATAATACACGCAATACACAAATATACACCCAAATATCAAAACTGAATTAATCTGCAATCGTCAGCAAGCCTCATGTAACGATCAAACCAACAGTTGAAGTCTCGAACTCGAGTCGAGTTTGACTCGTAATGTGTGGCAAAAGTTCGAAGAAGTTCAATTTGCTCGTTGCACAGCCTTTGTAAATACTGAATTGCGGTACTTAAAATGGTACAAAATACAAAAGACATGCCTATTCATGAAAAAATGCGTTCGGGTCGAAAACAGCCTGGATGACAAAAAAGTCCTATAGACGAAAGAATTTTAGGAACAACTTTCAATTAACACTGATGCTCTACATGTTTTTATTCATAACATACCTACTGATAAAGTATCGAAAACACTGATCCACCCAGCTGATAGCTTTCGAGACATTTGCTATAAAAAAAATTTCGTCGAAAACGACCCTAAAGTCGGTCTACGGTTGAGATAAATTTTTATCGAATGATACTTCATTTTCATCGTTTATTTGTTAGCCATGTGCCCTAAGTAATGATGACAACTTCTCATCTATTTGAGTCAACATTGAGACCTAATGTTTCCGATACACAGACATACAAATAAGACCGGGAAAACTGCACAAAAATTCTAGCTGGTATTTTAAGCTCAACAACTGAAACTATCTCTTTCGATGCAGAACCTGATGCTTCTCATTTGTATGCGTAAGTTTTTCGGAGGTCCAGAAATGAGTCAGATCAGTGAAGTCCAATGCTGTAGGCACGGCTGAAATCTGTCCAAAGATCTTAAAACTTATTCTTCCTCCAGTTCTTCCTTATATAACACATATTTATAATTTGTGTATATTTAGCAGTCAATTTGCCGTTATATGGCAATCTGCCAGAGTTATACCCATACAAAAAAAAAAGGCAATCCGACTAGACCGTCTGATTATTGGACTTGACTTGACTTGAAAAACTTCTTGCAAATCAAATCCAAAGTTTTACTATAAGAAATCAAATGCTTAGCAAGTGGCAAGCAGTCTGGCTTTCGTAACAAGCATAGTTGTGAGTCGACTGTAGCCAAAGTAACTTCAGATGCATGTTCAGCTTTAGACATTGATTATATTTTTGTAATGGTCATGTTGGACTTCTCAAAAGCGTTTGACTGTGTTGATTATTGAAACCTTTTTAGGAACCTCAATCACGAGTTCAAATTTTCTTGAACGTCCTTGAAGTTGTTAAGTAGTAAAGTATGCATGCTATTGTTACTGCCCAAGGGTCGTCTAGTTCATTTGCGGTGTTCCACAGGGCTCAGTGTTAGGTCCTGTATTATATTCGCTTTTCATTAACGATTCGCCCGAAGTTGTGGCAAATTGCCATATTCATCTCTATGCAGATGATGTTCGTATATATTTTTCTAGTCCCATAGGAAGACGATTTTAGAAAACATTCAGGGGCAGCCGATTTGTAGTAAACTAAAACTTAACCCTTCAAAGTGTGTAGGTATGCTCTGTTCCAAACCTACGGTTAATGAATGTGATTTTCCTCCTCAGGTTTAAGTATTAATTCGTCTCTAAGCTGTGTTAAAGCTACAACGGCAACTATAAATCATATATATAGAAGTCTTAGAAGCTTTCGAATTTCAGCAAGCATATTGCATAGTAATATGAAAATGCACTTGGTTCAAAATTTAGTAATGTCGTTTTTTACTTTTAACTTTAGCTTACCTGGGCACTCAACTTAAAAAAACTGTACTAGGCTTGGATCTTCAACATTTTTATAAACTGCGAAATTTATTAAAAATGCATAGCATAATTCATAAAAATTGTCCTGACTATCTCTTCTTCTTTTCTTTGCACAATCACGAAAAGGGTTGAAGATAATTTTGCCACGCTACAGAAGTTTGGTTTTCGAACGCTCATTCTATGTCACTGCAATTCGACACTGGAATAAACTTCCATAAGAATTGCAAATAATTAAGTCGCCTACACAATTTCGAAAGAAACTATTTGAATTTTTGAATTTCTCTAGTAACTAAATATTTTTAAAATTTTTTGTTTAACTTCAGCTAATTTGTTTTTATTAATTTAATTATTTTCGCATTTCACTGTATATATTTAAAAAAAAATTTAATTTTCTATTGCTTATTTATTAGATATATTATCTTGTAGCACATTGTTAAAGTTTATATTAATAAATGAAATGAAATTAATTAGAAAAAATCAATGTATCTCTTTTATCTATAAATAGCTTCCTCTAATGGCAACCTATATTTGTCTTCATAAAAGTCTCTTCATTTTGGATTGGTTAATAAACATCACACAATGTCAAATGGATGTTCCAGCTTCAATATGAAAATAAAATACATGCAAAAGTTGAAGTCCTTAAAGTAATAAAAACTAACCTACATTTCCTCAGTATAGTGGAGAAATCAGTAGCTGTCAACAAATTGCTTGCGCTTTTATGATGTAATGCAAATCCTTTCCGGTTACTATGTGCATCCTTCACTTGATGGAATGACATGTTATAAAATAGCAAATTTTATTTTCTTGTTATTATTATTTGCTATTTTTTTTTCAGTCTTTTAATTTCATATTTTATGAAGTTTAATTCACGTTGCAGCCATGAAATAATGAACTTTTTATGCAGATGTTTAACGTTTTAGTAAAAATATGACATCGTTACGCCCAAGGCGTGTTACTGTATATGGGTGTGCTTGTGAGTCTTTATGTGTGGCTTCTTTACAGCTATCTAGTCAGTCTGCCAGTTTGTCGTGTGCCGCTAAAAAGTCGAAAGAATATAAATTTGTTGAAACAGCAGAAGCAGTTGCGACAGTGGCGTACGGTGGAATAAAGGTGATACAATATTAGCTGCCAAATTAGAAAAGAAAAGACAGGCTGAGCTTTCGTTCCAGGAACTATAGCTTTTATAGTTAAGGCCGTGATGACCCTTCATGGATTTTTTACCATATTTAGGTATTTTTTTCTCTGATTCATATAATATTTAAGTATACGTACTCGCAAACCTATGTATATAGGAGAAAACCCATCTTCAAGGAAATTGTCTAATTCGATCATAGGTCAATGTCGAGAAGCTTTCTCATATAAATGCACCAGCATTTTGATTAAAATGAGGATCGTAGAATGAGTCTGATTTCAGAATCAGACTACGACTTGTGTCGTTTCTTACATAACACTAGCTTACAAAATTCAAAAAAAGTTTGGAGATCCGAACTCCTTTATAAAATTCGTATAAGGTATGATCTCCAAAATTAACTTTTAAAAATTATTTCTGTTTAAGTTTTCGAGACATCGACCGATGATTTTTTGTTCTAAGGAAAAAGGTGAGCTAAAATTATTTGCATGATATTATATGAATTCCTTTTGGCCTAAGAGATTTTATCGCAATGAACTTTAACTGAATAGTAATTAAATTACCTACAAATAATATATTTTATCCTTATTCAATCAGTATTTCAGGAAATATTGCTGAGTTTTTATAAACTTTTGTGTTTTTTTCGCCGCCCCCTCCCTAAACAATTTTCACCGTGAAAAATTTTTATTTACTTAAAAAGAAGGTTATCGGCGTTAACATTACAAAAAAAAAACCTACGAAAATGACATTTACATACTTAACATTACAAAACCTCATGGAGACCCTACACATTTCAATTTACTACTATTTTCATTTATTAAAAAAAAAACAAAAATAGTCCAACAAACTTAATCTGTTGGCCACCTAACATTTTCTAAATTTCTCAGGCAGTGATATGAAAAATTCGTTTATATTTCCTGAAACGCTAACTGGATAAGGAGGAAATATTTGATTTGTAGGTTATTTAATTACCGTTCGATAAAATCCTTTAGTTCAACGAAATTTAAAGTGTCGCTACGTGAATTAACATAATTATAATAAAATCAAAGTTACAGGACATCAAAGTCAGCTATTGATCAAAAATTCGATTAGCACACGATTAGCGCAAATTGTATTAAGTTCTACACAATTTACTAGTAAATATCAGCTTTTTCGCAAGCCTCGAAGAGACTGGAAGCATGTCAGCGGGTGAGTACACACAGATCATGTCATGCTTAAATTTTATAGGTTTTTTTTACGGTTTTTGATTATAACGGCACTTGCTTGCGTTTTCGAACGCATAATTTTAGTATACTCATGAGTTTTGTATATTCCACGAGAAGTAAAAACAGATAAATTGTGTTGTTTCGGTCCAAATTAGGTTTTCAAAGCAAACACACATTTGCGATATCTGATATATTACAGGTAAAATATACAACTTTGGCGGCGAGTCTGACATTCAACGGATTCTTGACATCTTCGAAAATTCAGAAGATGACGAAGTAGCTGAAGATACTTGGAAACCCGTGGAGCTTGAAAATTATGCTGCTGAATTAAGTAAAGAAATGTGTTATGTTTGTGATTTTTCTAGGTTTTCAAAATAATAAAATTTTTTCCCAGCTGGTGCCCCCGAGGAAGTGCTAATAGCAAATCCACCAAGAAGGGATGTCTTAAAAAGAGCAAAGAGTTTCCAAATACTAGCTTACGTATTGCGCCTGATTGTAGTAATTTGGAAATATTTCCTATCATTTCAAAGAGGCTATAAAAAAGACAAAATGTATGCACTTTCAACAAACCCCGACGTGTTGGAGTGAAGAATCTAGTTTGTGCAACCTCCAATGGAATGATTGTTGATTTTGAGCTTTTTCAAGCTGCTGAAACATTTCCAAACTGTAGGATATGAACCTTAAATTATCCTTTGGCTAACAAAACTTTTACCAGTCGCCAGTCACCTTTATCTCGATCGATTTTTTTACGACTATTCCACTTCTGGAACAATCAAATGAAATAGGTTTCAAAGCCATAGGGACCATAATGAAAAGCCGATTAGAGAAGAAGCTACATTTGCCGCTAGGCAAAAATATGGTTCGGAGTAAAATTAGCCAATATGTGAAGAATGACGAAGTGGCGGTGGTGAAATGGAGCGACTCGAAATGCCTCACAATTGCATCAACAAAATGTGGAAAAGATCCTGTCGGAGGAATAGATTGCCAATACCAATACCGGCCATAATTGAAGACTACAACGAAAATATGGGTGGTGTAGATGCTTGTGATAAAATGATGGAGCACTATCGAATAAAAATTAAAAGGATGAATGGTTGTTTTCCATTTCTTGGACCTAGCAATTTTTAATTCCTATATGGTGTATGAAGGGATCCACCACCTGGAGAAACACCAGAATTCCAACTATCTAAGGATTATCATAGCACTAAATATAGGCCTAATGATGCCCCAGAAGATACAAGGTACGACAGATACGATCATTGGCCTGAAACTATGGAGGGAAGAGCCAAACTAAAAATTTTTTTTATATTATACGAGTATTCCATTAATAAAATTGAAAAAAGTTCTGAAAGCTACTGTGTCCTTTTTGCTTACAAATACAGTTTTATTTGAGGTCTAGATGACCAGCATACACAAACGTGCAAAGTCATTTTTTAATATACATATGATGAATGGCAAATTATTTATATTGGCATTTTGAATTGTGATTTGAAGAAAACATAAAAAATGTTTACTTTTAGCGAAGTTATAATTATTTATTGTCGTGGGTATAAAAGGGATAGAACATTTTACATATTACTTTCCGTGTTATATTCTTTCACTCGCTTCACGGGAAAATAATTAAGTTATTATTATTATATTATTAGTTTAATTTTAAATTAAATAAATAAAAACTTGATGTATTACAATAGCAATAACGATATTTCAAAACATCGTAACATCCTATTTGAGGCTGTTCATAAGATACAAAATAAATAAATGCTATTATGTTGATAATTATAAATTATATCCAATCCCAAACATTTTATATATGGCTCATAAGAATAGATATTATTTTTCGACAAATGTTTAGTTCCCTTGTTTTACAATAACATAATATGCTAAACACATGGAATGAGGTTCGGATGCGTTGTAAGGTAGTTTAACCTTTAAGTAGGCGCACAAAGAGTTTTACTTAATTGGACGTCATGGCGTCAACATAGACCACAATTATTTTTTAAATAAGTGTATGTGGCTAAACAGTAATGAAATCAAAGATTAAAAGAATTATTATTTGTTAAATATCCTCTTAATAATTCATATCATACAATAAAAAACACTTGAAATCTACTGTTTCCAAAATGTTTGACTCCATGCGACCACTTAAGACTTAAATAGCTTATACGTAAATTTTGGTCAAAATGTATGACTATCAAATTCATTGAGATATCGACCAATATTTCTTGTGGCACAGATCCATGATATGAGCGAGGAGTCAACAGTCAATATATCCATAATAGCACTCCAGGTATCCACTTTACACGTATACTCACCCTCGAAAAATAATTCATTGTCTCCATTTTTCGAGAGATCTGACCTTGGAACATGAACACATGTTTTTCCTGTTTATATCTGGTTATTACCATGAGGCTGGGAGCTCAATATTTTTCATGGTTGCTAGAGCTATCAAGATCACCGCAGAGAGAGCTGGAGATGCTAGAAGCAGACTATATCTTAATGGTAGCCAGCGCATAATAGTGCAAGAATTTTACTTCAGTCATCCATGATGATCCCAAATCATTTGGAAAATATACCAACATAAGATGAAATGAGTTTATTGAAACCGATAACATACTAAGCCTACTGTACGCCGACAGCAGCAGCTTGAAATAAACTTGATGCCTTTCATAGTTAACTAACCACACCCACGTTCCCCCTGTCAGCATGTGAAGCTCTTTGGCTCAGCGCCTTCATACGGAAGCTGCTCATAAAAGTGACATTTTGCCAACATCAGCGTTGCAGTGTTTTGCCAGCGAAACTTTTCGCAATTTTCCAACATGTTCTTATTCTTTTTACTTCTTTTGTTGCCTGATTTTTTTACCATATTGGCTTTTATTCTATTCGGCGTTTTTTACCCGAGCAGAGTGTTTTGCTTCATGTTTTTACTTTCTTATTTACTTCATTCCACAGCGATTATTACGATTATATGCATGTCAGCGTAATGTGAAATTTTTTGGCTCATAACCGGAAGGGGCAGGACGTATTTCGGTGGCACGAACATCACTTTGAAAACGCAAACCGTGAACAAATTAGACAGCTTCAGCATCATCAGCCTAACGGTGAAATTTTGGCAGTTAAAGTGCGCTGTACTTTTTAAGTTTTATTTTGGCATGTGAGCCATGTAGCTGGTAGAATGGTAACGTGTAAATGCGAGAGCTGATGTCAAAAGGCTTGAGCCAATAAAATTGTAAACTGTTTTATTTTTTCGTTTTTGATTTCATTGAACTTTTGTTCGCCAGTTGGTTGACACTGTAGTAAGCGGTTTTGAAATCGTAGGAAAAATGCCGAGTTTCGTTTTCGAACTCTTCGGTCTTGTCCAGAAACTGCATTAGTGAAAATATTTGGTCCGTAGTAATTTGTTGGGGTGGAAGCCACATTAATACAATGCGATCAGTGTGGTTCACAAAGGTTCGAATGCTAAATTTAACAGGCGCTACCCTTTCAGGGTATAGTGTCATATTGTTAGTAATGGAGAAAATCGTGTTGATACACTAGACGAAAAACTAGCCATTTTCTCTTCAAATTTGAAGAACGCTAACACTATATCAAAACTTCCATCGCATCTGTTGGCAACGTTATTTTTTTAGTTTCTTTCTCTTCCGGACTAGGTGGTGGAACACCTTCGTTGAATGATGGTTATGTTCTTGTTGCTTAAATACTTCTGCAATCGGTGTATGATGCCCAAAACATTTTCCTATTTGTATTTTATCTCATGCCGAAGCATTTGACATTGAAAAAAAATCGTCCACCGTCCCCTATCACTAGCGAGTCAGGTTTCCCCGATTATTTTATTTCTGTTTTTTTATTTATCATTTCTTTTAAGATACTAGCAGCTAAGTACTTTTCTGCTACCCACGTCAATCCTTTTTGGCAGACTTCACTTGAGAATTTGTGCAACGTTTGTTCAATCCATGTCCATTTTTTCCTAACGGAAATCGGACCTAGTTGGCATCTGATGGAATGCTTTGCTTAACATTGGACACAAAGATTTTGAGCTACCTAGTTGCTGTTGATACAAGCAAAGATTTAGATTTTAGCTTTATAAAATGGTGATTCATGCGTGGCCCCTTAAAGTTTAAAACCAGGGCCGTAGCTAGAGCCTCGGGGGCCCTGGGGCAACAAGTGATTTTGGGGCCCCCCATACGGAAATCTTTTTTCAAATTTTAAATTACCCCTACACCAGTGTTCGTAGATTGTAGTAAAATTTCTATAGAAATCAATACAGAATTCTACCACAATCTACGAACACTGATCTACACTGGGATAAAACTCGGCCCATCAGCGGGAGGGAGCAGGGAGCCACGCTACCTCTTTCCTGTCCACGCAACACTAGATGACACATAGGGAATTTCCGGTTAATGGAACCGTTTTTCCCAGTGTGGGATTTATCATATGTCGAACGTCTGAATTTCCCGCGCGTATAGGGGTCGCAAACACTTTACCGAGGTAAGTTTCTTTCAGGACCAAAAAAGTGGTCGACGAGAAGAAGCCCCTTCGGGGGCCCTGGGGCACCGCCCCGCCTGCCCCATGCTCGCTACGGCCCTGTTTAAAACACGTAGTTAAGTACATAAATAAAACTGTAAACCAGGTCGTTTAATTTAAGACCAACATATTTTTTCCGCTCTTCTGTAGTTAGGCTCTAGTGAAAGTTTAGTGAAACGTTCAGTCCTGTACTTTTTAGATGTCATTCATCGATACATTAGTTTTCCTTTGCATATTATATGGAAAATGTGTTTATATAGTTTTGAATAATATCTCTCTTCAACTTTTTCAGTATTAATATTTTTTTCTTTTATTACGTTTTACTTTTTTAATGAATTAAATCTTTTAAAGAGTGCTCCAAATATATAAAAAAAAAATTGACTTTGAATTTATATTTCTTTTTCTAAGTCTAAATAAAACATTTTCATGTGTTAAGAACCTTTTACAGAACCTATAGAGGTTTGACAATTATTTCCTGCTATCTTATACATATCGCTCGTTTGCTGCAAAACCGTCATAACTAAAAAAAATGTTTTTTGAGTTATTTTTGTAGCATTATCCGTCATTTCATGTTTTATTTTAAGTCAAAAAATCAGAAAGGTATCTATGTAACTTGCCTTGTGATAAGAGCTTATTTGGACATACTTATTTAAGTTTTCATATAAAAAGTCATTTATTGAAAATATTAAATGGGATTTTCTCCCAATCTCCAAAATATTCCATATTGAATGCGATCTGGTAATACCGTTAACACAAATAAAGTGCAACCCCAATTATATCGCTATTGAAATTTAGTCGTCGACGGGCGAAAATTCTTCGATCAAAATAATAGATACACATGTTTTGCTTTTTAATTTTAGCTCTAAAACTTATAATTTTTGGGTTTTTTTTTATAAAAATGGTGAAAGTATTAAAGTAAAAGATTAAATTGCAAATAAATTATGAAAAATTTACTAAAAATATGGGCAGAATTAATCGGTGCACAGCAAAGAATGGCGATTGGTTCTGAGCCTAAGAAAAAAAGAACGTCGCTTAATTGATGGGTAGGCCTTTACGTTTTATGAAAAAAACAGTAAAGGAAATTAGACGAAGACCAACAAAAGCCACTGCAGCAGTTGATCGTCAAATAGTTATACCCTCAAAAAAACACCTTTTCAAGTCTTCCAAGGCAATTTCTGCGGAAATCGGAAGTGTCCTTAGCGCTCTTACAGTCCGTCGTCGTTTGCAAAAGGCAAACCTTCCCGGAAGAATCGATGGAAAAGTTCCGCAGACGCTTGCGATAAATTTGGACATGAGGTCAAATTTTGCAAAGTCACAGACCAGCTGTTGGAGACTTGATCGTGAAAAAAAAAATGGCAAAATATTTATGGAGCGATGAAACCAAAATAAATTTATTTGGAAATGACTCCGGAAAAATGTGAGGCAAAAGTAAGGAGTTCCATGTCCGATTCACAAGATAGAACGTTAAGCATACTATGCGGCTGTTTTTCGTGGAACGGTGTCGGTCCAATTTTCAAAACATCGCACGAAATGATGGCAACTTAATACAAATATATTTTGAAAAACATAATGATGCCATTTGCAGAAGAAAATATACCTCTTCGTTGTGTCTATCTGCAGGATAGTGACTCAAAACACACGTCCAACTTAGTCAATAAGTGTTTTGAAGGTAGTAAATTTACATTCAAAAATGGCTCAGTTAACCACCGGACTTGAACCCAACTGAAAACTTGTGAGGGCACTCATAAAAAAAATTAGCTAAAAAAACTTTCGTCAATAAACAGTAATTATGGGAATACGTTCAAGAAATTTGGTATGAAATACAAAAGTAGTTAAGCAAAATGGTGGATGCACTAGATAATGAACGAAGAAACGTTAATCCTATAGAATAAAAACTATGTCACCAAAATTTTTTTAGATATTTGTTGTTGGCGTAAAATGTATCTATTTTTTTGAGCAGTATAATTTTAAGGACCAAGTATTTATTAACCACATGGTATTAAAGTTCGTTATTTTTTTAAATGTTGAAATAGAGAGATTAATCTTATGCTATGTTTTTTGTAATAAGTACAATAAGAAACAAAATATTTTATGGCAAATGAGAAACTTCTTTGTGTATCTATTATTTTGATCATGGGTCATACGTATCATAATATTAGGTTACGTAAATTACATGAAAAATAATTTTTAAACAATGAAATTTTGATGATTAGCGGTTTAGGTTCAATTGTTTTGAGCGATAACGTAGACGAGTTTTCCTGTAACAATTATTTTTGAGTTTATATGAGCTCTTCGAACATTTTTTTAAATGCACGAAATTCTCCGACTTGATTGAAATTTTGCATAGGTGTACCTTTAGGATATGACTTAGCAAACAGTTATACAGTTTTATCTAATGAGCCTCAGTTCGGGAGATATCGAGGCTCAAAAACGGTTACTTACTATAATGTTGTAGTTCAAGACGATATGCAAGCATGCTCCAATAAGGATCAAGCAACAATTAATCCGTTCGGAATATATGTACATTAGGGTGATTGAATTTTTTTCTTTTTTTTTTGACATTGTTAAGGTGCTGTTGCTTAAAAAGTAGGTCTATGTATGAAGAAAAATTTCACGAAAATACCCATTTTATACGGTGGCGCCGAAGTCTGTTATATAAATAATCACCATATATTTTAATATCAAAATTCAAAATAGATAAAATGCAAAAAAATATATATATTTATCGTTTTAAAGCAAAAGAATCAAGCTTTTTGGCCATGCTAAAAATTCTACAGGTTATTAACACATTTTTTGGAATAAATTTGGTGAAAATTTAGTTGAGTTGTAACAGCTTTGTCCCCGTCGTGTTTTACTGTAAATTTTACATTACATCTTTAACACTTAGCGGTGTATGCGTCAATTTTTTTAGCCAGTCTTATACTCGTCCTTTCTCATCCATTTATCAAGGATTGTGCAAAATCATGTTAGTATCATTTAAATTTTGCTGTGTTGACATTTTTTTTGCAACAGTCAATTCTTACCTGAAAATAAGATAAAGGCTTTATCCAGGAAAAGGGGATCAAGTTCTTGAATAGAAAACGCTTTTAATAATTTTTTTTAAAAAATAACGATTAGCCATTGTCAAAATAACAACACACTTTACTGCTTGAAATCAAACATAATCCAAAGGTATGAAGCTAATTATTATCTCTTCTTGAAATGCGACAGAATTTAAAGCTCGCGAAAACTGCTAACTTTGATTTAATTCTATTTTATACGTTGTGGTCGCCAAATCAGTGTTGCATTTCTAATCAGCTTGTGTCGATTTCTTAATTTAATAGCGTCTGAGGGCAAATCGCATTTTGTGCGTTAAGAAGGAAGCATTAACTATATTTGTTTTTAATTCTTTATTCTATGAATAAATATGTAACCGTTTGGTATTAAGCCCGGAGGGATTTATTATTAACCCGGAGACTCAGAAATCATACTCAAAATCCTGAGTCTCTGGGCGAAATTCTGAGTGCTGGCAAATCTAGATCGCCCTATAGTCCTGCTTATTTTTCGCATCGAATTGCCGTTGCAAAACGAGCTGGTAATTAACCAGCTCTCTCGTCGACAAATCAGTTTGTCTTATTTTCATGTCCATGACTTTATACAAAATCGTAAACTGATATCCTTTCAACAACACAACTACGCAAAAATGACCAATTGCTCATACTACTTCACATTTCAATGTACCGTTGCATTGGCGCCTGCTTGTCGCTTATAACGCTCAAGTGTATGCTCAATTTTGTGTTGTTGGAGTTGTTTGTTTTTTATACGAAAAGGAGTAGAATTACGCACTTGCTTGCTTTTTTAGGTTCGTATTTTTGTCAAAGTCACGTTAACAGTGGGTGAATGCTGGGCCGTAAAGCCAGTCCTGATTTTAAAACAGAAGTTTGCACAAAAATGTTCATACCTTCCAGTGGTCTGTAGCAGAATTATATTGGGTGATCCAATAAAAGCTCCCTTATTTGTTTTCTAAAGAAAATACATAAAAATCATTGTACTGATGCAAATCTTAATTTGGAATGATAATTCGGTTCCTACAACTTAATGTTTAAAAATTATTTCGTTCAAATGTTGCCACCGACTAGTTCTTAAATGGTCCTTTCGAGGTCCGTGCGCAGAAATCAACCAAGGGGGGGGGGGGGGGGGGTTTAAATAATATATATCATGTCCGGTTATGGAGTTCGCAAAAATAGTATTTTTGACCATAAAGCATGCAAAAGAATACAAAAATACAGAAATTGTTTTATAAATAAGTCATATATACAAGTCATAAATATTGTATACTTTTAAAAACCAAAAGAAAAAAAATTATATAAAAATTAGTTTTGACTAGTCCTTAGACCCGAAAGAGTTTTTTTTTTTGAAATTTTTTCTAGTACCAAAACATTGTGGGCCTTGCGTACACAGATCATTTAAGTGCCACTAAAGAATTTTTGACTAGTTTGCAGGTCAACAAAAAAAGTTTTCTTTTTTTCAAATTTCTTTTCCATGCAAAATAGTGAATATCACAAAAAACTGATGGTTTTTGGCCAAATTACTGCTTTAATCTTGTTGAACGACTCTATATAGATACATGAAAGACATAAGTCCTCTGATTGGTATTCTGAAATTAAACCTAAACTTCGTTTGATTTTACCAGCATCAAGGGACAATAAACAGTTTTGAGAAAACTTCAGATGAAACTCGCGACCTCTAATTCTTAATAGAATCGGCTAAAGTTTTACAAAAGTTTATTTCAACGGGTTATGGAACCGTTTCAGACTAGGAGACGTAAGCATTTCAATCGATTTTCTTTACGCCCTAATATATGTACATACATACATAAGTGCTGAGTCGATAATTAGTTGTCATTATGTAAGAGGCTAGCTCTGCGAGTTACTGTAAAAAACTCGTCCAAAAATCTTTGTATATAAATTTCGATATCGCGATATATATTAATTGAGTCGAAACCATTCAGCAGATCTTCTGACATTGTTGATCTAAGGTAGAGTTGTAGACGACGTCGCATAGAAAAGTGTTCACAGCATTTATTCATGAACAGAGAAAAGCCAGGGCAAAACAGGAGGTAGTTAATTGGAAAATGTTGAAGTAAGATAACCTTGGCAACACTTCGAATTTCTTATGCTTCTTCAAAGATAAGGTTTTCTTACTGAAAAAACAGGATACTTAAACGACAATTTTCGCTTGGATCTGTTTTGTGAAATATCGGAAGTTGCGGATGAATTTTCTAAAAATTACAACGGGTATAAGGTGCGAACCTTTTAAGTGATCTCAACAAAATGGGTATCATATGGTATATACATAAGTAAGCTTTTAAGTGTATTTTTTATTACACCTTTAATACATCTCTCTATACATAAAGGGTGTTTTTTTTAGAGGTTTGTTTTTCGAATAGAGATAAAACTGGCATTTTATGGTCAAATCTTTCAACTCTAATGTCATTTATGTTCAGTTTGGTTTGCCATTTCATCATGAACAGGTTGACAAAAGAACAACGCTTGCAAATCGTGCAAATTTATTTCGAAAATAATGGTTCAGTTCGCGAAGTTTACCGCAAGCTCCGTCCATTTTATGGTCGACATAATCGTCCATCAGAGCAATTAATTCGGTTAACCATGGATCGTTTTCGCACTACGTTTACTCTATGTGATAATACGCATCCGCAGAGAACAGTGCGCACCGAAGAAACAATTGCCGCTGTAGAGCAAAATGTTGAAGAGGACCCGAATGAATCGATTCGCCACCGTGCACAGCAATTGGAGCTTTGTCCTTCAACTTTATGGAAGATTTTGCGCAAAGATCTTGGCTTGCGACCTTACAAGATCCAGCTTGTGCAAGAATTAAAGCCGCGAGACCATGCAATGCGTCGTGATTTTGGTGTATGGGCCGAAAATGAGATTGATCTCGATGCTGATTTTCATCGCAAAATTTTGTTCAGTGATGAGGCTCATTTTTGGTTGAATGGCTACGTCAACAAGCAAAATTGCCGCATTTGGAGTGAAGAGAATCCACATGAGACCTTTGAGACGCCATTACATCCACAAAAACTGACTGTTTGGTGTGCTCTATGGGCTGGTGGAGTCATTGGGCCATACTTCTTCCGAAATAATGCTGGAGAGTCAGTTACCGTTAATGGAGACCGGTATAGAGCCATGATAACCGACTATTTTGTTCCCGAATTGGATGGCATGAATGTGGATGAGTTGTGGTTCCAACAAGACGGCGCTACATGCCACACAGCGCACGTCACAATCGATTTACTGAAGGAAACATTCGATGAGCGCATAATTTCGCAGAATGGACCTGTCAATTGGCCACCAAGATCGTGTGATTTGACACCATTGGATTATTTTCTTTGGGGATATGTGAAGTCGCTCGTCTACGCCAACAAACCAGAAACGTTAGGGGACTTGGAAGCCAACATTCGTGGCGTTATTGCCGACATACGGCCCCATATGCTCGAAAAAGTGGTTCAAAATTGGACCTGTAGAATTGGCTTTATTCGAGCCAGCCGCGGCGGCCACATGCCCGAAATCATATTTAAACATTAATGGCATAAAATTATCCTTCCAATAAAGCCAAATTGATGGACATTAAAATGATTTTCTTGTATTTTATTTCAATTCGAAGCTCTATATCTCTAAAAAAACACCCTTTATTAATGTGTTTTATTATTTTTAAATTTTCTTTTCATATAGTGATTTTTTTTTGCGTAAGCGGCGCAAGTCTTTTTGCATTTTCATGTAAGTAGGAACATATTTTCAATAAAAGTCTATTTTTGACGCGTTAGTTTACGCGTAGAGAAAAAGAAAAGGCATATTTGGGCCACAAAGGTTTCTATTTGTGGAGACAAAAAGAGCGGTACCAAACCGAAATAAAAAAGATGCGATTCTATTGCTAGTTATTGCAAGACTGATTTATTTTCAATTAAGGTTTTGTCTCTTAGTGATATAAATTCATAGCGCAAAAGAATGCTTAACGGGATAATAGAATGACTATTGCACATAATAAAAATAAGAAATGTAACGGAATTGAATGAAGAGAATTTGTATATACAGGGTGATATGTAAAACAATTTCCAATGGGGAGTTAGCAATTTTGCTTGATAACGTAGTCGTTCAACCAGGAATGAGCTTCATCGCTAAACACAAATTTTCGATGAGATAATGGTTCAACTTGAAGTTGTTGTAAGGCCCATAAACCGAATTTAAAACGTAAACCAATATCATCCGGCTTCAATTCTTGCACGAGCTTATAGGCCTTCAGACCAAGATCACGCATCCAGATACGCCACAATGATCCATAAGAGATGCCCAAAGCCTGAGATCGGCGACGAATCGATTGTTCACGGATGTCACTAACACTCTCTGCTACTGCAGAAATATTTTTAAAGTTACAGGCTGTATGCACTCTGGTTGAATGATGAATGTCCAATAGTGTAAAATTGGTTCGAAATTTGGTGATGGTGTTGCGAAAAGTGCGCTCAGTTGGACGCTTATTTTACATTCTCTAACTGATGACTGATTTTGGTAGTAAGTTTCGACAACTAATAAACGTTTTTCTGGAGTAAGTCTATTCATGATTGAGTCTTATTGAATACTGAACACAAACGTCATATGTACAAGCCATTTGACAGCTGTCAAAACAACCCAGTTAGAAAAGGAACCTTGTATTGGATCACCTTTTAAAAGGTTAAACTTATGCGTTTTATTCACTTTTAGATGTAGCCAAAGCGAATAGAAAGCGGCTAATATATTTAAACAACATTCAGCGAAAAACCTATTTTTTTTTAAAAATGTAATACCAAAACTAATAGCGATACAGAGAATTAAAACATTCGATATTTCTGTTCATCACCCTACAGCTTTTCTAATTTTTTTTAATCCAATTAATGCCATTATTGATTTGTAACGATAGCTCATTGACCAGACAATCTAAATGCGATGAATAGATGGATACATATTTGCATTAACTTATTTTGAATTAGTTGAGTACAAGTTTTCGCCTTTTCATGACGCGCAACTACTGTAGTAAGGTGTCGTTATTGTTCATTAGAGCCACAGCCTTTTACTTCATTTTTCTGGGAGTTTTGCCATTTAAATTTAATGTTGCCCAACATACGCTCGAAACCTCAAAGTGGGCACTCACCTATAGTATATTTACAAATCTTTTCGTAATTGGCACTATGCTTTTCAAGTACCTTTTTTATTTTATTTTATTTGATGATCTCTTTTCTGCAAATTGTAATGTATGCAATTGAAGCACAGTATTATTTCGGCATTCTCTTCATATGTCGCCATTTAGTTCAGCTAAAAAGTGATATAAAAAAAATATACTAGCAGGTGCAATCAACTCGTAAATCGATCTGCATGCAACAGTCGCATCAGTTGGCCGAGAAGATAAATACGATAGCAAGAACTCACTATAAGTTGACGCGCTTAGGTGAACGGATGACAGTTTTCTTTCAATGGCAAATTGTTGCGTTGATGTCTGGTTTGTTAACCTCAATTATTGTTACTGGCTATGTATTTGTTGTATTCCTACAAAATAAAGCCATGCAGAACGATTTGCCAAAAGCACTCATCTTTGCACACTACCTGATCATAAATATCTTAAGTTTTATGCTAATTATTTTTATATGTCAGCGAAACCTTAATTTAACACGAGATATTAGACAAAATTTGAAAGACCTTACGGATATTGAGGACTCACATTTATCCAATAGTGTAAGAAATTCTTCATTTAATTGACTGACACTTGTTCTTTTTTAACTTCCAGATCGAAGCAATGGCTTTACAATGCAGCTGTGGGAATTACAATTTAAGGGCTTGTGGTATTTTTGATTTAAGCCATAAAACAGTAACTCATGCACTCCAAGCTACATTGTCATAACTCATTGTTCTTTTACAAATTGACTATGAAAACTTGTAAATATTAACATATATCTTAAATATCTTAAAAATAAATGAATTTCAAAACTGTAGAAAACGGCACGAATCATAATTTTAGCATCGTTAATATTTCTTAAATCTGCTCTAACCACATTACCCCATGGTCAACATTGATGACAGTAGACACAAGACAGAACTAGAAATTCGATAATTTACATTTTATGAAGAATATTTCTTAAAAAATTGTGCCTTTATTACTTACATTACTTTGCCAGCGTCGTTCCCTATCGATTCAGGGGACGAGGCGGTTACTTGTGTGTACCTCGTGTACCAGAGGTCGAAATATGTCTTAATTACCAAACTTATCAAAATTGACTATCTGCAAAGAAATATTTAGTGGGTAACGCTAATTAATATTTTATTTGTGTTTACTAGGGTTCTGAAGGAGGTCATCTACGCAAGGGCCGATGCGGATGAAGAGTATCAGAAATTGATCTCCGTGGATGCGGATTTGTAACGGAAGCGGAGACGAAGATTGAAAAATAGTTTGAAAATATATAAAATTCAAGATTTTAGTAAAATTTTAGCTTTAACCACGTTATCTAAGTTTCTAGATGTCGTCGAGCTGATCTGATTTTATGCACCTACCAGCATTAACAAAACAATAAAATGAAACTTAGCCTAAACAAGCAACCTCTTCTTTCTCTTAGGTCTTTCTGCAGCATTAGAAATAAATATTATTTAGATTATTTAAAGTCTGTACTTCTTCCCAATAAAAAATAAACAAATCATTATGTTTTTTATTTCTGAGAAACAAAACAAGTTTTTCTTGTATAATCCTTAGTAGTTGAAATTAATAAGTGGCAAATTATATTTAATAAATAATATTTTTGCTAGTTTACCTCCTTCTAATCGATTTCCTTGTATATAAATAAAACTAGCTCGTATCGGAAGTAAGTGCAGTATTTTTTGTTTTGATACTATTTTTTGAAATTTGACTCAATATTTATTTATTGGAAAGCATAGATAAGGCTATAAAACTTTTATTTTGAGTACATCAGGGTGGCCTACATACAAAAATATTTTTTAAATATAATTTTCTCGAAAACCGGTTAGCCGATTCACACCGAACTCACACCACGTTGCTTTCACATTAAGAAGCTCAGTTTAGGCTACTTTTATTTAGGGTCCATATATTTCGTCATATCTTCAGTCTTTAGAGTCAGCAGTACTAAACTGATCTCTAATCGAATGAGAGTTAGAATAAAACAGCTAATACTCTCTTTTGTTGTTATTATATGACGAAAGATTTAATAAGGCGACCCCAAGGTTCAGTTATAAACTTTGTTGTTAATGTCCAAAACCGTTCAACCGATCGCCTGAAGATTTGGCATGTGCTTATGTTTCTTATGATTTGGGGAAGGTTCGTAGCATACTTTGGTATTATCAACTACTTGACGCAGATGAATAAACTTTTTTTTATATCATATAACTCTTATAGTTTGTAAAAGGTTCGTAGCATAGCTTGATTTGAATATAAATGGACAATGCCACGCCGTCCCATATAAGAAAAGAATTAAATTCATCATAGCTCATCAATCATCATACATGATTCAATCCTCCTAAAATAAAAACCAATATTTTATTTTACTTCTTGAGCCGTAGCAACGCGTGCCGGTTCGTTGGCATACAAGCAAAATTGACCATTTTTTTTTTAACAACCGAAAATAATATATCACAAATTTCAGAGGATGTAAACATAATTAAACGATTAATAAGCGCCACCTACTTATTATTTGTTTGCAGATAGTCAATTTTGCTTGTATGCCAACAATATACAGGTCTGATAGTTTTTTTTTTAGTTTAATAAAATCCTCGGTTCTTACCGAGGCGAGGCGAGGTATGTGATTTGAAGACCTCGTCCGAGAACGAGGCGAGGCGAGACTGAAATTTATAAAACGAGGCGAGACCGAGAACAACTAGAACCTCGCCTCGCTTCGGATGAAGCACTACGGAACATGTACCGAATGTACTAAAAACTGGCCGAATGTAGTGACGACAATTTTTTCAGGATGCAAATGAACCGAAAATAGTATCACTGATGGAAATATGCTTAAAATAAACATTGCCACCATTTCCACCAGCATTAACGTACTCAACAGAAACAGTTACGTTCCAACCTATTACGAGTTCTGAGCCAATTATAAGACGGGGTATATGGAGTGTCTGTGAAATTTGGTAAGGAACCTAAAGAAGAAGAATCATTTTCCTCATTATGCTCCGATACTTTCAAAAAAGAAAATGAGAGATATGTTCTATATACGAATATTGAAGCAGATGCAGATCCTCTCAGTTGTTGGCGAAATGAGGTTCTGCACCTAAATTTAAAAAAAATACCTCAAAGGTATTTCAGTTTTCAAATGTTTAATCCAAACAGAGTTGTGAAATCGCATTTTCCCACATAACTTGAAGATGTTGTGCTTCCTTAATAAAAATCTAGTTAGTGATAATTTTAATTATTATCTTTTATACTTAAAAAATACATAAAATTAAAAAATAAATAAAAATATGAATTCTTCTATTACTTATGGCTGTTGAATTATCTATAGTGATTTTAAAACTTTTTGTCATAGTTAATCCTTCTTGTTTATGCAATGTCAGTCTCTGCGACAACTTTTTAAAAATATCGATATCGGCGATAAAATTTTGTGAATATCGGTATCGTATCGGCCAAAACACGCATCGTTGCATCCCTAATTTAAATTTGACATTAAAACGCGTAAATTGAAAAATAATGTTTTCGTGATAACAGAGAAACTATGCTCCATGTCACACCCTTCAAATAAGTATTCCAAAAAAAAAAAAATGGTAGGCTTGAGTTTTTCTTAATGTTTATGAAATTTTGCACCAAATTACCTATGTATATAATTGATCAAAATCCGCGATTTAAACATATTTTCGGCCAATTAAATTCACGCCGACCAAGCTATCTTATTGGACTAAGTGGAAACTATAATTTTTCATTAAAAATTTTTTACCTGCGTTCACGGGGCTTTCAAGATTGCTGGTTCCCGAACTATTAGGAGTTAAAGTGCGCGTAAGTTTAAAATTTTTACTAAAAACTTTCTATATAGTGTCCTGAAGAATTACTAGTTTCAGCTAATAAACACACTGGCTGGTTTAATTTAACATATTCACATTGAAACTGCACACATTTACTGAAATAGCTTTCTGAGTAGCGTTTCGAAACTTTAGCTTGCATGGAAAATGCCACGCGCTCTTTTTTTAAAATCTCGCCAACTTTTTGTGGGATGCTTGGTCGAATCATTTTTAAGTTTGTGTGATATTTGGTTTCATTACTTAAAAGACGGGCCATTGTTAGGTTTTTCGTTATGATCCTATGATAAGCCTAAAGAATATTGAAAAATACAAATATGTTAAAAAAGTCGAAAGATTTTCAAAAATATTGAATCAGCCGAATAAGTTGAAAGATATATTAAACGCACTATTAGTAAAAGAGCTGGAGTCTATTATAATGATAGAAAATATCGTGTTTATTTACTATCTGTTTTTAAACAATTTTTTCAGAATTTGAATGCGGGTCTAGATAAAAAAATATCTATGAAAAGAGCGGCAAAAATTTGATTATGAATATGCGCTTTTACTTTTGCAACATCAATTTTTGCTTTTAGATGAAAAATTAATTCTTCAATAGAGTTCAAAAAAAATTGAAAATTTTACAACAGTGGATAAAGCAAACGGTAAAAATAAAAAATGTAATATAAGAGACTTTTATGTCTACGAAATCATCTCATTGGTTCAAAAGGCTACAGAAACTCGTATCAATTGTACCACAAATTTAAAGTTTTTACACTGCACCATAAAACTGGACATTTAGATAGCGGCAAAGTTTACTGGTTGAATTCCTAACAGTTTTTTAAATGCACGTTACTGTCTTATGTAACACATCTTTTAGATACAATGCATTTTTAATATTACTTCACATTTTTCCGTACACAGTACAGTAATTGATTTGTTATAAAATGAAACTTTAATCTAGTTGACCAACTTAACAACGGTCTTCTGGGTCCGATACAGACAGAAAAAACTTATTTTGCCTTTGCATTGACCCACTTGCAAAGGAAATAAATAAAACAAACAAATACAAAAATACATACATACATACCTATGTGCACACATACATATGTACATACATATGCCCTCATAGGAAATATATTTAAATGACTCATTGCCTAGGACAGTGACTCCCATACTATGCTCCGGGAAGGCTAGTGTTCAATTTAAATACCACGTACTAAATAAAGACATATGTATGTACATATGTAACGGGTGATTTTTTAAACGTTTGGTTTTCGAAAATTGAAAAAAGAACAGAAAATTTGGCAAAGTTAATGAAATATTTATTTGGAACGATACATCAATTCCTTTCATTTACTTTTTAAAAATTATTTCAGGTAAATGTAAGCTCCATTTTCGGTATACTTTTTCAGCATTTCGGACGGACGGTTTCTCACCAATGGCAGCTGTAATGTCGTCTTCCAGGGCTGCAATTGTGGCTGACTTGTCCTTGTGCGCGATATACTTCCTGTAGCCCCACAAAAAATAGTCTATTGGGATCACATGGCATGATCTTGGCGGCCAATGGACTGCTCCAAAACGTGAGATTAATCGCTCACAAAACTCGCCTCTCAATAGGTCTAAAGTATCGTGTGCCGTGTGGCATGTGGCACGGTCTTGTTGAAACCACATGTCAACCAAGTTCAATTCTTCCATTTTGGGCAAAAAAAGTCGGTAATCATCGCACCTTGCTCCGTTTAATGTAACGTTGCAATTTTTAATATTTTTGAAAAAGTACGATCCAATAATTCCGCCGGCCCACAAACCGCTGCAAGCAGTGCATTTTTCAGGTTGCATTGACAGCTCTTGAACTGCCTCTGGCTGCTCTTCAGACCTAATTCGGCGATTCCGTTTGTTGACGTACCCATTGAGCCAAAAATCAACTTCGTCGAAAATTTTTGGATGATTTCGATATCTCAAAGAGCACGAACTTCGATAATAAAATTAATTTGCAAGCGCTGGTAGTTTATTATTGAAATAACAAACCTTATTGAACATTTTTGACGGTGACACATATTACGAATCACGCGTGAGGTGTCAAAAAACTTACACTGAAAAATCAAATAGCAAAAAAATCACCCTTCAAGCCATACTCAAAATGAACTGATTAACAGATTTCAAAATTTTAAAAGTTTTACAATTTAAAATAGCAGAAGTGAAAATGTTAGCAGTTATTTGAAACATCTATCGCAGATTTGTTGCTCTGCATCCCCTTGGAGACCAACACGACTGACAAAGGAGTTATTGAAGTCATTGACAAGTGTAATAATAAACCCCATATTAATTGAAATATGTAAATGAATGCTTTGATATACTTTACTGTGTAAAATTATCTGGGCTTGTTAAGAAAAACGAAAAAAAAATATTTATACATCAAAATTTATTTTGTCCTTCAAATGGTAAATAAGGAATATTATTTACTTGTCGGAACTTAGAATCTCGGGATGGGTGCCAATTTTGTAGAGGGACAGCTTATGGATTTTGCATCACCGCACTACACCGATGCATAAGGCCATATCTGTGCAGGACGTTTTACCATTCACCTGTTCCAGCAGCTTAAATTATTACTTCGGGAGGCGCTTTGATTCGGTTGAAGCCATACAAGCAAATTTGCTGAAAATGTTCAAGGCTATTCTTCAATCATCTATTTCATCTTTGGCTGTTCTCTTTTTTTAACTCTGCTCTAATTCTGCCAGTTCAAAATTTATGTATGCCCTTAAAAACACGTAAAATAAAATTCGGTCATCTCATTGGAATAAAAATATTTTTGAACGAATCGTTGCTGCGAATTTTTATGTGATTTGGCAAACAGCTTCAAAGCCTTTGTTAAAATGGGCAACATTTTTTATCTTCAAATTAAATTGAACGTAGTTGGCAGCGCTGTATCAGTAGTCGCGCTCCAAAGTGTGATTAAAGTGGGAATAGAAGCGAACACCCATTTGACAGACAAGTGATTGTGTTTATCTATTGCCGCCATTGCTGCCTCCATCTCTGTGTGTTCACTTGTTTGTGTTAGTAAACTGCTTGCCAAACACTGCTACAGATGAACATGTGTATGTATGTATGTATGTATGTATGTAGTAGTTGTGCGTCAATATAAATACGATTTCTTATCGGCGACACCATCCTAAGCTTCAAAAGCTGTCTTATGGCTGATCACGTCCTTCTGGTCGAAAAGATATTTGTCCGCATAGCAAAAGCACTTGGACTTTTTTTTTTCGCCCACATCACACAGTCTGAGATTTAATCAAACACCAACAAAGTGCACTTACAAAGGACTTTTTTTTCAGGATGGTTATTTAAGTCACTAAATAGATTAATTTTTTTGTGCGTCCGAATTGCTACAAATCAGTTTATAGTTTCTTGGAAAGTAACTTGAAATTAAGTTAATTTTTGAATTTGAAGCGTTCCCGAAGAGTTCTGGAACATGAATTTTTTTGAAAATATCCAATACACATATCATCTGCTCAGAGTGTAAGTGTTGTAACATGCAATTTGGGAAAATTTTTTTAATATGCCATAATACTAAAGAAAACACACTTTTTCCGTTCCAAAGATCTCACTATGCATTATATAATATGTGCAGCTTTCAAAATAAAATTTTAGAGTGTAAGTGTCCTAACTGCATTTTTACTTTTGAACTCACAGTGGAAAACAAGCAATTGCTCTCAGGTCATAAGTTAAAATGAACTTAACAAGGGAAGTGGTAAAGGTATCCCTAGGGGTAATTTCGCCTGATATATAAAAAATTTATGCTGCCAATCTGTGCAAAAAGGCCGAAAATGAGTTTTGAAAGTAGGCAGGGTATTTCCTTCCATCGGTTTAGGCCTTATTTAAAGACAGAAGTTATTGCTGCGAAGAAGTCGAAACTAGATTTTGCAGAGAGTTGCACCGTGCCGTTTTTATAGCCCTTTTTAAAGAAAATAAATAATGTGTTTGACCAATAGTTCGGAAAAGGTCGAAATTAAGTTTAGGATGGAGAAGAGGCTCGCAAAAGAACTTTTTGACAACATTTCCAACGTTTTCCTTAATTAGTGGAATTAGTTTTTTTTCAAATCATCCTTTCCAAATTTAGTTTCGACTTTTTCACCTTGATTGGTACAATATATATATGTACACGAGCGAAGATTCGGGAGCTAAAAACAAAAAGTATCGTGAGGTATCTATATTTTCTGAAGAAATTTTCTTCAAAAACCTGCTGTATTTTTCTTTTAGTTATTTTGCGAATTTCTAAATAAATTCGTGAGTGCACAGTTTTCGCTGAAGTCTGTATTTATATGTCACATATTTATGTACAAACAGACAAACAAATACATTAATACCTCTTAAATTCCAAATCGCTGACTGATTAAGTTTGATATGCTGTTTTGTCAGTTTTTTACTGATAAAATAATTACACTCTGAGGTGAGGATATGTAGATCGGCTGTGATATTTGATATTGTAGTTATATTAAGCTATTACATCATGTAAAATGTACTTTGCTGTCAAAAGTATGATTTCACAAAATCAGCATGGTTTTGTAACAGGGCGTTCAACATTAACAAATTTGGCTGTATTTACTGAAGAGTACATATCTGCATTTTATAAAGGCTTTCAATGAGATGCAGTATACACTGACTTCTCCAAAGCTTTTGATAAGGTGCCGCATAAAATTTTATTAAATAAATTAAATCATATGGGTTTTCACTCAGTTTTCCTGGATTGGATCGAGTCATATTTATCCAATAGAGTATGGTATGTTCTTGTAGATAATTGTTCTTCTCATCCCTATATAGCTACATCTGGAGTGCCGCAAGGGATCATTTTGGCACCCTTATTATTTATTTTATTTATTAATGATATAGTGAGTTGCTTTACTATGGCTAAATTCCTTTTGTATGCTGACGACCTCAAAATTTATGCGGTCATACAAAATTTGGCGGACTCTTTAGACCTTCAATCTGACCTTAATAAACTGAATATTTGGTGTAAAAACAATCGTTTATTCTTAAATATAAAAAAGTGTTTTCAGATAACTTATTCTAAAACACACTTGGGGTTCAATAACCAGTATAATTTTGATGGGGTTAATTTAAATAAAAGATCTGAGGCAACTGACTTGGGTATAATTTTTGACAGTGGTTTTTCTTTTGTAAATCATTACAATCATATTATATCGAAGTCATACGCACTTCTTTCTTTTATTAAGCGTAATAGCTCAGAATTCTCTAATCCATATACGTTAAAATTATTGTGCACATCGATTGTGCGTACTAAATTAGAATATGGTACTTTTATTTGGAGACGTAAGGTCATCCAACTCCAAGTCTAATGAGCATCATATTTCTGCCAGATTTGTCTTGTGTTAGCTATTCTTACTACACACAACTATTGTGACATGCAAGTCCTTACCCTGAAGAGCTCGTTAGAAATCCTTTTCCTGACTTATTCAGCAATATCGTTACACGCAGGCCCTTAAATAATGTGTAAATTGGAACTCGACACCATCTTTTTTAACAATTTTCAGGTCACGAACGAACTACGGCTGCTAGACTATCAAAGTGAATCTTTATTTTTTTAAGGCACAACGTTTCTGCTGAGTTGGATTATTACTTCTGGTATAGTTGTAGTCTTCTTTCTAAAAATCACTTTAATGGTCGATTAACTCCACTGTAATTCTGAATATGTATTCCTTAGATTAAATACTACTTATAAACTACTCAGGCTATTTATCTTAAAGCCATCCTTCTCTTCTAAATCCCTCACATACAGTCATCGTAGAATATAATACTGAGTCGTCAAATTTTCTGCTCCGAGAACTTAGTAAAAACCTTCTATAAGTCTAATGGATTTGCAAGCTATCATATCTTTATCTTAAAAGCCTAGGTGTGCAAGATAAAAAAGGAATTTCGAAGCATAACCTTAAGAGCACTATACTTATGCTCATGGAAGTTTTGCTTATAACATATTTGTAAATAGAATTTGAGGTTGAAGAAATAGGACACCCCATCACAATGCCATAAAGTAAGATCGGTCGGATGGCTTTTATGTACACCTGTGGTGATACTCCTAACCCACAGATTTATAAGAAAATTCTGTTCCCATCTTATCAAACGTGTGTGCCATATCAATCTGGTTAGTAGAAATAACGATTAACTATGCCATTTTGAACCAAAATCGTCACATGTTGCCATACAGAGTGCAGACAAGCCGCGTCGCTTGGCTTGAAGCTGAGACGGTTTTATGGGAGCGAGCTCTGATCACCGACGACACTCATTTCACACTCTCTTTTGCCGTCATCAAACAACATTGTTGCTTTTGTGGCACAGATAGTCCTCACATAATTTGCTCCAGAACCATTACTGGGCCATTCTTCTTCAGAGCTGGTGAGACGGTCAGTGGTGATCGATATTGGTAAATGTTGACACACTTATTGTGGCATCGGAAATGCGTCAAAAGGTCTGGAAGACATATTGTTCTAACAAAACGATGCAACATGCCACACTAAGCGCTCCACAACAAAATTTTTGCGTCGTCGGAAGTTTCCATTGAACAGATCAGTTAGGTATCATGAAAGTTCTGCTCCCCGATATAAGAATTGCTCACTAACCTAAAGGGCTCTAGAATAGCAAAGAAAATTAAATATTTATCTATCTTTTGAATAGACCTGCGTTCATACCCCGCTGTCCATCTTTGAACCATCGGTGTGCATGGTGGTTTCAAAATTAAGATTGATAGTGCTTTCCTCCCATTGAATCTTCTCCGAAGACTTTGTCTGAAAGTTTTTCTCGAAGTGAGTGTGAGGCAGATGTTATCGGTTGGAAGATTAGTAGTTCGTTTGGCGATGTGTCAAAGATGGACAGCTTCAGCTACTCTGAGATGGATCGTACTACACGACAGTGTACCTGTAATGAATATATTAAGAGACACCAGGTGTAAGAGAACCCTGAGGGCTTCCGTGGGGCAAGATCTCATTGCCCCTCACGCTCACACAAGCAATCCATTGCAGCCTCGCTAACTTTTTCCGGCTGCAGCCCTTGGTAATGGCAGGCCACTATACTAACAGCCGCAGCTGAGCATTTGAAGCCCACATTTTTTGATAAAAGTTTTTTTAGACAAAAAAAGCTTCACTTTCTTTGTTTGCTCTCTGTTCTATGTTGTCTTTCCAATTGAGTTTTGAATCTAGAATGACTCCTATGTAGGTATTTAGCTTTATTCAATTAAAGACTGATTTATCTTTCCCTTTCTTATAAGACTGAGTCAAAGAAAGCACCTTCAACATCTCTGAAGGCAGCCAGAATAAGTGTCTTATTTGCGATGAACCCCTTATACTAAGTTTCTAGCAAACTGAAACGATATTGCAGCCAACAGCCGTCTCACAAGTTAAATTCAAAAGTTATATCAAGGGAAATAGTTATTCGAAGTAAAATATATGGAAAATGTTTCCTCATATTAAAAAATTTACGTTTCGTCCGTGAAGATTGATTAAATCGAATGTTGTTGTGCCCCAGCCTATCATTGTAGTTGCCATTGCTGCTGTCGTTTACGAAATGCAAAAAGCTAGGACATTCAAGGATATACTCGTTATAACAGTGCATACATATGTTCATGCTTATATTTCTGTTCGTATTTACTTTATTCAATTTGTTACGGTTATTTTTTCTTTTCTTTGAAATTCTTCTTGTTTGCATTTGCGCTACTTCGTTCCATTTTTCGTTATTTATTCGAATTTTTCTGTTTTCTTATATTCTGCTGCCTTCCAGCTTCTTCCGTAAGGCGCTTTTGTGTAAACATAATGCATCCTCTTTACTTTCGTACCGAATATTTTGGGTTATTTGAGCGTGAGATGTCACGTACTGGTTGCTGCTGCTACTTCTTTCTTTGTTGCACGCAAAATAACTCAGCCTCCGGCTACAAAATGTTGTCTGTTTCAGCTTTTGCTGCTATTTCTTTTTTACTCTCGTTTAGATGTCTTCTAACAAGAGCCAAAGCTTCTGGCAGGAATCCAAGGATTTGTCCCAAAAAGCATAAAAATAGAAAACACTACTACGAAAGAAAGCACTAATGGCGTAAATAAACACAATGCATTACGGCGAAATAAAGCAGCAGAAGCACCGGATATAGGAAATGAAAAAGGAGCTGCTTTTAGGAATGACGCTCCACTATGCCATGGGCTGAGTATTCGGTGTCTGTTAACTTTTATTCTGTTGTACGTGGCCTGCATATTCTCAAAGATGTGTAAGCTTTTCTTTGCACCAGCATGCAATGCATTAAATTAAAGACCATTGCAATAAGACCATAAATTAAAGACCCTTTAATTCGGTGACATTCAAAGGCATGGGGCACCAACACAAACAACATGACCCGCAGAAATGCTCAAAAAATTGAGTGTCTTGTGCTTGGATTTGATAATGTCAATGGATGAGTCATTCAAAATCTCATTAGAAAATAACGCACGCGGATGGATTCTAATACTTCAGACATTTATTCAGAGATGCCAACTACATATTTTTAAATCAAGTTTTTCGAAAATAAGTTTCTAAAACATACAAAAATAAAACCAGCAAAATTAATCGAAACTGTGTAATCTTTTTAGAATATTTTGTTGTTGTATTATATAAAATGTATTTGATAATTAAGGTGCCATTGACTACATCGAAAACAAACGGGGCTAAAACGAACTAATACAATAACGGTATTTTATTGTCTTATAAGTATGTTCAATTCTTTTTAAAAATGAAAAATCAAGAACAGCGATTAAATTTGGGGTTGGACTTTTGAGGACGGTGCATTTGCCCATTTTATATTTTTTAATTATAACTCAAAATATATAGAGGGTGCGCCATCTAAATGTGGTCGATGGAAATATTGAATAACTTGAACAATTCTCAATCGATTTATAAAACTGTTTATTTTTATAAAATTTGAAGCTTTACAATTTTTTCCATTCAGTTTCCAAAAACAACGTCGATCAGATGACCACCTTCATTGCGGATACAAAATTCAGCTCTTTTTCTGGCATTTTCCATGACATTTGCCAGCATCTCGGGTGATATCGCAGTGATTCCGGCTCGAATATTATCCTTAAGCTCGTCTTAAGTCTTCGGTTTGTTGGCATACACTTAGCTTTTTAAAAATCCCCACAAAAAAAGTCCGGTGCCGTTAAATCGGGCGATCTCGGTGGCCAGTCAATATCCCCCCCTTTCCATACCACACGTCCTTGGAACTTTTGACACAAGAAGTTCATCGTTGATTTCGCGGTGTGACAGGTCGCGCCGTCTTGTTGAAACCAAAAGCCTTTAAGACCTTTTTCACGCATTTCTGGTAAAACAGAGTGTACCAACATCCATCGATACCGATCCCCATTGACAGTTTCACCAACTCTGAAGAAGAACGGAGCAAAGATGGTTTTTGAGCAGACACCGGCCCAAACCGTCACTTTCTGATCATGCAGTGGAGTTTGATGTATAGTATGAGGATTTTCTTTCCCCCCCAATGCGACAGTTTTGTTTATTTACAACGCCAGATAGCGTCATTTTTAGGCGCAGAACGACCGCGATACTTTTGACGATACGCACGCTGTGTTGCAACAACTGTACGATTACATTTAATGAACATTGTTACTATTTCCGCGCGTTCTTTGGGCGTGAATCGATTCATGGTTAAAATTGTAATGCAATAACCTTTCCGAAATGTGTTCGACGACGTCAATCGGTGTAAGTCTGTCAAAGTTATTCAATATTTCCATCGACCACATTTAGATGGCGCAAAATAAGTTAAAAAAAACGAAAAATTTAAGGTTTTTTAAATTTTTTTTTTATCTTTTCGGTATAATTTTTTTCCATCAAAATGGAGACCAATTAAGGTCTTTTAGATGAAAATTAAATTTTTGGTACAAAATTGAAATTTTTACTTTCATACCATGCCATTGCAGCTTTAGAGAGGTTGCTAAATCTGGTTAGAACACCACTATACCCTTATGTGCACGACCAAAAGATGGAATACGTTTTTCGATGCACTCGTCTATATAAACTTTGGAATTGATTGTGCCTTACGTAACAAAGAAGCTGCTTCTGAGACCACAGGTGCATATGGCCTGACAAACCATACATTGCTTCTGAAATTTCGAAATTTTTTTTTCCTTGAATTTACTAGACACATGCCCCTTTTTCGGTGATGTATAATATTTCTGCTTAAATTTTGCTTTGACGTAAGTTTCGTCGTCCATAACACAGCAATCAAATTTAGTCAGGTACCTTTCATACAATTTTCGGGCTCGTATCTGAGCCATCAACTGCTTTTCATCAGAACGGTCTGGTACTTTTTGAACTCTTTATGTCTTAAGCTTAATTTTCTCCTTTATTCTTTGTACAGTAGATTTTGATGTACCTGTTCTAGCCGCCATATCTCGCACTGAGGTGTTGTGATTTTGCTTAAAAAGGCGTTGCACCTTCGTCGCTAACTTTGGGTTAGAAAATTCTGGTTTCCTGAACCTTTTTTTCGTAAAACAGGCAGACCCTTCTTATAATTAGAAATAACCGTAAAGACAGTTTTTTATGATGCACCAACAATTTTTGCTATAGCTGAATATTTTAATTCTAGATTTTGCTGGTGTGTGGTCAAAATCAGTTCGCGGACTTTTTGTTGCTTGCTAGACATCTTTGTCGTTAGAAGTGCTATCTTCAAGTTTTATACATCATATCAAACGTCAGTTTATGTAGAACAAATACTGTGTCTTTTTAGACCTATAAGATTATCAGGTAGAGTATTATGTATATATTGATAACGACAAATTTAAATTTCAATTGTTAATTGCAGAAAATTCAATAATAAAATACTAAATTGGCATCTCTGACCAAACAGTGGAACTGTTGTTGCACAGTAGAATTTGTTCGTAAAGAAAATGTCATTCGCAAAAATTACATCCTCGAGAGGATACAAATTGATATTTCATTAGTTTTATTCAACTGTCTTCAGCAAAGATAAAACTGAGAATCCCCATTGACTGAGAAAATGAATGACTTGTCAGCCTTTTGGATTTTTCATGTCACGTTCTACTGTCAATGATATCGAATTCACGTTTTGTGAGTATTTGTTTGCTTGTTCCTTGGTATGTGATTGGAGTCAGAAAGGACTCTCCGGGGGTGTTAGTGAATACATTTGTGTTTGTATGAATAGAAGATAAATTTGATGATTGTATTCACCTGTTTTTTTTTTTTTCTTGTCGTAGATATGTAAATGCACTACATGCAGAAATATGAAATTATGGAAAAGTAGCATACAGTCAATGACAAGACTTCTTAGATATTAATATTTTGAAATATAAAAATTGTGTAAATTCAATTAAGATATAGTCACATAAACTGAAAATTAGTCCACATTTATAATTGCAAATGAATTAGCGATAATGAAATAAAATTGAAGTTGGAGCACGATAATTTAAAAAAATATTTATTTTACGACATATTTACTGATATTGAATCTATTCAAAAAGAGTTTCCCAATATATTGTTCGAATCTTACTTCTAGAATTATAAAACTACTTGCTGATTTTACGTTTATTAGCTTATTATCAATACTTAAAGTTCAGATAATGGGGAATTTGTTACACAGAGGTGTGATTACTTTTGTTGTACCGGCAATTTTTCTTTCAGTTTTTGGCTGGTCATATTGTATAAGGTCGCTGTTTGGCAGGTGTGAGTTACCTCAAGGCTGTATACCGTAAAATCTTTTGTAGCGCATACCTAAAAGCTTCATCTTATTAGAAAGTAATGCCAAATGTACCGTTCTTTGTGTTTTTTTAATTTCTGCCGCCGAATCAATATGAGGAAGACCACTTATACATAGGAATCAGAAGATAAGAGATAAAATTAAACTTGGCATGTTTGTTGTCAGAGTATCTGAGAGGCTTAAATTATGTTGCATAATCTGAGTAAAATTGTTTGGAATTTATTCGCGAATGAACTTATGCCATCTAATGTTAATCATGCATTTGAAATTAATTTCATTGATAGTGTATTAAGTATGGATTTAGCGCAAATTAACTCACTAGCCAATAAGCTAAATAGAACTTTGGATTTAGTATTTGATTCAAAAACCTTAAGAAGTTCATTATCTGAATGTTTATGTCCAATTTCTGCATCTGATATGCACCACATTCCTTTAGTGATAGATTTTGAGTTTTATACATTTATAAATTTTAAGCCGGAACAAAATTGTCTTAACTTCAGGCTTTGCAATTTTGAGATTTTAAGTGATATTTTCAATCAGACTGATTGTTCTGTTTTCTAACAAAAATGTTGCAACGTGTTTCGAAGCTTTTAAAACGGAATTAACAAAAATTTGCTATGAGCACATTCCTCTTGTGTCAGAAAATGTGTATAAATTACCTTGGTACACTAAAAGTTTGAAGAAGTTAAAAAACCTTCGTAATAAATACATTAAACTATTTAAAGCTACTCATTATATTCAGTACCATGTGAAATATGTACATTATATGAGGGAGTTTAATTTTCTGAACAAATTCCTTTATAAACAATATATTTAACGATGTGAGAATAACATCAAAGATAATCCTAAATCTTTTTGCAGATTTATTCAGTCCAAAAGAGACGGACCATGTATTCCAAATTCTATGTTCTACAATGGTAATCAGTCTTTTACTATTAAGGTCACTGTAAACCTTTTTGCGGATTATTTTAAGTCCAATTATGATGATGTCAGGCCTTTTGATGATTCTATTTTAAATAATATAAACTCCTTCGTGGACCTCGGGTCCCTGTCTTTAACTGAATTTGATGTCTTTAGTGCCATGTCAAATATGAAGATATCTGTTAAAACCGACATTGATGGCATTGCGTCCATCTTACTGAATAAATGTGCACAAGCTTTGTCGAAGCCTCTGTGTAAAATTTTTAATAATTCTTTATTAACCGGCACCTTTTTGGACTGCTGGAAAATTGCATCCATAACACCTATTTTCAAAAGTGGGACAAAAAATAATGTATCTAATTATAGGCCTACTTCGAAGTTGTCTAATGTTTCGAAACTTTTTGAAAGCATTATAATGGGCAAATTATCTTTCTTGGTTAAGCATCATATCTGCACTGAGCAACATGGTTTTGTCGCTGGTAGGGCAACAGTGACTAACTTAGCACTCTTTTCGAGATACTGTGTTTCATCCTTTGAACAGGGACTTCAAGTTGATGCTATTTATACTGATGTTTCTAAGGCTTTTGATAAGGTTCCTCATATTGCTTTAGTTGCTAAACTTGGTAAAATGGGTTTTCATTCATCTTTTTTGAAATGGATTGAATCCTATCTTCAAGCAAGAATATGTTTTGTTGAAATTAATAATGTTAAGTCTTACTGTTTTGTGGCATCTTCTGGAGTGCCACAAGGTAGCATACTTGGCCCACTGTTTTTTTATATTGTACATAAATGATATAAGTAAATGTTTTCTTTCGACTAAATTTTTACTTTATGCTGATGACTTAAAGCTTTTTCGTAAAATATCTAGTTCAAGTGATGCGGTTCTATGATATAAGTAAATGTTTTCTTTCGACTAAATTTTTACTTTATGCTGATGACTTAAAGCTTTTTCGTAAAATATCTAGTTCAAGTGATGCGGTTCTATTACAAAATGATCTTAACAGTATGTATACTTGGAGCATACTAAATTGCTTACCACTAAATATAAACAAATGTTTCTCTTTGACTTTTTCGAAGTCCAGGAACACCCTTAGTTCGACATATTTTCTTTGTGGTACTCCCTTAAATAGTGTTAAATCTATTCGTGATCTTGGTGTAGTGTTTGACTCGAAATTCACCTTTTCTGAACATATAAATTATATAATTCCTAAAGCTTATTCTCTTCTTGCCTTTGTGCGTAGGAATGGTTGCGAATTTTCAGATCCTCATACTCTGAAGGTCCTCCACAATTCTTTTGTAAGGTCAAGGTTAGAATATGCTTCTTTCATCTGGAATCCTTTCTTTTTCTTTGAATTTTGATGCATCACGGCCCTCATATAATGCACGCTGCTTGCTCTTAGGTTTAAAATCTTTGGAAACAAGACGTGAGATTCAATCCGTTGTCTTTATTTTCGACCTTATTTCTGGTTCGATTGAATGTGCTCCTCTATTACAATATGTTGATTTTAACATTCCTTCAAGGTCGCTGCGGCATAATGATTTGTTTTATATTAAGCTCTATAGAACTCATTACGCTGTCAATGAACCTATTACTAGAGCTTTATCTTTATGTAATAATTTACTGAATGGAAATACTATTGATTTTTCTTTATCTAATGCTGGTTTTAAAAATTTTATAAATAGTTTATTTTTATTTTAGATTAATATATTATTCTAAGAACATATTTTTGTTACTAAGCTTTAATGTATAGTCTGTAAGGAATTTGTAAATCCAAAGGCTTAATGCAATAAACAATAAACAATAATGTCCCAATGTGCACTAAAAATTGCTGCACATTTATCATAGCAATAAACTTTAGAAAAATAATTTGTTCACAAGTGTGCAGCAAAGCTGATGCTGAAGAAGTCACACGTCGTTAGTAAATTGCGGAACCGCTTTGCTAGCAAAGTGGTTGGAGATTCCCGATCGCATCACAAGCAACTACCGATCGCAAAACTGAGGTGAACATTTCATAAGCTGTATGCAAGCGCACAATTTTAGTGCAGCGAATAATTTTTACGCATCTTAATTTCTCCGCAAGTTTAAATTGCTAAAGAATTAGTTTAAACGCCTCTATGTGGAAAAATGTCTCTTACTATTTACAAATTAACTTTTACGGTACAGTCGCGCAAGGCCGTATCCAGGATTTTATTTCGGGGGGGTTGGATTTGAGATTTTTAAAAGCTTATTTTTGCGATCACCTTGGTTTTTCAAATCGAAGACATATTTTTTCAGGTAACTCACTTTTAAACTTTTTAAACACTATAATGTGTACATATACATGCATCGAAATCGCATTCTTCCAACTTAATTTTTTTTTTTGGAATAGTCTCACATGGTGTTAAATCAGATGAATATGGTGAATGATTCAACACACTGAGTGATTTCGTGCTAAACAGAATCAAGATCGCGATATTGGTCAGGCCATCAAACGGTGCAATACTTCCAAATAAAATGTACAGGTAATTGTTTGACCATTTGGGACGAATTTGAGGTGTTTGATGGCCTTGCTTTCAAAGAAAACAATGAACGTTGTCTTGATTTTTGATGGTTTTTTTGGATTCGTCTTTCAGCGATCGTCTGCATTCTAAAAATTGTTTATCTCACTTGAAAGTCTTTACCCGTTCTAGACAATAATCCCCATAAGCTTTTTGCAAAATTTTGAACGTTTCTGTCGCTGTTGTGTAAAGTTTTGCGTGGAACAGCGTGTTGCTCCATATATATAGGGTCTTTGGCGACCCCAAGACGGGTCAGACAAAGTAATACCATGTTTGGTAAAAGTCGCAATGTTGTCGAAAAAATTCGTTTTTTTCATACTTTGCTAAAAAACTGCGACCTTTGGTCAGTCGTTTTGGTACCACAGACACAAACGTAATTTTTTTTAATCATCAATTTTTGCATAATTATTTGTGCTATCAGAACTGATTTAAAATTGAGCTTATATGCTGCGGCTCTTTAAAAAATAGTTGTTGAATCTTACAATGTGTTTTTCTCTATATTTTCAATAAACTTTAAGCTGGTGTGAAAAAAGAGTACGGAATGCTAGGTGACCAACTTGTTAAAAATTGCATGTTAAAAACAAATTCTATAATGGTAAGAATATAAGCTATAGCTTTTATGTTTACAAAGATATTTTAGTGGCAAAGGGGGTGTTTGTATGGAACTTAAATTTCAAGCAAAATCAAGTCAATTTCGATTTTTATTTTATTATTTTATGTATAGTTCAACACGTAAATGAATTGAAGTGATAAACGAAATGTCACGAAACTGACATATATTTGAATTAAAAATTGGGTTGTTCAGAAAAATGCAAGCTTCAAAACGATGAATAATTTGAATTCATGTAGCTTCCATTTGCTGAGATTATACTTCAGTACCGGAATCATTGTGTATATATTAGTCAATGTGACGTGTGAGCTTGGTGATCACCACAAATTTTTTCAAAGCGCAGAATAGGGCAAAGTATTGTCACTCTCACTTCTCGCTCCACTTCCACGGGTGTATTAATTTCAGTTTGACAAAATAAATCTACCATTCCAATGTATCATGGGTACTCCAACTTAGCTAACAGTCCGTGCACTCAGCGCACATACATATATTGTGAATCAGCTGATCAGAGATCACAGTACTTATAGCACATTTTGGAGACTCCAAGCCATGCATCCAAATCAGCTGATTTACAATGCTTATGTTTGCTGAACACACGGGCTGCTGGTTACGCAGGAGTGCTAACTAACAATCAGACGGAATTTTCATTTCCGAATACAGCCTGACGTGAGTACCCGAATGCGAATTGATTTGTTATTGCGAATATAAGAAATTTTAGATTCCGGAGAAGGGAAAATGAGAGGGCCTCCTGCGACCGCTGTTCACCACACGTACACTTAGAAAACCCCTGTATTAGGAGGGCTTTTACTTTAGCTAAAATAAATATGAAAATATAGTACATATAGCCAAATATATATTATATGTATTAGCGATTGTCCAAAAGAAAATTTAATCTTCGAGCGCTCTTTGCTGTAAGCAAGTATATGACTTTACTTGTGTTACTCTCAATGCTCCGATGTACTGACCAGCCCAGTCAATCTGTCCTTACTCATTGAGTTACGTAAATATGTTTTCACATGTTTTAGTGTTGAAAATTTTCTTTCAAGAGTGCACGTTGTAACGGGTAAGATTGGCAAAATTTTGAAAAGCTTATGAGTATTTAGAAAACCTTCCCCATTGCAGTTTTTGAAGGCATTAATTGCGCAAGTTGAAGGATTTATCAGGGAGTTCATGCCATTTTTTTGATTTTCAAAATCTTTTTCATAAAGTGTCTGTTCTTTTCAGAAAACCGCTTTTGTATGGTGTATTCCTTACAAAATCAATTTTACGTAGTGTCTATCCTATGCAAAATTGTTTCTATATAGTGTCTGTCAAAATATTTCGGGTGGAGGGGGTTCTATCCCCTACCATCTCCCCCTAGATACGGCCCTGTCAGCATATATTTTTGCAAAGCGTGGCACAAGGCACTAACTTTCTTTAGCCTTAAGTGCAAAAAATTTCAACTAAGTGTTATCAACTATTTCTTACAGCTGATCAAAAATCATTTTCAAAATCTGATGACATTCTTTTCAGACCATTTTTTCCTAAAATCGTTATCATATAGTGTTGCTATTTGCACAAAATCGTGTTTGTATGGTGTATTCTTCTTAAATTCAATTTTACGTTGTGCATATTCTTTGCAAAATCGTTCCTATGTAGTGTCCGTCAAAATATTTCGGGGAGGGTTCTATCCCTTAGCATCCCCCCCTAGATACGGCCATGCAGTCGCGCTCATCCGGACTTCCCATTAATCCAGACATCCCTACAAATCGTACTTTTTTAAAATTTTATCTCTACAGTTCGGACAAAAACAAGTCAAAGTATGTTTTTGCTAGCAAATAGACTGTCGCTGGCACCAACATCTCATCTTTGAATGTTTCAAGTTTATTTCATTAAGTTACGGCACTTTTTGTGAGAAAATGTTCATACTCGTGAGTTTTTGCAGGCACTTTGTATATTTAGAATTGTATTCATAACATACTTAAAATTGAAGCAAACGCAAATAAATCTCTGAGAAGTCGTAATCTACGCGCATTCAAGAATTATAATCGATTTGTTATTGATAAAGCTTCAAAAAAAAAGCTGTTCATAGCTTAAAGGGGACAAGGTCTTAAATTATATTTTTTTTTCAATTATTTTTTATTTTTTTTCTGAATGAACAATATGTCGAGAATATTGTGTACAAATTTTAAGTCAATCCGAGTTAAACTAACGGAGTTACAGCGTTTCAAACGAACGGCCGTGATACCGATTTTTCCGAAAACGTAATTTTTGAAGTCTGCGAACATTAGAACTCAAAATCTGCTGAACCGATACTTTTGAAAATTTTAACATTACTTCTTCACATAAATCAAAATAAGGAAGAGTTTTTTTTTTCATTTTTTCCTATATTTTAATATCAAATTAACCGCGATTTTTTTAGCTAAAGTCGCGTTTTTTCCCCGATTACCTCGAGAAATATATCACCTTTAAAATGCATATCAATTTTTTTGTTTCAGATGATCCGGAGATTCAACGTCACCGGCTTATGTAGCAATATTTTTTATTGAAAATTTTTTCTGAAATGCTTCAAAAGTTGTACAATAATATGTAGTTAAACTTAATAAAATTATATTACTCGTGTCGCCACAAAAAAATCACAAAAACATGCCTTTTCTCGCCTTTAAAACCATACCCCCTCCCTTAAAAAACTATATTATCCCACATGCAAAAATGTTTTTGGAAGAAAATAATAAGTCACTTATGGAAAATTTACTCACTCCATCTAACGCCAAAGAAAAGCTAATAATTTTTATCCAAATTCTGCTACCAAACTGTACTGCGGTTATCCAACGAATGGATCAGAAAATGTTACTGAGGTCTTAAAAAACTTTAGCTTATTCAAAGCCATGTGCTTTCTTCATTCAACTTGGAATGGATCTTATTCCGTTTGCAGGATTTCAGAACATAAAAGGGTCCTGAACCGATTGAATGCTTTTCGTGATATAATCAAACTGGTTTCATAAGGTACTAAAGTAAGATTTGAAGATATTTTTACGTGGGTAACTGGTGAAACTGCGATTGCACCAAGAATTATAGAGTCAATATTTGAGGAACAACGAGAATAAGAGTTAGAAGAACATAAAAAGAAGAGCGCAACTACTCAGCATGTCACAAATACTGAAGAAATTCAACTGTTTTATAGGGCCATTCAATGGGCAGAGTAGACAAATGAGAGCCAATCAAAAATTTGCCTTTTAAAAAGTTTAAGAAGTAAAGCTGAATAGTTGAAACAATTTTTTTCAATTCGAAAGGTAGAAAATACATACATATACCCACATTGTAATATTATTCGTAGTATGTACGCTGTGTCCCTTGAAATAGCAGTGTTCAGTCGAAAATTTTAAATGCCTTATTATAATTTTATGTAATAAAATGATACACAATAACAAAAAATTGTTTAATGCAAACTTGGTTTAAAAAAAATGCAAAGCCACCACTGATAATGTCACCCGAAAAAAGCGAATTCTCCGAACTTCGCAAGTTCCAATAAATTGGGTGTCCTTTGAAATAGCAGTGCAGCAAGTTTGAACTTTTTTTTTTTACCAAATGAAATGCATGATTAAAAAATAAAACAATTAAATCTGAAAGTAAAGGTTACTTAGTATGCTAAACATCTACTTTTGTTAAATTGAAATTAGTTTTAGGATTTAAAAATGACACGCGCAAAACATTGCACACATGAAACGCGATTGCTGATCAAAACCTAAATTAATGAGAGAAGAACGTATAGATTTATTCAATTCAAACTAGGTTGCTCAGCAAAAATGATAAGTTACGCCATTAAATGGAAAGAAAAGACTGAAAAATTAGAGCAACTACGGCCCGGGATGGCTGGGCGATCATAAAGACAGCAGAGCGTGACCCTTTTGTAACCTCCAAAAGAATCAAAGAGGATTGGCCACTCGATATAGGTGCAGTAACTGCTAAGAAAAGGTTGTGCGAGGCTCTACCGAAAGCTAGAAGCCCGAGAAAAGTCCCCTTGATGACAAAAATACAAAGAAGTCGTCGTATACGATTCGATTCCCAATCGAAATGGAGAAATATACTTTGATCGGATGAGTCAAAGATTGAAACATTTGGCTCGAGTGGTGTATGAAAGTATGTACGACGACCAGTTGGAAAGAATACTGTCCAAAATACACACTTAAGGCTGTTAAGCACAGAGGAGGCAAAATGATGATTTGGGCTTGTTTCTCTTGGAATGGTGTAGGTCCAATTTTTTGGATCAAAGATATCATGACCAAGTTTTGACTTTTAATCACAAATATCTGATTTCTGTATCCAATTTTTTAGTTTTCTCGAATGTTTTTAAAAGCAGTGCTATTTTATCGAAGAACAAAAATGAAAAGTTTTTAAGTACATATTTATTTTTATATTAAAAAACCACAATTGAATTTCTTGATCCCAATTACTAATTTTGTTTTTAATATGTCTTTTATGTTTCTGTATAAATATAAATACATTTTATACTAAACTTTTCTATATTTTTGAAGTGTTTTAGAATCACTGCCATTTCAAAGAACACAAGTGTATATTAAGATTGGTCAAATTTTTTGGCGACCAAGCGTTTAACGGAAACGTATTCTACGGATATTTCTAAGAAAATTTGAATATATTTACATATGTATGTAAAGGTTGTTTTTTTTAGAGGTTTGTTTTTCGAATAGAGATAAAACTGGCATTTTATGGTCAAATCTGGCAACTCTAATGTCATTTATGTTCAGTTTGGTTTGCCATTTCATCGTAAACAGGTTGACAAAAGAACAACTCTTGCAAATCGTGCAAATTTATTTCGAAAATAATGGTTCGGTTCGCGAAGTTTACCGCAAGCTCCGTCCATTTTATGGTCGACATAATCGTCCATCAGAGCAATTAATTCGGTTAACCATGGATCGTTTTCGCACTACGTTTACTCTATGTGATAATACGCATCCGCAGAGACGTCGAACAGTGCGCACCGAAGAAACAATTGCCGCTGTAGAGCAAAATGTTGAAGAGGACCCGAATGAATCGATTCGCCACCGTGCACAGCAATTGGAGCTTTGTCCATCAACTTTATGGAAGATTTTGCGCAAAGATCTTGGCTTACCTTGGCGACCTTACAAGATCCAGCTTGTGCAAGAATTAAAGCCGCGAGACCATGCAATGCGTCGTGATTTTGGTGTATGGGCCGAAAATGAGATTGATCTCGATGCTGATTTTCATCGCAAATTTTTGTTCAGTGATGAGGCTCATTTTTGGTTGAATGGCTACGTCAACAAGCAAAATTGCCGCATTTGGAGTGAAGAGAATCCACATGAGACACTTGAGACGCCATTACATCCACAAAAACTGACTGTTTGGTGTGCTCTATGGGCTGGTGGAGTCATTGGGCCATACTTCTTCCGAAATAATGCTGGAGAGTCAGTTACCGTTAATGGAGACCGGTATAGAGCCATGATAACCGACTATTTTGTTCCCGAATTGGATGGCATGAATGTGGATGAGTTGTGGTTCCAACAAGACGGCGCTACATGCCACACAGCGCACGTCACAATCGATTTATTGAAGGAAACATTCGATGAGCGCATAATTTCGCGGAATGGACCTGTCAATTGGCCACCAAGATCGTGTGATTTGACACCATTGGATTATTTTCTTTGGGGATATGTGAAGTCGCTCGTCTACGCCAACAAACCAGAAACGTTAGGGGACTTGGAAGCCAACATTCGTGGCGTTATTGCCAACATACGGCCCCATATGCTCGAAAAAGTGGTTCAAAATTGGACCTGTAGAATTGGCTTTATTCGAGCCAGCCGCGGCGGCCACATGCCCGAAATCATATTTAAACATTAATGGCATAAAATTATCCTTCCAATAAAGCCAAATTGATGGACTTTAAAACGATTTTCTTGTGTTTTATTTCAATTCGAAGCTCTATACCTCTAAAAAAAACACCCTTTACAATATGTAGTGTCATACCTTTGTAGATGTATATGTGTTTATTTTTCATTCATTTTATCCCTTGTTTATATGCCCAGCAGGCAATTGAGCAAGGCCTTCCCCAGAGAAGGCCTGCTAGCACTGCTCCGATTGTAAGAGGCCTTCTCAAAACTAAATTTTCTTGTAAATAAAAAAAAAAAATTTTTTTTTTTTTGCTTTGATTTTTGTTTTTATTTTCAATCTGTCAATATTAACAATAAGTAAATTTTATAAGTAGTGAATTTTTAATTAGCAGAATAGTTACACTCCATTGAGTGTATACTCATGAAATGCTATTATGTACTGCAATAAGGCCTTCCCATAGCAGCAGTGCTATAAGGCCTTCCCACAGCAGCAGTGCCATAAGGCCTTATAATAGAAGGCAAAAAAGAAGGACTTCATGTATTTTTTTACTTCATGTATTGCAATGTTTTATGATTCGACATTACTTTTTTGTCATTGCATTGTACTTATACAACATCGAAAGTAGATAATTGGTTACAAGTACGGAACAGTGTGCATGTTGCTAGGCTGGTCTTCAGTTTCATGTTAAGTTGAAGTGGTAGAGTGTTGCGCATTCAATGTCAAATTATAAATTAAGAAAACATTCACAAAAAATAAACATTAAGGGAGGTTGACGCAGATAAAAAAAAACATTTAACTAAGAGTCTCACGACGTATTAAGATTTAATTTTTTCAAAGTACTTCTATGACCCCTTCTACGGTAAGCGCTCTTAGAAGGGCTCTTGACGCAAGCGATGTAGGAAGACCTGCTCCAAGAGTACTTCTATCAGGCCTGCTAAATGAGGCCTTACTTATCGGGACGTTTCATATAAAAAAGAAAGTAAGTTTGAAAGGAGATGGTAAGGCCTTAATCTTACCAGGTAAGGCCTGTTAGAAGGCCTGCAAGCTCCTGCCCTTGCCTACTGGGTGATTACGATTTCTTTATTAGAACAGAAAATGTGAATGGAATACAAACATAAACGCCTCAAATATGCATTCTACATATAATTTTTTTAATAATTGTTGAACTTTCCGTATTTCGGAGAAATCCAGTTATCCGGACATACCCCAAAAGTATATGTATATATAGCGCAACAGTACTGTATTTACATAGAACTAATTTTGTGCCAGTTGACCTTTCAGTGCTGCTTATCCACAAAAGTAACTAGCGTTCAGAAAGCATCATTCCAGCTCAATTTATTATTTTAAAAATTCACAGGATATTTTATATCAAAAGTTCAATAAGACTTTAATGTTAAATCACACTGAAGAAAATTATTTAAAAAAAAATTCGATGATTTTGTATCTACTTGTGCATATATAACATTTGTGCAGATCTTAAATAACTGTATGGACGGTAATATATATAAATATATATGGGTCATTCCATCTATAATGTGCCTATCATTACCCTCATGTTTTTTAAATAGGCTAAAACTTTTATCACTGATTGGTCTATCATGTAGAAGATATAAAAAAAATCGATAAAATTTTTTTCACCAATATTATTGCTTAAAAAAAGTTTCAAATTGTGTTAAAAAAAACTCGTAAGTAAAACAAAAAAAAATTCATTGATGAATATAAACAAACCAAAACAATCCAAATTAGATTTTGAATTATTTTTAAGTAGTTGTGTACTAGTAGATGACAAAAAAACTGCAAATCTGAATAAATGAAGACCTGAACGGTTTCTATGTGGTAAAAGATAAAAAAAGTAACCGTTTCACACATTATAGATGGAATGACCCATATGTAAATTATGTATGTATGTATGTATGTATGTATGTACATAAGCACATATGTAAGTAATAAAAATAAACCATTAAAAATTTAGAAGTGAACTGTCGCATGTTGTAAATAAACTTTGACGTCGAAAGAATGCAAGTAGCAGCAACAATAACAAATAAACATGAAAAAAATACAGATTGGAATCATGTCAAATACAGTTATGAATTATTCATCACGTTTTGATTTTCGCATGCGACGACCCGTATTGCGAATCGTATCAATGCGTGGCGATACTCAAAGGATACACTTCAAAAATGTATCTACAGAATGCGGTGTAAACTGAGTTCGTGTTCAGCCATGTGCAAATTGTTGGGAATATAATACAAATTCAATCAAAGTTGAATTTGCTTTTTATTTAGCATATTTTGTTAGAAGTAAATAAAAACAAAAAGAAAAATCCAATTTAACAGGAATTGAAGTTGAAGACACACACTTGATGGAAAAAATTCGTTTTGTTTTCTGGTTCTTACTAAACTCAATACAAAGAAATAAAAAAAACTTCACAAAATTGCAAACAAAAATATTTGCATAAAAGAAGAGATATCAATTTCATATCAATGCGTATCAACTAAAATCTCATTTATTTTCTTTATACATTGAAGTCTACAACAAATCAAAGTGAGGTATAAGTTTGTGTTGGATAAAAAGACTCCTGCGATACTGAATTTATACAGGACCTGCTGATATTGATTGGTCCAAAGAAAGACACTTAAAAAAAAAACCAAAGAAAAAGTTTAAAATAAATCTTAGTAGATTCGGCGTGTATTTTTTCCGAACTTTTCCTATACATGCGTTGATAAATTTTTTTTTTTTGGACAAAGATTGTAATAATTTCCTGCCGCTAGAATTTGAGTAAATTCATGAGGCTCTACCAAGTAGGCAATATCAAATTTTTAAAACTAACTTATCATGCAAATAAAAATATACTCATGGAAGTCTATGTACGTATTATGCCTTTCCACAGCAGACGTGCTATCAGACCTCATATTAGAAGGCAAACAAGAGGACCCCTAAGCTTCTAAGATAGTTTTTAATTAAATTTCTGGAATGTTTTATGATTCGACATTACTTATTTTTTAATCTGCATTGGTTAAATGGTTAAAATGATTAACGCTATGATTGAAAGCTTTTCGTTCAACACAAGAGTCAAAATTACTCAAATGAGCCACTTTTAAGCCTAAAACGCTAATTTTTTAATCAAAATTTGATATTTAGATAGTTTAATGTGCTAGAAATTCAAATTTGAAATGTTTAGTTTTTTTGTTGTCATGAGCATTGAAATTTATTTTATTTACAAATCGATGACCTTTTTTCTTAGATATCTCAATTTAAATTATTTTAAATACTATTATAAACTATTTTAAAAGCAAAAACCTCTTCATTTTCATCGATTCAATCGATTATTACCTATCTATACATGTATATATAAAAATGAATTTTGGAATATATTAGTCTCGCAAAGGGTCGAGAATGGCTCGACCGATTAAATAATTCTTTTTTTGTTGGGTTTGTAATTGTTCAAGGAAGGTTTAAAGCAAAAATAAATTTGCCAAAATTTGAAAGAAATAGAAATAGGGATAGAGATAGGGATAGATATAGAGATAATGATGGGTATAGGGATGAGGATGGTGATAGCTATGGAGATATGGTTAGAGTTTAGGTAACGATGGGGGTGGAGATAGGGACATGAGCAGAAAGGGCAGAACAACGTCTGCAGGGTACACTAGTATTATTATAAAATTATATATATCGCAAAATAGTGCACGTAATATACAGGAAATATACATACATATATACATATTACTCCTTATTATATTTTTACATTTTCACAAAGCATTATGCACTAATTTCGAAGTACTTTTAGATTAGCTAAATTAAAATACATAGAGAACAGTAGTGTTTACAATTCAAAAAATTTTTTAATTAAGAAGTATGTATTTCACACATTTCAGAATATTTTAATTAGTTCTTTCTACTTTTCAGTACTTACACCAAAATCAAAATAATAAATAAAAGCTAACAAGGGCTTTTAGATTAGCTAAATCAAAACATATCTATATATAAGCAACAATAACATTCAAAAACAAAAATCCATTTTGAGCATACTTATGTATGAACCTATCAAAAATATCTTAACAAACACAAAGGAACTCAAATGAATTGCATATGAGGGCTTTTACTTTAGCTAAAAATGTATGAAGGAAAAATTAAATATGATAAATATATGAATAAGAATTAGCAATTTTATAAAACGAAATTTTATCTCCTAGTCTATGACTTCTGACATTAGTGCCAACCCGGTTAATCTGTCTTAACCGATTGAGTTCGTAGATATGTTTTCACACGTTTTAATGTTGAAAATGTCCTTTCAGGAGTGCATGTTGTAACGGATAAAGTCGCCAGAATTTTGAGGAGCTTATAAATATTTGGAAAAACTTCTTGATAGCAATTATCTAAGACTTCAATTGCGCAAGTCGGACGATCTTTCACAGACAGTTCCTGCCACTTTTTTTGCCATAACTGAAGCTCAGCTTTTAGGTAGTCCTGCTCTAAAAACAAATTATAAAAATCAAAATTTTCATTTTCCAAGTTAGTTCTGCTTATCACACATACTGACGGCACCAAAATATAAAGGTAAGCTAACACAGATCGATGATTATCAAATCTTGCTTGCAGTTGATCAATAAAATTAACAAATAGCGGAAGCATTATGCTGATTCTACAATATCGCTTTGGATCTTGTACGTCAACATTTGCTCTGTGTTGCTGTCGCAAGACAATGAAAACTTTTATCATCTCATCTACCGTTGCCAATATATCCTGAGCAGAATTGTAAACCTCATCGTAGTTTGAATAGACGTTTGAACGCATTTCTTTCTTTATTAACACGTTCTACCCGGCGCGGACCACCGGTGGTCCACGGGCACTGCGCTTTTCTGGCGGCGTGAACCACCGGTGGTCCACAGGCTAATTCATTTATCTGGCGTGGACCACCGGTGGTCCACAAATGTTTATAATTTTATTTCAAAAACCATACTGGAAAGAGACAAAGTGCTAAAATAAAATACAGTGGGATATTATAAAATTCTATTTTTTGAGTCTTTTTTATCTTATGTAAATAAAATGTATTTTTCATAGTTGTTTTTGAAATAAAACAAAATTATTTCGTATAGTTATTTTCAATTTAAAAAAAAATAATTCTTCAAATAAAGTAGTCAAAATGGAAAAAAATTATAATAAAGTTTAAATCATGTACTTCTTCAAAACATGGGATACAAAGCGTTGGTTTATCTTTGCAGCCTGTGCAATAAGTGCTGACTCTTTTGGTCTTGTTAATGGCATTTTGCCTTCCTTCCTTCTCAGCTATTGAACGATAGCAGTTCTTACATCGTTTCCTTGTCGTTCTTTGAGGTCCATCATATTTCATTAGAATATGAGCGAATGGTTTTGGCGGCTTTTCAACTTTCAACAGAGCGTCGATTATACTTTTACGGAATTTTAGGATACAAACATTTTTACGAGCACCAAATTTAGTATATATGCACCAAGCATTTACTAACATTGTGCCACAAATTAATTTTATAATTATTTTCTTATACCATTTAAGGGTTTTTCTGAGACAACTGTAATATGCTGGCATTTGGTCAGAAAGATCGACTCCTTTTTTGGCTTTATTATAGCTGAGATTACAATCAGGCTTTTGTACAGACTTGTGTCCTCTGGTAGTGACTTCTAGTAAGGAGCACTTATGGGACTTACAGGTTGTCAACATCATCACTGCCCTCCTATCTGTCCATTTCATAAATTTTACACCTTTTTGTGCATTTATTATATTGCCTTTTTTTTGTTTTAGTTTCGCAACTTTGGGCAAAAGTGATCTATTTGCTCGAAGCGTCCCACAAAAAAAGGTTTTTTTTTTGCCAGAGCTCTTTAGCTAAGGGCACACTAGTGTAATAATTGTCAGCGTACAAAATTCTTCCATTATGTAAAAGACCATCCATAAGTTTCATGGCCACGCTATGTGGATGCGACTGTGTTATTGATCTTGGCATTCTTCCAAAATAAATGCTTATCTTATGGCATATATTGCCGAAATAATAACCGACCACGCCAAGGAATCATACTTTCGTCTATTGTAAGTTCTTTCCCAGGCTCCACAACTTTTTGAAAGTTTATGTTTATCTTTTCAAATATAGTAGTGTGCTTATTTTGAATAATCGATTACCAGAACCTTCTTGATCATTATCACAAAAATGCCAGTATTGCAGAATGTCAAAAAATCGTTCTCGTTTCATAGCACTTTTTATACGGTCATTAGCGTACATGGGATCCTTTGACCAATATAACCGCATTTCGGGTAACTTTACAATACCCATTGTCAACAAAATTCCTAAGAATACAAACATTTCATCTTGAGTTACTGGTGTCCATTTCTGTTTGTGTTTTCTAGAAGAATCTGATGATTCCGCTTGAGCAACACTGTGTTCATAAAATTTGTTTGTTTCTAATACCATAATGTCAATTATATTATCACTAAGAAATAACTTATAAATTGAAAATGGATTTTCATAATCTATTTCTGGAAATACGATGTGTTCGTCATTGTATTCTCCAAAGAGCGCAGAATATGTTATAATAGGACTCCAATCATGCTGATCTATGTCCGAAACTTCATCTTCCGACTCCAATGATGAATATATTCTACGAATTTTTCTTCGAGAATTTTGTAAAACCTCTAAGTTATCGTCTGGAGACATACATAATTCTAAGGGTAAATAATAAATTACTGAAAATCAGAAATTATAGAATAAATTACCAAAAGTTAGCGTGGTATTTTATTTATTAAAATTCACAATTCAAGCACACAAGCACTTTCTAAAAAATTCGCACAATAACTAACATTCTGCTGTGTGCCAACAATAACGAAAACAATTCAAACAAAAAAGTGCCGTTATACGAAGAACTTGTCATCTCGTGCAAGCAATACGTAGAAGCATCGAAAAAATGCGCCGGGTAGAACGTGTTAAGTCTTTTATTATTAAGTCAATGTGTTGTAAGGCGGACATTAAATCACACTTTGATGACTGCAGTATTTTACATAATGATAGTGTAAAAGGAGATAACACACACAAGCAACTCAAGTTTATTACAAAGTCGCTGGCAAGTATAAAAAGTTAGAAGGAAGCCGCTTTTGAAGACGTTTCAGAATCCATCTCAACACTTAAGTCTTCTAATGCCTCAACTATTGCTTTAAAGATTTCTTGAATCGTAAAAATCCGTCATGATTTTCAACCCAACAAGTCTCACACATTGTAATAAGGGTATTCCACCTTGTTTCGGGGCAGTTGTTTTTAATTTTTTTCCTTAAGCAGGTATTTCTTTTAGCCGATATTTTAAAAAAAATTTCCGACTGATTTTATTACCGCAATAGCGTTTCGTACAGGTTGAATTTTACAAGAATGACAGAGAGCCAAATTCAAGGAATGAGAGCTGCAATGTACGTATGTAAGTATATGGCTTCTGGGTAAGACTCGCGCATTATAGCTTGCACACCATTAAAACTTCCTTTCATGGATGCGGCACCGTCATAACCTTGTCCGATTAGGTAACTGCAATCAACCCCCAAGCTTTGCAATGATGTAATAATTTCATTTGCCAAATAGCTGCCTTTAGTATTTTCTACAGGAACAAATATTAGGAAATCTTCCTGTACTACCAAGACGTTTTTCTTGCGCTCAATACAGCGGTCTCATCAGCCATAACAGAAAAGCATTTTGCTGCATTGATGGCTTGAACCAACTGATTTTGAATAATGACCCCGCATAAACCAATCAGTTCATTTTGCACAATGGGGCTCAGATATGTGGCATTTAGCGAAGTAAAAACATTTCGAGACTCCTCCAAACTGGCGTATTTACCACATATTCGCAATAATGCTAGAAAATTAGCGTCATTTGCTTCAGGTTCAGAACCGTCGAACTTGGTTGGACCAGAGTTGCTGGTTCCCCTCATAGACAATTCGTAACGACCAAAAAGTTTGATGGTTTCAATAACGGGCATAAGTTTCTTTCTGTTTTGAGATATGTGCAATATTCGTGTATCGTCAAGTTGCTCCACGGTGTCCTTTCGCAGTTTCTTGCATATTTTTAAAAACTTATAGTTGGTAGATTTATTTTGTCAAACTGAAATTAGTCCACTTGTGGAAGTGGAGCAAAGAAGTGAGAGTGACAGTACTTTGCCTTGTTCCGCGCTTTGAAAAAACGTTACACGTTACATTGACTAATATATTCAAAATACGCCAGTTATATTCCAGTACTGAAGTTAGATATCAGCAAAAGGAAGCTACATCAATTGAAATGATTCGTCGTTTTGAAACTTTGAGTTTTTCTGAACAAGTCCTAAATTTTTAATTGAAACTGATTTATATATGTCAATATTATGACATTTCGTTCATCAATTCAATTCATTTACTCATAAAATAAAATTCGAAATTAACCTGATGTTGTTTGAAATTCAAATTCCACACAAACAGCCCTTTTGCCACTAAAATAGCAATATATTTGTAACCATAAAAGCTAAAGCATATATTTTTACCATTTTAGAATTTGCTTTAACATGCAATTTTTATCAAGCTTGCCACCTAGCTTGTAAAACTCTATTTTTAACACCACACCAGCTTAAAGTTTGTTGAAAATATAGAGCAAAACAAAAAATTTAAAATTCAACATCTATTTTTTAAAGAGCCACTGTATATTCGGCTCGATTTTAAATCACATCTGATAGAATAACTAATTAGAAATATGATGCAAAAATTGATGATTAAAATAGAATTACATTTGTGTCTGTGGTACCTAAGCGGCTGACCATAGATCACATTTTTCGAAAATATGAAAAAGGCCGATTTTCTCGATAACAGTGCGACTTTTACCAAACATGATATTGCTCTTTCTGATCCGTCTTGGGGTCGCCCATCTGCTGTTAGAAGGCTATCCACGCAAAACACAACATGGGGATGATTGTCTAGAACGGGTAAAGAGTGACATAAACAGTTTTTAGTCCGTAGACACGCCTCGTTTCACGGTTACGCTGATGACATTCAGCTTTATCTCTCAAGGCCTTAAACTTTAGGCTTAATACAGATCTATTAGCTATTAATAAGTGGGCTAGCGATAATTATTTTGTTATTAATCCTTATGAATCAAAAGTTTTACCAATAAGTAGAAGTAATTTGAGCTTACATGGGATACCTGAATTGTCCATCGGCACTACAAGTTTGGAATTTGTGAATAAAACTAAGAATCTTGGCATTATTTTAAACTCGAAGTTTACGTGTACGGACCATAGCAACTCTGTTATTGGTAAAGTATATGGTACCTTACGCCATTTACGAAACTCTGTAAACTTCACACCAAATAACACCCGACGCAGACTTGTAATTATGTTAGTCATGCCTCACATACTATCCTCTAATGCTGTGTTTGGGGAGCTTGATGCACAGTCAATGCATAAACTCAATGTTGCGTTTAATAGTTCAGTTAGATATGTTTATAGAATTGGTAGGTTTGAACACATTTCTGAATGGTGTAGGAGTATTTTGGGTTGCAGTTTAAAAGACTACAGAGATATACGCAATATTATAAATTTGCACAGGCTAATGCACTCTCAGACTCCTGCTTATCTGTTCGATAAAATAAGTTTTTGTCAGTCCGTAAGTTCATTGTATTTGATAATTCCAAGATGCAACTATCTTAATGCGAGCAGATACTTTTTCATCAGCATCATTAAGCTATGGAACTCTTTGCCAACTAATGTTAAACGGAATATAAATCCCAGTAGCTTCAAACATGCAATTTTTAATTATTATAGGAATAGGCTTTATCAGTTGTGTATTAATTTTTTATTTTTTTTTATTTCTTCTCACTGCTCTATTATTAAACTTATAAATTTCGGATTAAGTTAGGTAATAATTAGTTTTTCTTCTTTTTTACAATGGCTATTTATTAACAATTTTAATTTATTTTTATACATGTAATTAGTTATAATTTTTTAATTAATTTATATGGATTCATAATTATTTCTTTGATGTACTATAAAAGTTTAAGACTTAATGTACAATACTTAAAATAAATATACTGTAAATATATATTAAAATGCGGAGGATCGCTGAAGGACGAATTCTAAATAACCTGAGTTCCATCAAAAATCAAGACAATGTTCATTGTTTCCTTCGATATTAATGGCATCATACACCGCGACTTCGGCCTAACTGGTCAAAAAATTACTAGTACATTTTATTTGGAAGTATTATATCGTTTGATGGCCTGAATTTGTCGAACTCGACCAATATCGCGATCTTGATCCTTTTTGCCATATAATAGTGTTTAAATAATTTAAAAGTGCGTTACCTAAAAAAAAAGGTCATCGATTTGAAAACTAAGAGATTGCAAAAATTGACTTTCAAAAATCTCAAATCTATAAACCCCCCGAAATAAATTCCTGAATATGGCCTTGAACAGCACCTTAAAAAAATCAAAGGAAAAAAATTTGAATCACCCTAATGTACATACATGTATATGTGTGCATATAGGTGATATTTTTAAATTATACTGAAGGAAGCCAAGTAAGCTCTATTGCTTATTGATGTTTATGTAGCTCGTAAATACATATTTACATATGTATGTATGTACATACAATCAAATCAAACGCTACGGTTGAAGTTTTAAAAAAAAGATTTACATTTTACGTACTTGCTACCGTAGAGCAGAGATTTGGTTATAACAACATCAATTCTGGTAAAAATCTCAAAAATATTTTGTGAAAAATTCCTGGTAATGATGAAAATTTGTAAGTAGCTGCGACAAGCTAATTGCATGCAAACAAAGGAAAACGAAAACGAAAATCTCAAGCTCAAGGAGCAGAAGAATTGAAAACAAAACCACAAAAAAAAACCATGTAGCGATAGTGAACCGAAATTATTTAACGTGAGTAACGTCGATGCGTTAAAGAAAAAGTGGCATGAACAAAATACATGCGGTGATTGCGGACCAAAATGATATAGCTCGAATAACGGAAAGAGCTCGAGGTGACCTCAATATTTTTTGTTATTGTTGTAAGAGCTGGAAGAGCCAAGCGAGCTATGGGCTGCGTATCCTTTCCGTAGAGGAACAAAAAAAATTAAGAATAGTGAAAGATAAGCTCTGGCGTCGACGACATCTATGTACGTTCCGAACGTTTGGTATTTTCCAAATTTTAATTTTATAAGCGGACCAAGGAGAACAATTAGTAATGTGTACGCCTCAAAATTTTTGAATTTGGATGCGCAAAGTTTCATGAATTTTTTATAAATATTGGTTTAACAGACTAGATTTCTGTGTACGCATCAAAAATATTGAATGGTTTCATTGGCAGCATACATATGATGTGCTGTCGAAGGTATCGTAGATGTATTGTATTTATTAGCGGCTATTGAGATAAAAAACTGTCAAGAAAAATTGGCTCAAGTTTACTTTTTATTTAGGGATAACTCTCCGATTTCAAATATTTTTTAAGGAAAGTAGCGTGTTATGAATATATAATAAATCTGTAAAAAAAAAATTATCGGTCGGATCGGGCTTAGGAGGTATAGCCATCAGAAGTTGCGGATGCAGCATTTATAAAAAACGCTATAAGTTGGGAAACCCTGAATGGCTTTCTTTACCGGGGCCAGCGAAGCTAGTGTTGGATATACAAAGTCTTATAGAAGCAATATCCGGATTTCTCAAAACATTTTTCTTTGCTCGTCAAATAAAAGTTTTAGCTTAATTCCCCGAAAATTAGGTTATTTTCGGCCACTTGGTAGGCTTGATTGCATATGGTGTAGTGACCGTTATTTTCTTTTGCTTCATTAAAAATAAACGGTACTGTTTAAAATTGTTTCACATAACGTGTGCGAATTTCAAGTGAAGTTAGAGTGATTTTAGTGTTAAAAAAGTTTCAAAAATGTATATTTTTGAAATGTATTGCTGCAGTGCGCTCACAGACACATGCCACAAGCGGTGCATTGCCCAGAAAATAAAAATGAATTTCAATTAGGAAAACTAAGGAAAAGTACGTTCGAAGAGTCGCACCTGTCGTTGTTTCAGCTAGTGGGCCTTGCATACCTTTGGTTAGAAAATTACAGCCAAAAATTTATATGCAAACAAGTAAGTATTTAAGTGCTGGTGTATGACATTTAGCAACTATTTACATTATAATTTTGAGCCCAAAAAGGTTGAAATCAGTTCAAATTTTATTTTCTCGCTCTCATTCTCAATGTTTCAATTTACATTGCACATCATAAATCTTAACTTTAAGCGCTTGTAAAATCAAATAGGGTAAAAAAACATAGATAAAATTTTCAAAAATTTTGAGTCTAAAATGGCTGAAGTCGGTGATGGAGTATTTGGGAAATTGATGTTTTCTTGGAAAGTCAATTTTTTTATCTTTTACCACATAGAAACCGTTCAGACCTTCATTTATTCAGATTTGCAGTTTTTTCGTCATCTACTAGTACACAACTACCTAAAAATAATATGAAAGCTAATTTGGATTGTGTTGGTTTCTTTATATTCATCAATGAATTTTTTTGTTTTACTTACGAGATTTTTTGAACACAATTTAAGACTTTTTTTTTAAACAATAATATTGGACAAAAAAATTTTATCAAATTTTTTTAAATCTTCTACATGATAGACCAATCACTGAAAAAATTTTCAGCCTATTTAAAAACCAACTGGGTTGTTCTGACAGATGTGATGTGTCAAATGGCTTGCTCATATGACGTTTGTGTTCAGTATTCATTACGACTCAATCATGAATAGACTCACTTCTGAACAACGTTTATTAATTGTGCGAACTTACTACCAAAATCAGTCATCGGTTAGAGAATGCTATAGAGCTCTTCAACATAATTTTGTGACACCATTACCAAATTTCGAACCAATCTTGCAATATTGGACATTCATCATTCAACCTGCGTGCATACAGCCCGTTATTTTGAGAATATTTCTGCAGTAGCAGAAAATGTTCGTGAAAACCGTGAACATTCAATTTGTCGCCGATCTCAGACTTTGGGTATCTCTTATGGATCATTGTGTCGTCTCTTGAGGCGTGATCTTGGTCAGAAGGCATATAAAATATAGCTCGTATAAGAATTGAAGCCGGCTGATATCGGTTTATGTTGTCATTTCGGCTTATGGGTCTTGCAACCACTTCAAATTGATCCATTATATTATCGAAAAATTGTGGCTCATTTGAAGCTGATTTCTGGTTGAACGGCTACGTTTACAAGCAAAATATCCATATTTGGGCCCATGAACAACCAGAAGCAATCCAAGAGCTTCCAATGTGTCCCGATAAATGTACTGTTTGGTTTGGTTTATGAACAGGAGGCATCAACGGACCATATTTCTTCAAAAATGCGGATGGAGCCCGTGTTACGGTCAATGGTGTTTGCTACAGAGCAATGATCAATTAATTTTTGTTGGATATTGGTGTAGCCGATCTCTGATTTCAACAGGATGGCGCAACATGCCATACAGCTGGAGAAACAATCGCTTTATGGAGGGAAACGTTCGATGAAAAATCATTTAAAGAAATGATCCCGTTAATTGGCCACCAAGATTTTGATTGATTTGAAGCCACTGGATTACTTTCTTTGGTGATATGTTAAATCAATTGCTTATGTTGATAAGCCCGAAACTATTGACGCTTTGGAAACCAGCTTAACTCTTGTTATTCAAGGAATACCGGTCTATATGCTCGAAAGAGTTGTCGAATATTGGACGCACAGAATGGACCGTTTAAGAACTAGTCGTGGACAACATTTGAACAAAACAATTTTTAAAAAATTGAGTTGTGGGAACCGAACTATCATTCCAAATAAAGATTTGCATCAATACGTTGATTTTTAAGTATCTTATTTAGAAAACAATGTGAGAAGTTCTTTTTGGATCACCCTAATTAGATTGCTATATCCGTTTATTAATAGAAAATGTTCTATGCAGCCCCAGTTGTCATTTAAATAGACTGCATGCACTGGCAGATATAGAGAAAATAGTTAATGGGATCGAAAAGGTTACACAAAATTTTAATATCAGATGCATATGAAGGTTTAATTGCGCTTATAAAAACTAAAATGGGTTTTTGAAATTTTTGCCTCCATTTTATTATTGTTCATTCAAATATTTCTAAATCAAATGTAATTATTAAGTAGAATAAAAAAAATTCTTGAACTCTTTGAATTAAAATTATATAAATAAATAAAGATCATTTTTGGATTAAAACTGATTTTTTGTCGTTTCTTAACTTCAATCTGAAAAACTTAAATTGAAAATTACTTTCAAAAGGGTGGGAAGTGCATTTACAAGATTTTCGACTTTAAATTACAATTCTATGATTGAAATTAGCTATTTAAAGGGTCATGAAAATTAAGGAGTTGTTCAATTTTTGGACTTTTTTAGATTGGTGTGTGATTTTAGATTCAAACCGCTGAAGTACTTTTTGGAAATTACGAAGATTTTGTGTAAATTTTAATCTTGAACTAAATTATGTTAAATGTCTCCACTTTTTGGCAACGGTAGTAAAAATCAACAAAAATGTGCGACTCTTTTATGTCTAAAAATTGAACTGTGACTTAATGTCGAAAAAGAATGTAAATTGATGTCATTTCTTCATTTAGCACTTTTGAATTTTAAGCTCGAAGTTTAAGAAAAGTGGTTAAATTCGACACAAATTTATTACTCTCTTGGCTCTACTGGAAAAGTTCTATAAGTTTTTAATGTGTAGTATGTATACTACCTATTGATTTGTCTCACAACAAGCTAATTAGTAAATGAAATTAGATTGAAATCACAAAATGTTTGTTTGTTTTTTGCTTTATCAAACCTGAAGTTAGTGTTCTATTGTTGCTTTATAATGGCACACAACTGGTGCAGTAAATTTGCGTTGTGGCTCATTAGACTCACAGTGTTTTATTCAATTTGTCTTGGAGTTTTGCCTTTCAAATTCAATGTCGCCCAGTGCACGCTGGAAACTTCGAAGTGGACTCTGGCGTACAGTTTATTTATAAACGCTTTCATGATTGGAACCATTATCTTCCAAATTCCATCCATCTCAGGAGATGAACCTTACAGCCCAAATCAAAACGACACATTTATATCTCAAGTCGTCCAGTTCATTCAGATGGCCTTATCCATCATATCGCTTCTTGTCACCTTACTTAAACAATGGATTGGGCGACAAGAATTAGTGAATATTATCGCTGATGGTATAGCTTTGCGACAATCTTACTTAAATGAAAACTTGTTTGAGCGAAATAAATTTTTAGATGTATACGTGATTGCAAGATCTTTGATAGTACTTGCACAAATGGCATCCAACATCTACACCATCATGAGTTTAAGTAAAAATGAAAATCCAAAGCAGGAGCTCATATTGATTTTTACGATGTTCTTTCTTCTTGAAAACGTTATGTTATCCATTGAAACACAATATTACTTTGGCATCCTATTCATATGCCGATATTTAGGTCAAATTAGAGAAGATCTAAAAAAAATAAAGCAACAACTACGTGCCACAACACAACCATCTATGAATTCGATTTGGATGCAGCGCTGCTGTGAGTTAGCTGATAAAGTCGATTTGTTGGCCACTATTCACTTCAAGTTGATGAGACTGAGCAAGCGTGTTACAGATTTCTATCAGTGGCAAATTGTTTTGATGATGTCCAGCTTTCTGTTGTCGAATATTTTTGGTGGCTTCATGTTCCTTGTGTTTTTAAGCAACAAACACATTACGATGGACTTTCAGTCTGCTTTGATGTATCCGCAGCTAGTTGTTATCAATGTTATTAACTTTGCATTAAATCTATATATTTGCCAACGAAAGTTTGATTTAACATGCGATATTTATTTTATTCTTAAGGAATTCACTGAAATAAGATACCTTGAAGTACGTTTATTCAAAAGCGTAAGACGAAGTTTTGCTCACTAAATGGATATTATATTGTGACTTAATTTATTTTTTCTACTTCCAGATCGAATTAATGACACTCCATTGCAGTTGTGAAAGAAATTATTTACGTGTTTGCGGTCTGTTCGACTTGAACTTCAAAACTTTTAGTGATGCACTCCAAGCCAGTCTTCTTTATCTAATTGTTTTAATTCAAATCGACTTTAAAAACTTATTTGCAATTTCTTAAAGTTAACAAATTGTTCTTCAAAGAGATTACGCTCTGCGATTCGCTTAATATAAGTATAAAGTAGATATGTACATACAAACATACATATGTCCACACACATCGTCACTCTATGATAATGCTTCTGAAATTTTACATGAGATGGAAAAAACTTGAAAATCTCAAATAAAAAGATTTTTAATTATGATTCCCAAAATCCCTATTTTGTCAGTATGAAAAGGTCATGTTGTAAACATGTGGCGAGGTACTCCGCAAATGTAATTACCACCAATAAATTTTTGACTTTTGAACAATTTGCGTCAAACATTGCCATTTTCAAAACATGCATTTCAAAAACTATCTATTATTATATTATCTCTAATATGACGTCATCATTTTCGAAATCTACACAGTCGTTAGAGAATTATGATCGCACTTTTTAAAAGCAATTAGCTTCTTTCATTTTTTTTTTTTCTTATAATACCCTTTGCATGCGTCTCTCATCTCAGATCTTCATCTGCCTTAAGATACCAATATTGACAACATTTAGCGGTGGGTTTTTAGTTTACCGGGTAAAAAGTTAATTCCGCAAAAAACTGATTTGGGGCCTTTCTATTTGAAAGCGACGATATATATATTTTATAACAAATAAAAAAATTATGCACCGATCTTTTGATTTAAAATTTGAAAGTCTCATGCCCGGTTTCACCAATAATTTTTAAAATTTACCAGGCTTTTAAAACTTAAAAACCCATAATTTTGTTTCACCAAACACTTCTAGCGCTAACAGCCTGTTAAACAACCTGATAAACTAACAAGCCATTTTGCTGCTGTTAAATTTTTGAAAGTTTGTTTATATTTTGAATATATTTTGAATGACACATTACTTTGTTTGCCATATGTCAATCAACAAAAACTATTTTAGTTTCACTCTGTCGCATATAATCAGAGATATGTGCTAGGCATTTCTGTTTCATTCATTCGGCTAACAGGCTGTTAGCTAAAAGTATAACTTCTAATGTTGGTGAAATAGAAATAATTTTAACAGATACATATGTAAATTCTAAAAGCCTGTTAGTTAAAAGTAATTTTAAATAATTTTGGTGAAACTGGGCATCATACTTTCAAATAATTTTTTTTTTTTTGAAATTTCAACATTGATTTTTTGAGTAAATTGAAGAAATCTCAACAAGTACACACATACATCTAAATAACTGCACACTCTACTACCTTTTTTCTCCAATATTTTTAAATTTTATGTATTGCCAAGTGCTGAATTTTTAACAAATTAAAATTTGACTGAATAATTTTTGAATTGGAATATCTCAGAAACTATGGAGAGTAAATAAAATAAACACGCGCCTTTTATAAAATATTGTGAGTTGGGAGTTTCGATTTGAAAGCAGAAATTTACATTCTAAGAATTGCTTGAAGAACAACATATAAAAAATCAAAAATAAGAGGTGTCCAAGTTGCTTTGAGAAACATTTTTATAAATAAAAAATGTATTAGTAGCATTCAGACCGGCCTCGTTCGGTTGTTGGTAATTTGGTAAAACTTTCGACTGTAAAGGCATTATTTTTGTTTTGTGAAAAGTGAATCGAATTTTTAAATTTAAACACAAAAATGACACACACAGCTGCAAAATTTAATAGAAGTCTTAAAATTTTTTTTCTTTTTATGTTTCCACAACTTTTTTCATATGAAAAATCTTTAGTGACGGGTCATTTGAAAACTTTTTTTGTTTTTATTTACTTTTTTAAAATTATCATAACTCTAAAACTAATTGATAAAATTAATTCTAAAAACACAGGTTTTGTAGCTCTTGGCAAAACCTATCAAATGAGTTTTTTTAAACTAAAAAATCTCAATTTGGTAAGGAACACCATGCATTTGTTTGGTAAAAAAAGGCTAAATTTTCATATTTTCCTACGTTTTTTGTTATATAAGTAAGATAAAAAAATTTTTTTCGCCTACCTACAAATATTATCTTTAAAGATAATTAAAAAATAAAGATAATTATTAATTTTAATTTAATTTTAAATTTTATTTGTTATTTTTTAACTGCATTTTATAATTTAAGTGTTTTTTTTTTTAAAGTAAATTCATATTTTTGCTTTGAGAGAGTTTATAAACTGCTTTAAAAAATCTGAAAAAATTCAGGAGTTATTGTTTTATGTTAAAGAACATACCACCAGCAAAATCGGAGACATTGTTTTTTCTGAACAGCCCTAATGAATGAACATACATAGTTTTAGCCAGCAAAAAATAACAATCGGTTGGCTGATGTTGTTAAACTGGGTATGTAACAATTGTGTTAACAGGGCATACCCAGGTTTAAACTCCAGTGGTTACCACAGAATTTTTTTCGTTTTGTTTTTTTCATGAAATAGAATTCCATAGAATTATTTATCAGGTTAACATGTTACTTCACGCTGGTTAGAGAAACATATAAAAAATCCTAATGTTTGACTCTAGTTTTAGCAAAACTGTTTGACTCTAGTTTTAGCAAAAATAAGTTCAACCACACCTTGACCTGATCTGACAAGCCTTTATTGCTCTTTATTTGGCTAAGCTGATCAGGGCTGTAAAGGTTTATAGGGATTTCAATAAAAGAAAATAATTGAGGCTAGCCAGCTTCGGTCCTTATTAGAACTGTACAGGTGCGTTAATGGTTTGACAAAACTGATCCGAACTGTACGAAATTCCTGGCTTCCTAATAGGGTTGCAAAATGGCGAATCTTTCCCATACCTGATCTGGAATTCCTTAACATTTTTTAATTTTACACAATGATAAGATTCACGTATGGTCATATGGGAAATTATGATATCCCATTACACTATATAATAGTCTTGATTTATAAAACTTTTTCTTTCATTCTAAGCCACGATGACCTTTAACCAAGTTCAAATGCAACATTGAGTTAAACAAACAAAAAAAAAACTTGGAGTAGGGACTATTTGAAATGCTATTTAGAGTTAGTTTATCTATACATATCTATGCCAAATGAAAAGAAATTGGCAGACTTTTTTTATTTGCAAATTTAAGGGATACCACAGCTAGAATTTTAGCACCATCGGTAGTCAGAGTCCTGAAGACGACCACATTTTGGTTTAAATTCATTTCAAAAATTTAAGTTCTCAAAGCCATCGATTGTAAATTTAACGTTATGAATACCATTTTTTTTTGTTATGTCATATTTTATAGGGGAATGCGGGGCTGGTTTCAATATGGGTAAGTCTTAACACTCTAATGCGGCCCTGTGAAAAAAAGTTATGAGTGAGTGTCAAAAAATTGAGCTGAATCACAAATTTCTGTGCACGTAAGTATTGATTATTGTGTAAAATTTTAGTGTTTTTTTATTTTCTTATTTTTAATTTATGCTTAGTGACTCCGTTTAAAGTGCTGATACTTTGTTGACGATTACCAATTAAATGAATTTGGTCTTAGTAAAAAAAAAACAACTTTGAAAATGGTTCCCCAAAACGAGATTTTGATTGTTTTTGTGTTTTAATACCATTTAAAATTAGTTGCCACACAAAAAAAAAAATGGTAAACCACGCCCGGAGTTATTAGAAAAAATGGTTGAAATTTTTGGAATCTACGCCCCAAAATACATTGAAAAAAGTCTATGAGAAACCAGATCTCAAGATGAGGCCTAATATATTAAACCACTGTAAACATTTTTTTTTTCCGCGTTATTTAACCAAGATCATCTGACCTAATACGTTCTGTGAATTGACATTGGGCTTACTGCGTTTTTAAAGACTGATTATTGTATGTTATGATTAGTAAGTTAGTGGTAAAAAATTTAGCACAAACTATATATTGTTTTAAGGCAAATGAACTAGGCTTTTTAGACTTAAAAAAAAAAATTTTAGGTAATTAACGCATTTTTTGAAGGCAGTAAGAGTTTTTTGAAAAAATATTTGCAAATATTTCAAAAGACTCATCAGATTTTCAATACTGTAGGTCAAATTTGAAAGACACCCATAATTTGGATATAAATGTAGAGGTTTTCATTTTATATTAATTTTTACAAAAGTTATGGCCGCAACTTTCGACAGTTCTATCTCCGAAATATTTTTATTAAATATTCATTCTTAAAATTTAAAATTACATAAGAAGAGTTTGGCTTCATAAAAACGTGGGGCTGAAGTAAATTTAATCATTTCCACAGTACATATGTATGTTTGATCTTCAACAACTAAAATCCGAATTAAGAGTGAAAGAAAGCATGAAAACGTACGACTTTCCCTCATGATTGTGCGTCAATTTGTAGAAAATTTCATTTGCGGTTGCAGCGCTCACCTCGCTTGCTTTGTCATTTGTTTCGTTTTGATTTGCGTACACAAAAGCTTGGTAGACTATGCAATGTGGCAAGTGACTTGATAGCCGTTTCAAGTGCGCTGACGCAGACCTCTAACTAATAATACCTGTGTATATATGTATATCTGACACACGGCATTTATTGCTTGGTAAGATATGAAGTACATACTCTTAAAATCATTTCGATCTTTTCGTAAGAATTATAGAGTATGGACCGATGATAATTCGTTGACTGATCCTTTTAAAAAAAAAGCAAAACTGTTTTACACTAATTTTTCATAAAAATGCATGCATGCAGATATCAACAATCATAATAAGGTCTTAAAGTGTTCAAGCTTCTTACAGACATTTAAGCCTAACAATTTACATTTGCATTTTAATTTTCCTGTAAGCACATTAAAAATAATTTTGTTATTCTTGTAACCATCAGCATGGTTGTTAAAACCTCATTCACTTAAAGAACTGCGCTGGAGCAACAAAGCACAATTGTTATTCAAATGAATATCAAACATAATGTGGCGCAAAAAAGGTCTCCACAGCAACGGTGCTGCGATGTGGCCCGAATTTAACCGGTACTATTGAAGTGGAAAACAACTAAGTGTCGACGAAACATTTAAGCGATTCCTTCCCCATAGATGCAAGCATCCCTTTCTGCTTTATACGACAGGATAAGCAAAACACCGGTAAAGTTGATTCCATTCCAATTTATAGGTTGTGTTGTAGTTGAGATACCATGCGATTCTCTGACAGGTGCTGATGGAAAATTATGTGAAAATGAAAATTTCATGAAGATACCGATGATGAGTTTTTAAACAATGCAAATAAATGCAAATGAGATTTCCGTAACCGCCGAATTTTGCGGCTTCATAATTTCTATAACACACACAGCATTGTCAGCGGCAGCAGCTACCACATCCACTGCGAAGGCGGCAACTTTTGTGAACATTTTAAATTGCTGACTTTCAGTTTATCCTTACTTGTATCTATATACGCATCAAGGTATTGCCACATGAAGTTTTTTTTTAATCTTAATAAGCACTTGAAACTGAGCTAAAATTAAAAATATAGAACTGTATCGAACTTTTCTCAAAGACAAGGGACTTAAAAAAGGATCATGATGACATGATCTCAGTTTCTGTGTACAGTTTCTTTTAGTAAAACATTTACTCAAGGCCTGAGGGCACTAATTGTGTGCCATGGGCCCAGTAGTTGAAATATGCAAAAAAAAGTGCAATTATTTTTAACGGTTTGGTGTCAATTGCATGCATTTCATTTAAAAAGTGTTTTATTCTTTACAAAACAATTATTTCTAAAAACACATGCAAAACAGGTTCTACCAGTTAAAATATATGGCAACATCGTATTTTCAAAGGTTTAAAAGTACATAAATACATTTAAATGCAAAATACATATTTAATTTGAAAGATAATTCTTAGAACTACAACTCAATAGCTTAAGTATAGGATTGGAGGCTACACAGACTAAAATGTGCACGACCTTTTTCGTAATGGTGGGTTAAAAATGCTGTTGATACCAATAGCATGGTGCCTCATTGGAAATATATTTTTTATAGCTACAACTTTTATGAGCAAAATATGTTATAAGCCGCCTTTAAGACGCCCCTTTAGTCAAAATATAGCCAAAATTTACCTTTTAAGGAAATATTTGAAACAAAAAACATTTTTGGCTTAAAATAGCCAATTACATGTGGTAAAAGGTTAATATGGTACATATTTTAACCAGGGTGAATTTTTTGAAGGACATTTATGGCATTACTTGTTCATAAAAGTTGGAGTCACAAAAAACTAGATATTATAATTGATTTAAATAAAATATTTTAAGCTTGCATTTATTTCAGATGTATAGCGCAACTTATGATATGTAGTTACTTGCAGAAGTTCTACAAAGAAGTTTTACAAAATATCTTTCATATGAGATTGCTGTAAAAAAAAGTATTTTATATTTGACTATCTAAAGGTAAGCCTTAGAAAATAAATTCTCATGACTTATTTTGACCTAAGAGTCTAAAATTAATAATCTAAAAATTTCGTTTCAAATCATCATAGTTTTTTTTAGATTTTAGATTCTAGATTTTTATTAATGCAATTTTTTTGATACAAAAACTTTACAATTCATTCAATTAGCTAATTCAAATATTCATAAAAACAATTGTATCTTAAAAAAGAAGAAGATGACATTTAATGTAAAAATAAATAATACAGGTTTCTACAAAATTAAATATATAATGTGTTGTGGAGTAACAACAGAAATTGATCTATAAATTTGGAAAACAAGATATTTATAGAAATAATGAGTTTAAAAGTGTATACTAAAGTAAAAAATTACACGTAAAATATTAAATTGATGTAAAACAAAACAATTTGAGAATCATATAAGGGAAATGAAATATAAATTATACATACATTACATTGTAGGCCTCAGCGAAACCTCGATTTCTAAATGGTTGAAACTCAACAGAAAGCTTTAACATTTTTTAAAAAAGCGGACAATTTTCTTATAACACGAATGCAATAAGGAAGGCTATTAAACAATTTACAAGCCACAAAGGTGTAGAATTTACGAAAAAGAATTGTCCGAGCAAAAGAAAGTTGATAACATCTCTTCTGTTAGTTCAAATGAACGTGAGGTGGAGAAATCATGTGTTCAATGTGTCGAAGGAGCGACCAAGTGGATTTTTGAAATGCTGCAAAAAATACTTCACTCCAGTGACATTCTAGAGTAAAACTCAAATGTGTGGGCCGGGGCTCCTAAATCATTTTGGAGCTGCTAGATCGAGTTCAGCGACGTGTTATAATACTAATAATAGAGCGCTGCTACGGTACCCATTTTCGCATATCCGAAAACATTCGTACGTTACTTGCACTCAGGACGTCAGTTTAGCATAGCAAACGAAGAGCGAAGCACAACCGCACCGGTCTCTTTGCGGTACGAACAGATGCGAAGTAAAATCAGCTGCTGCACACTGCTTCATTTGTATATTTAAGCAGCCGGTAAAACGGAATAAAAGTAGTCGGTCACTTTTTACCTGCACCGAATATACGAATAATGTTTGGTATGAATAGAATAGAAGAAATTGAGCATTTAACACGTTCTATCATGGAGGTGGAATATAGAAATTGAACCGATTGGTGCCTATGAGTCCTGCCACTGTCTTAAAGTTGCCTTCTGCAGGTTTTGGAGCTGTGAGCTTGGCCGCACCGATTCTTCTATAGAACCTGTTTGCAAAACCTATGGAGCGCCTCCATTTTCTGTTGTTTTTTTATATGAAGAAAGATGGAACGGTTAGAATTATTCGGAAAATTAGAACATGCTGGTATAAAACAATGGGTTTGAAAGAAAATCTATAATTTAAAGAAAGTCTATAATTTAAAGAAAATCTATGATTAAAAGATGGTGGTTAACACTGTTGGCCACGCTAACATAACTGAATTTATATGGAACAAACTGCACGGCTCCCATGCAATTGTGCAATATACATTTGCCTTCAAAAGTTGAGCTATATTTAACTTTTTTCGCGCTTTCCATTCTTTACTACGGTAAGCAGCTGAGCTCTTAGCAATGATATTTCTTAAAAAGAAAACACAGAGATCAACTGTACCTCCTGACTCAACATGGTCCAACATGTCCTATCATAGGCCAGTAGTTGTAATAATGCATTTCGAAAGTGTTATTGAACATACATGTTGGTGAACTGCTTTCACCTTTAAGACAATAAAAATAACTTAGTGGCTTGATAGACCAGACATTTAAAATATTGACTTTTACCAAGTGCTTTGCAAAAATGAATCACTCATAACAAAAACGTACATAAAAACTCATGCGAATTATTAAATTTAGCTTAAACTTAAACTTATAAGAAAAAAATGTTAATTAATTTTCTCTCATCCATAGAAATTATCGATTAATTGCAATATATTAAGAGGAATATCAATAGTTCATTTTGTTCTAAAACTTACTTTGGAAGACAATTAACTTTTTATCAATTTAGTTAAAGAAAGAAATGTTAAATTTATCCGGCATAAAAAAAAATTCGTCACATACACAATTTCTGTGTCTGTCTGAATAATGAAAAGTAGGTTTTAGAATCTACACATTTCAGTTTTACCATAAAAGCAAAACAAGTTAAAAATTACGATTTTAGTTAAAATCTCACCTCCTTGGACTTTTTTTAATTGCTCGTATATATTGTTTTTAATTAATATTGTAGAGTTAACATTTCTTCATTCAGAATCTTGAGCAATAAAAAATTTGTTTAAATCTGTTCATTTTAGCTTTTAGAGCCATTTCAGTGTGAAGCTCTACAATTAAACCTTTTATAACAACTTTTTAACTTATATTCACTGTTGCTAAATTTTAACATAATTCAAGATTTTTGCATTATTACGGGCCCACTTCAGGGGCTGCAAAACTTTTATAACTGCGTCACAAAAGACCACCACTAAAATTTTACCCTTTTACTCCATATATTTGTTCGTAAGGATCGAGCACATCATGATAGGGATCGCTCGACCTCGTATTTGTATTTTTTAGGCTTTAGATTTTAGTTTTAAGGTTGAAAAGGTCGAAAAAATATCCAAATTGTCGAAAAAAGTTGAGTAATTTTGATAAAATCGATAAAATTGAAAAATGTGCGAAAACGTAGGAAATGCTAAAAAATAAAAAAATATGGAAAATATTGAAAAAAGTCATGTCAAAATAGTATAAAATATGTTGAAAAGGGTCGAAAGCCGAAAAATGTTGGAAAAGTAAAAATAAAATATGGAAGGTTGGAAAAAGTTACAACAAATTTAAGAGGTTGGAAAAGTCGAAAAAACATGAAATATGTCGAAAAAAGTTGAAAGAATTTGAAGAGTGTTGAAATTGTCAAAAATGGTTGAAAATTGTTTAAAGAATTGAAAGATGTTGAAAAACTCGAAAAATTTTGAATGTGGTTGGAAAGGTCAAAATAAATTGAGAGAGGTTGAAAAAGTCAATAAGTTATGGAATGTGCTGAAAAAAGTTGAAAGAGGTTGAAAAGCTCGAAAAGTGTTCAAAATATTGAAAAATGTTGAAGTTGAAAAAACTGGAAAATTTTAAGAAAATGTGTGCGCCCACTTTTTGTTATGACATACATGATAATAAGATTGCGATGTCAGCTCTCATAACGTTTACAAATATTGTGGGCTTCGCTACGTCCTTCAACGAGTTTTGCCAAAATAGTTACTTAGTTTGTTATGATGACTGATTTCATTGGCATTTCTCTAAAATTTTTATGAAAATCGTAAGTGGCTTTTTTGAGTTGTGTTGGACCAAAATTTTATAATATTGAACGTCTTAAAAATTTTAATGTTGTTCACGTATGCACAAAATCCCGTTTTTTAAATAAAGTTCAGCCATATATACTATATACTACATATATATGGCTGAACTTTACTTATAAGCCAAAAATCGAGCATTATCGATTGACGTCAAACTTGGTCAAAGTGTTCTTGGGCTTGTGCAAGTGCTTTCGCTAGATTTTTTTAAATGGGTTTTCAAATGGTTGCAATAGTTTTTGGAAAATTTTGAAATTTGACCTTGATTTTTCAAAATTAAAAATAAATTTAAATTTGAAGATGGTTAGGCACATTTGATTTCTTTTCTTGATATTCAAGAAAGAAAGCTGAGGTTTTTTCGTTTTAAGTACGAGAGAGTTTTTTTACTTTTCGAGAGACTAAACATTAAACATCTCCGCATTACTTTTTGCACTGGCGCAAGCGCACTTAGGATTAAGAAGTTTAATATATATTGTGTCTTTCAATATATTGTATAGATATTGCCAGTATGTATGAAACTCAACAACATTCAATTGACCGCCATGAGTCCGCCTGCAGGATTCAATCCTTTTGAAGTAATTTTTGGAAGGGGTGCATGTGTCTCGGCCATTGCTTTAGCAGTACAAGTAGCTGCAAAACAGTACTGCTACCTGATGGCATTCCAGCCACAGCTTTAATTAATTGTAGTCTTATCCTGAGTCAACCACTCAGATTTTTTTTTTATTAAATCTATGAATGATGGCTATTTTCCTAAATTTTGGAGGGAATCTTTTATAAGTCCTATTTTTATGACAGGATTAAAAAATGATATTTCTAATTACAGGCCTATAGCCAAGTTATCATCAATCCCGAAGCTTTTTGAGCGAATTATTTATGATCAAGTTAAGGTGTCCTGTGGTGAAGTCATAACGAATCGTCAGCATGGTTTTGTTAATGGCAGATCTACAGTTTCTAACCTTCTTGATTTCACGTCTTTTACTTTAAGTTCAATTGATTCTGGAGCGCAAGTCGACTGTATCTACACTGACTTTAGTAAAGCATTTGACAAGTTACCACATAGCTCGATTTTGTTTAAATTAAAGAAACTAGGATTTCCTATAAGTTTTTGCAGATGGATTGAAACAAATTAATTTGATTGTTCTTATCGAATAAGATTTCGGAGGGTGTTTTCCACCCCATTTTGCGCGGCATCAGGTGTTCCAAAAGGAAGCCACCTGGGCCGCTCCTGTTTATTTTGTCTATCAATGATGTTACTCATGTAATCAAAAACTCTCATCTGCTTATATATGCTGATGATATGAAAATTTACAGGTCTGTGAAGGTGGATGATGATACCTTTGCCCTTCAGTCTGAACTGAAATCATTTGAAGTTTGGTGTTTTAAAAATAGCTTACATTTAAATCTTGACAAATGCCAAACTATGATCTTCTCTAGAAAGAAAATTAATGTCGAATTTGATTATATACTTAATGATAAGAAAATCTGTCGTGTCGATATAGTCAAAGACCTTGGTATACATGTTGATGCTAAATTGACGTTTAATGAAGAGATTAAAGCAATCTGTAAGAAGGCCTCGTCATTACTTGGTTTTATAAAGCGATGGGCAAAATAATTCGATAGCCCTTTAGTAACAGTAACTTTATATAATACAATTGTGCGTCCTCACTTAGAGTATGCTAGCTAAGTATGGTCTCCATATTATAATATACATATAGATAGAGTAGAACGGACTCAAAAAAATTTTGTTCGCTTTGCTCTCAAAGGATTAAATTGGAATGACCTTTTAAACCTTCCTCCTTATGAAGATCGTTTAAAGTTATGCCGTATGCAGTCTTTGAACACTCGTAGAAATATTGCTGATATACTTTATTTGCAACAGCTTGAAACTATGTCACTTGCTGCGCCAGAACTTCTTAGTTATATTAATTTTAACACCAATCGTAGGAGTAGTCGTAACTCATATCAGATATTTTACCAACCAGTCAGTAGAACTAGTTATATGGCTACAGCTCCTTTTAATCGCATGACTTCTCTCAATAATGATTGCGATGTATATAATATTAGTTTGTCAAAAGGTCAACTCAAGCTTAGATTGAAAAATAACTGTAGTTAATTTTGAGGCTTGATGGTTGTCTGTCTTTATGTTTGTGTTGTCCGAGCCCCACAGCATGATGGGTAAATTTTTTCTAACATTTGTTCCTTAGACCATATGAATAAATTCATACAAATGCATTCATTTCCATAATTTATTAATAAGTTTTTACCTTTGTTTAAAGCTTCAAGCTAAATTGCTAAGAAGGCTAATAGCTGTAGTAGCTTAACTCCATTATTATTATAAAATTACCTACCTGTTTGTATTCCATATCGTTCAGATCAACTTTTTTTGGGTATTCCACAGAAAAATTTACTGCTTTTTGTCGGTTCAGAGTTGGCAGCATTAGTGATACACAACATAATGAAATCGTATTTCGCAGCGTACAAGGCGACTATATTTTATAAGTGCAGCCTCTGCTTGAGTTCTGCCGCAGTTGCCGCGGGGGCAGAATACCTGACAGGCATTGTTTACGTAAACAAGATCTTTTTTTTTCTTGTCTGTCCACATCCACAGGAATTGCATTTAAGGTATTTTTTTTTCAAATCACCAAAGGAACAATTACACGCATTAGTCAGGTCTTGGTTACCACTTTCCAATTTCCAACAAAAATTTATCAAATTTTGTAATTGTAAGCGAAAACAAAAACAAACTGCTAACAAGATAAATGCTTCCAGAGTTCAGGAATTCAATTATATTGGTAGTAAGTAATTAATATTTTTTAATAACAAACCATGCCATTGTGATGACTCCCAATTATGTCAACAACAAGTTGCTTACTGGCAACGCTCGGATGACAACATTTTTGACATGACACACAAATCCCTTTAACAAAATTTATTTTGTTTTGTTGCTGTTATTGTAAGGTTTTTTCATTGAACGATAGCCTCAATAAAGTTTTCTCCCCCCACACAACTGAGCGCAACCCACAAAACACCCAAATACGATAAAATGACATACATCAACATTGCCATTACAAATTTTGTTATATCTTTAAAGCCATCGCAGTTACGAGACATAATTCAGTTAAAAGGCTTTTATGCTCAAAAGTATGCATTAAATTAATTAACTTATCAGCATGATGTTGTTGCTGTTGCTGTTGCTGTTGCTACTCTTGTAGTTGTTGTTGACAAAGCTGTCTCATAAAATGTCCTTAAGTGATATTGTGTTGTTGTTTTTGTCGCTGGTGTTGTTACTGTGACTGCTTTCGTCCTTTCATCACAACAGTTGGCATTTGACAAAAGACAAGAGACAAAGTTTGGCTGAAACTGACTTGACAGCTACGAGTATAACAAGTTGTGCGTCAATGTGTCCGCATGTATGTGTGTATGTGAATGCATTCGTACTTTTCAAAAAACTCTAGGTTCTTGCATTTTTCGAGAACGCTTAAAACTCAAAAATTTACAGCTTCAGAAGAGTATTTAATTTTTTATATTTCAAAATGTTGTTCCATCTCTCCTGATGAGCAGATAAAAAAGAGCACAGAAAAGGTTTTCTTTCCTTCTAGAATCCCTATATACATACTAATAATACGATATATCAGAATATCAAATACATGTTTATTGTTGTTTAAAAACACTATGTGACAAAACAAAGACAAAGTACAACACATGTAGAACCTATACCTTGACGAATTCAAAGAAGCGGTAACCCTTTTCATAATTTTTCCAGGCAATCTGCTATATAGAACTAATTACAAAGCAGCATGTTTCCATCCGTTTGTTAATATTCAGGATGACAAGTATATTTACTTGCAAAATAAACGGAGACTCTTTTAAGAATGCAATGCTTTTTCGATAATCTCTCTTCGGTTCTCATCAGTCCAAGTGCGACAAATTCGCTTATTGCCGTATCCAATGATATTAAAATAGGTCTGTCTCGTCACTGAACATGATTTTCTTTGATTTTTTTGCTATTTGTTTTTTAGTGTAAGTTTTTGACACCTCACGTGTGACTTGCAACATGTGTCAACACCACAATTGCTCAATAAGGTTTTCCATTTGACTTAAAAGTAAACAACGCTTGCTAATCAATGAATTTTATTATCAAAATTCATGCTCTGTGAGAATGTGTTTTTATAGAAAATTTTTCTTCAGCGACGTAGCTCATTCTTGGCTCAATGGGTACGTCAACAAACAGAATTGCCGAAATTGGTCTGAAGAGAAGCCAGAGGCAATTGAAGGGTTGCTAATGCACTCTGAATAATATACTGTTGGGTGCAGTTTGTAGGCCGGCGGCATCATTGGATCGTACTTTTTCAAAAATAATGAAAATCGCATCGTTACAGTCAATGGAGCAAGGTGCCGTGCAATGACTACCGACTTTTTTGTCCCCAAATGGAAGAATTGGACTTGGTTGACATGTGGTTTCAACAACATGGTGCCACATGCAACACGGCATGCGATTTCATGGACCTATGGAGAGACGAGTTGGGTAAGCAATTAATCTTACGTTTTGGAGCAGTTTATTGGCCGACAAGATCATGCGATGTGATCCCAATAGACTATTTTTTGTGGGGCTACTGGAAGTGTCTCGCGCACAAGAACAAGCCAGCCTCAATTGCATCCTTGGAAGACAACATTACAGCTGCCATAGGTGAGATACCGTTCGAAATGCTGGAAAAAGTATGCCAAGGTTGCAGTTTACGCTCGAACCACCTCAGGCGTAGCCGCGGGCAACATTTACATTAAATAATCTTTCAAAAGTAAATGAAGGGAATTGACGTATTGCTCTAAATAAATATTTCATTCACTATTGAAATTTTCAGTTGCTTTTTTAATTTTTTAAAATCAAACACTAAAAAAATCACCCGTTACTTGAGCAAGAAATCTCGAGGCTCAAATCTTTTGTTAAAATTCGAAGGCATGTGATTTTTGAGAGGTTTAAGTCCTGCGCACGATGACGAGGTGATGTGTTTGGGCTCTCAGTCACATTTCAATATACCTATGGCACCAAATGTCTTGGGCTGAACGACCTGTACTAACACGCACTGATGATTTCACATCTGCTTTCGACCCAGTTTCGGAGAATTACTACCATATTCAAAATTGTAAGTTGATCGCTTATTAGCACCGAAAAAATCAAGTAATAGGTGACATGCATTTCTTTTGAAATGGTCACTTTCGTAATAGGCTACAATAGATTTAACGCGTGTCACCGAGTATCTATCTATAACTATAATTGTTAACTATTGAAATTGCATTCTTATGATGTCAATATCAAACAAGTTTTTTCGCATTGAATTTTTATTCACTATTCTTATGATGAAATACCCTTTTTTTATGTAAACGGGAAAGACAGAACAAAATTAAAAAAATTCCTACGCTGCACGGTGTATTGTGTCCATGCAAAAAATTTGCCAAAAGTATCTAATAATGAAAAATTTGAGACATCCAATAGAACTTTATTTCGTCTTAGAGACAAGGGTATGGCATACATATTCATCTTGAATTTCTCGAGTAGGAAATCCTGTCTGGCAAGCCCTACCATAGTCAGCTCCGGATCTGGCTCGGAATAGCGGACAATTTTATAGGCAGCCATATGTTAATCTTATTAGTATTTAAAATGTGAAAACATTAAGGAATTCTGGATCAGATATGGGAAAGAGTAGCCATATTGCAGCCCTATTAGTAAAAGCCTCATAAGGTTTCGTCAGTTTTGCCAAATCCTTAACGAACCTGACGGTACTGGTGAGGACCGGAGCTCAATTATGCCGTTTTTTGGAAACTTACACACAGCGCTTTTATAGTAAGCCTAGCAAAATTAAGAGCAATGCAGGCTAGTCAGATCAAGTGAAGGTGTGCTTTAAACTTATTTTCGCTTTGAAGATGATTATCTAAGTTAGATAGATATTTTGTTAAAATTAGAGTCATATAGTAAGGACTTTTATAACACAAAATTTTAATTTCTGACAAGATTTACGCTATCTAGCCAGTTTTGAACAGTGTACGAAAATAAACCGTACAATTCGTTTTGTACCGAGCACGAGCACGAAACCTTACTTATTTTCTTTAGTGCGCAATCCAATGCACAATACAATATCAGCACTCAAGATAAATGTTTGCTCGGTAACCCAATGTGCACAAAAACGGATGTGGATCCGTAACGGATCGGAAATGGACCTCATAAACGGAAAAAAACGGATCCGTAACGGATCTCATAAACGGAAAAAAACCGGAATCCGCTTTTGGGATCCGAAACGGACCTCATAAACAAAATCATAAATCCGTTTCGGATTCCGGTTTGTGTGCATTTGTGTTTGCACCGTAGCATGTACTTTATTAACAGAAATAGAGTGTCATGTTTTGGCTCGGTACGATCAGCGCTGCCGCACCATAAAAAATTTCAGTGCCAACCACATGAGACTTAGAGTGCCAAAGCGTGCCTAGCCAAGTTAATACAAAATTAAAGAACAAAGTATAAGAACGCTTTCTGAAGCTTCTGATACCTCATCACGACATACTAATGGAAAATTAAGGATCTTATGCAATTCACACTTTATAGTAAAATTGCAACGTGTCAAAATATACAACTGTGAGTTTGCCTCCTTTTACCGTCTTAATTTTAGGTTGTAAATTGAGAAAAAACATTAAGTCTGATTAAGAACGAAAAGCATATTCCATTGTCTGGATTGTGCCTACAAAGATCTATGGACATATTGATGTTTATCAACTCATGTATTCTATTTGTAGTACATAGGTATTTTTTATTGACAATATTTAATCATTGCTATAAATAGTATGCATAAATATTTTTGTTTATGGAACAATAACTTATTCTTATTAAACAATTGATCAGTCAAAATTAAAACGCTCAGTGCCAAAAAGTGCCATGAGAGTCAGAGCGCCGAACATTTTTTGAAAGTGCCAGTTTGGCACGATTGTGCCAGTTTCGGCAGCGCTGGGTTCGATTCGCAATTGTTTATATCGCTCAAAACCAATCAGCATTAGTGATACCACCGTCTTGCAAACAAATTTGTTGTTCAAAAACAGAAAAATGTATCAAATTATGAGAAATATAATAATGAAAATGATTGAATTTACTGCATTATCCGATGGAAAAGGTGCAACAAAAATGTATGCGAGTTGTTTTTTAATAAAATCAAATATAAGAAACATTGCCGAATCATAGCTAGAAAAATAGTTTTGTATATTACTTAGGCCAGATCCAGAGTGGGCGCAATAAGCGAACATTTGCGAGAAGCGAAAAAACAGTGAATGCGTATTTGTATGCAAATAGCACAAAGTGTATTGAGTGAGAGCGAAGCGATAAAGCGGGTTGAAACTGTTTTTATAGCGTTTGTGATCAAAAGAATCACATAGATGTAAGGAAAAATGAAGCAAAGGCCAAGCAGCGATAGAAGTATACAAAGAGTGTAAAAGAAAAATTATCAAACAACGAATTAACGTTGCAGTGATTGTACGAAATCGCTTCGCAACATGCTTTGCCAAACGCTTCCACTCTGCACAGAACTATGTTAGCATCTTACAGAATTAACTAGCTTCGCTTCTCGCCAATCTTCGCTTATAGCGCCCAATGTGAACGTCCGCCTTAGGGTGGCTCCTGATCCTTGAAGGGTATGTTTTCGACCCATTTTCGGGAAAAAAATATTTTTTTCAAACGAACCATAGTACGAAAAATAGTTTTGGACATCACTGAGCGAGGCTCGGGATCCTGGAAAGAGCGTTTTTAACCCGAAATGGGTCCCTGGACCATGGCACCCGTGATAAGTGATGTTTAAATTTCTTTTTCGACCTTTCCCCATCGATTGGAGCAAAATGAAAATTCCCGAATATGGGTTCCCTAGCCTCCCTTAGTGATGACCAAAAATAGTTTTGGAGCTATGGTTCGGCTAGTATGGAATCGGGTGGCAACTCACGTTTGGCATGTGTTACGCTTTTCAGAGCACAAAGATGCACGTTTCACATGGTAACGAACTGATTTTGTTTCGTTATATTTCACAAAAGGTAATGAGAATAAATTAATGTTCGGTGCTCAGAGACGTACAAAAGAAGTTTAATTGTGTGCGCTCTGTACGTATGAAAAGAATGTGTACTCATTAGAACTTCGGCTCGCTAACTTTATAAGGTAAAATTTTGTGTGTTTGCACGGTATAATATTATCTGGTGCTCACAAATTAAAATCGGCACATATTACGATTGAATTATACTATAATGTACATTTTCTCGGCATTTATCTTTAAATAATAAAAAAAAACGAAAACTATTTATTAAAAGTCAGGCGCCGACGTTTTATTGGCATTTTGATAAGTTTTTATTAAAAAAAAAAAATTGTTCTTTTCCGACAAGATTGCATTGCACATGCGTATCATGCTTAGAATATGTAAAAATTATTGAAGCGATTTAAAAATGGGTCGATGAGAAAGTGTTCGGTTTGTAACAGAACGTCTCACAAGTCAAAATCGACATTATGGTCGAATACGTATATTAATTTTAGGGCCACTACATTATTCCAAATGTATTTGTTCATATAGTTGAAATATAGTTGAAAAGCTCTATTATATACATATATGGTAAATTGTTTTCTCATACTATATAGGAGGCGTGGTACCGCCCAATCTTTCTTTTTTGTGTATATACCTAGACTCATGCACCTGAATCAAACATTATGGTTTTTTCTGATATGAGTGGTGTGGTAGCGCCCATTTTTTTCATTAAAACTTACATTTTCCCGTACCGTGCGTGTATGTGCCAAGCTCCATTCATCTGTGTCCAATAATTGATGAAATATTATGTATTTAACCTTCCTACGATGGGGGCGTGGCAATACCAATTTTTTCCCATACAAAATTATTCTTAGAACCTTTCATAAGCCATAAGAAAATATGTATAAAATTTATTCACCTGCGGCAAATAGTTACTGAGGTAAAAAAAAAATTTGGTTTTTTTCTGATATCATAGGCATGAGACCATCCATTTTTTCATTTAAGCGTTTTTTCCTGGTACCTTCAATAGGCATATGTACCAAGTCTCATTCAATTGTGTCAAATAGTTGATGATATACAATTTCCACTTACTATAAGAATCCTTCAAAAAAGAATTATGAAAATATGATAAGTAATTTGCGAGTTTAAATGTGACAGACTACCAGTTTTCGGTTTTCTCAAATGGGAGGTGTGCCACTGCTCAATTTTTATCGCATCTTACGTTTGTTCGTATCTTTTATATATGCACCAAGTCTCAGGTCTTTTGAATGTGAAAAGCGATGACCTCTTTTTTAGTTTTTAGTAACTTAGACAACAAAAACAAAAATTTTTAATGGGTTGGGGGTGGCAAATAACTCTTTACCCCAACCGCCAAATGTCCTCGGTACCTTACCTAAAGTGATGAATTGAAGTATTTACACTATAGTATTAAGTATACAAAACTCTACATCGTTTGACTTAAATAAAGCGATTGAAAACGAGTTAAGCTTTAATAACGTAGATGAAGAATTGCCAGATACGATTGCTCTAAGTAGATAGTATCACCCCAAACTCCAGAATAAGGTAGCATAATTTTTCGGTGCAGGTAAGAACTATTTATGAAAACGGAGAGAAGGATGCTTGAGGTCACAAATGATAATCGCAATATCTTGCGAAAAATTAATATATCCATCCGGAAGTTGTGAGAGATTGAGGAACAGAAACTGGAGGACCAAAGGAAGTAAAAAGAAAAAATGCAAAAAGTTTTACAAGAAAACTATAAAACAAAGCAGCTTTTCCTAGAAATTGAAATGCATTGAATGATTGGGGAATTATAACAAGTACCTGATTTATCATAAAATGGTATTCATGCCACAATTAATATAATAGCTACATATTGCTAGTTATTTCATCCCTTATCTTTTGTCTTTCACTTCGAAATGTAGAGTTGTATTTATTAGGTTTTTATCATCAGATTCATCATTATCAGGCTCATTATCATCACATTTATCGTAAGTATCTTAATCATACGCAATATTGTAAGACCGACAAACATTCTGGAGTAAGTTTTATAGAGTAAAGATGTTTGCAAACACCTGAAACTTCTTTTTCTGGAACTCTGAAAGGAGGTAATGGATATGGTGGAATACCATAGCTCCAATCCTGTAAAAGCTATGATCCACATTCATTCCTGTCGTGTTTGGATAAGAATAAATGTCTGGTATTACATACGTTTCAAACGAAAGAGTCACGGCTGGAGCCAGGTCGACAAACATCGACAGCAATGCTCGCTAACATTCATTTTGTAGTCATATATATAGTATGCACGATATAAAATATTAAAATTGGTTAAGTTTTAAATTCACAATCATAGCAATTATGCTGAAATGTCTTTTCCTGCTGAGAAAGCCATCAAGATGGCGCTGTAAAATCCTTACATGTAAGACATCAATGGATGCAATGACTCCGGGCAAACTATATTCATTATAAAAGTCTCAATTGACGACGTTCATCCGACATATTCAACCTTATCCATTTCGGACAAAGTTTCATTTCTATCGCTCGTATAATTTTAGTCAACGCTTTCGAAACAGCGCTTCTTGCCAAAGCATCCTTCCCAACTGATCTTCTACGAAAAACCTATCTAAGTGCTGCGCTTAATCGAAGTATTGAAGAACTTGCCGATAATAAGCTATAAAATAACAAAAATTTGGTTATTTCTATTTGGAAAGTAGCACAATTAATTAAGCAATAAATAGTTATGCTGCATCTATCTATCCTCACATTCGTAGCATTTTCGAGATCCAATAACAAAACTACAAATGAAACAGCAGCACGCTTTTTTTGTAAATAAAAAGTACACTATTGAGAAAAAAAATGCACAGCATTTTCAAAACACAAAAAAAAGAAACATTTTTCGTTACTAAACACAACGCTTTCAATGTTCATCGCAGTTCATGAAAACTAAACAGTTCTTTCGAACATTGCCACCGAGTCAATTCGATTTCCATCGATTTCCAGAACACCTCAAACCATTTCGATCGATTTGGAAATTGGACTTCGATTCGATTTCTAGAAAATGTCCAATAAATTAACTTTTATCCTCTCTTGACACTTGACATTTTTTCTAGATTTTGTTTTAGCCTTGGTGGATTTGGCTTATTTAATTCGAAGTCAAGTGGAATGAATTTTTATCTCGGGGAAATAAAAAGTAAGTACAACCAATATTCCCAACAAAACTTTATTCATTAATTTTATCAAATAAAATACAACTGAATTAAAAACCTACAGCAGGCAGTCTGATGGACCAACAAAAAATTAAAAAAGTTGCCAAACTTTAAAATTAAATTCCGAACTGCATGAACGGTGGCGGGAGAGCTGGCTGGAAAAAAAAACTCCAGGGGGGCCACTGTTGTCACATTTTTGTGGCAACTGGGTCAAGGAGACAAGATTTATGTCGGTGACCTTTACAACAACAACAACAATGAAAACAAAAGCAAACAACTTTTTCAAATTATCAAATTGCGATACAAATTAACAACAAAAACAATAACAGCAACATGTTACAAACTTTAGTTTTATTTGTGTTGTTGTTCTATTCCATTTCAGCCTTTGTTGAATTTTCTTATTTCTGTAAATTTTTACAAATTTAGCTGCAAATGACTTTAATTAAGTTCTAATTTCGTTACTGAGTCCGACACAACAACGATTCGTTCACATGACATTTTCTGCATGCGCTGCTTCCTGGATGACGTAGCTTAGGGGTATTCATATAAGTAAACACGCTGTTGAAATCTTGTTAGTATATAAGGTGAAGTACCGATGAGAATGTCGACGATGGTGCTGTGCAGTTGAATCAGAAGCGTGAAATTCTTCTTTCGTATTCAAACATCAGGTTACGACTTATTTTTATTTTCTACCTTCTGCTGATGTGTCCTCCATTGTTCGTTTGAAGTTGGGACGCAAATACTTGGGAAAACATCTCACAGCAACATTTAAAATGTACCCTCGTTAAGCATTTGAGTTAATTCCCTCGAGATATAAATTAAAAGTGGTTTAATTTGACACGGCTGGATTTATTTGAAAACAGGAAATCAGAATCATTGTGGTGTTTGAATAATATATAGGCTCCTTACCTGAACGAATGAACTTTTGGTTAGCTTCGATAAGCAACTTTCTTATCTTTTAAACATATTTTATTTACAAACTTTAGCTTATTCTTAAGGCAATATATATTTATTTAAATGAGTTTAGGTAAGAGGCTGATAATTTGATATTATGTGAGCAAATTCGGTCGATGATCTCGCCTACCACCCATACATGTAAAGTATTAAAAATGTGATACTGAAAGAGTTATTCATGACAAATCCTGCAAAACCTTTAAAGAGGAGATACTTAATTAAAATGATGTAACCAAATTGCACAAATATACTAGAAATGATTCGGAGAGAGTTTCGACATGGGAATGTGGTCCTCGCAAATATCAGAAAGTGGTTTAACCCTTAAGTGGTCGCATGGGGTCAGAAAATTTTGTAAAATCTAGATTTGAATTGTTTTTTATTAGAAGATATAAGAAGAATGAATATTTTTGTTACTTTTAAAAATAGTATTGTATACCTTGTTTAAATTAATAAGAGATAATTTAATTTTAATCTTTGATTTCATAACTATTTAGCCACATAAAGTAATTAAACACAAATATTTGGGGTCTTTGTTGAACCCATGCGTCCACCTAAGTAAAAATCTTTGTGCGCCTACTTAAGGGTTAAGTATATATTCCAAATGCAATACGGTAACTTTCAATGAAACCAGCCAACATATGACTTTGTTTAAAAAAAGCCAATTAGTGTAGTGTGGGGTTTTCAAATTTTGTAGAGATTACAAACAACACCCTTACTAGTTGAGTATTGATTTCCGCCACCATATTTGTAAGATCACTTAAATAATTTGAAAAAGCAATTTTAAATCTAATATCTCAAATGCTATTGAACCAATTTCATTCCAGTTGTGATAATATATTTTTAGTAATACTTCCTATCGGCATGCAACGTTTAATAAACCTTTCAGATATCTTTCACATAAAATCTTGCAATAACGTTTGAAAAATATTTCATTTCCGTTTCAGAAAGCTTTCTGTAAAATGTCAATAATGTCAGCCTTTTGATCTCATATGAAGCGTTTCTGAAACATTACAGAAATTTTGTAAGATTAAGGGGAAAATGAAAATTTTTTATTGCGTCATCGAAATCTGAATTTATTTCTATCTGCGTCACTTTCGCTGCTATTTTATTTCGTCATCAGGACTCCGAAGAAATGTTTAATTTCACCAGCGACGTTTCTTAATTTGTAATAGACAACGTTAACACAAAACTACATGAGCTTAACAAAGCTCTACAATATCATTCACATCTTTACATCAAACATTAAAAATGAGTCAAAGTTCTCGTCAAATTTTGGCTTTGTTTCGACCATCAAAGAGAAAAATTGTGATGGCGGACAAATTATAATGTTCATGGAAGTAGATATGTTGTTAAAGACTTCCTCCTGATGACCATAATAACAATTAAACAAAGGGATAAAATTTCAAATAGGTTCATTTCAATTAAACTTTAAAAATAAAATCTTGAACAATTCTGACAGTCAAACTGTTTCGTCAATTGGGTAGGGCTGGGGAGGGAATTGCCTCCCCACCATGATCTGATACTAGTTATTATTCAATACATGAATTCAATATAACCACCTATAAGTGGTGGAATTATAATTCTCGCCAACCCGCCCGTGTAATATAAAAAGAGTTGCAGCAGCAGTTGCATGTGAAGGGACAAAGAATGAAGAGTATTTGGAAAATTGAAATTTTCTTGAAACAGTCAATTTTTCTATCTTTTAGCACATAGAAAACGTTTAGGCAATCATTTATTCAGATTTGCAGTTTGTTTGTCATCTACTAGTACACAACTACCTAAAAAAAATATAAGAGCTAATTTGAATTGTGTTTGCTTGCTTATATTCATCAATGAATGTTGTTGTTTTACTTACGAACTTTTTTAAACACAATTTAAAACTTTTTTTAAACAATAATATTGGTCAAAAAAATTGTATTGAATTTTTTTATATCTTCTACATGATAGACCAATCACTGAAAAAAGTTCCAGCCTATTTGAAAAACATGAGGGTAATGATAGATGGAATGACCCATATTCTAATTGATAAATGAAACAAATACATTTATCAAAGAAAAAGCAATGTGATTTTAAATAACGTTTACGTTACATTTCAATTTCATCCTTCGCCAAGGTTGACAGCGAAATTTACGTATGCGCCATTAAAAGTGAAATAGGCACAACAGCAACTTAAAAACGCATCTATAATTTATATGAGATCTGATATAGTCTACATTAAATGTTTTAAAAAAATCCTTCATGCATTTTTGAAAAAAAATGAACTCTCTCAGGTAAAATATGCTCTTTGGTGCTTACGTTATTTTCGCGATTAGGGCTCAATAGCATCAAACAAAGAACCGCCCTGGCGACTTTCAGACAGTTTTTACTAACTATGTGCCTACCTACATATGCATGTACATTTGATTTCCTATATATTAAGGGTGATCCAATACGAGGTCTCTTTTCCAACTGTCCTGTTTTGACAGTTCTTAGGTGTCAAATGGCTTGTCCATATAACATTTGCGTTCAGTATTCAATACGACTCAATCATGAATTGACTCATTTCTGAACAACGTTTATTAATTGTGGAAACTTACTACCAAAATCAGTCATCAGTTAGAGAATGTTATAGAGTTCTTAGTTAATTTAAGTTGGTTTGTTTATATTCATCAATGAATGTTGTTGTTTTACTTACAAGCTTTTTTGAACACAATTAAAAACTTTTTTTAAACAATAACATTGGTCAATAAAATTTTATCGAATCACTCAAAAAAGTTTCAGCCTATTTAAAAAACATGAGGGTACACGGTGACCTAGAAATACGTTATTATCGAATCACAGATTTTTTAATTGGATCTTATAGTACAGTGCAAAAGGAAACATTCCCCGTACAAATTAAAATTGGGAGAAAACCGATTTTAACCTTTTAATGATTTTAGCCCTTTAACTGACGTTCACTGCAAGTTTTTACGACCTTGATTACCATTTTTAGTTCATTCTGTAATTTATAAATATTTTGGTACCGTCCAAGTACTTCAGTTTGGGCACTCCTAAAGGTCTTTAATTTTTTTACTTGTTTAAATATATTGTTATTTAATTACATGTCGAAAAATTTCGAAACCATTGCTATGGGTGCGGCTAAGGCTTGTCACGTTGAACGAAAACTTGTGCGTGCATGTAGTGGATTTGTTGGTAATGACTGCAAAAAATTTTTACCAAATACAACCATTCTGAAAAGCATGTCTGACTTACAGTGCTTAAATTTTGTGAATGCTTTTGACGATTTCCATGCGGTTATAAAAGCTTGTTTTGGCAGTAAATGAGAATCTGATTACCTGAATTGAATTTCGAAATTTATTTATTTATTTATTTTGGTCTACGGATTTAAAATCTTACAGACTAGTACAATTCATATTTATTCTGATTGAATAATTTAAAGAGATTTAACTTAAATTAATTTTCATTTACATTAAAGTTTAATAAAGGTGCAATACTATTAAATAATTTAATACAACGTGATATTGGTTCATTAAGAGCATAATTTGATCCATGAAAATTCTCAACAAACATACGGTTAGTTCTTAAATCACGAGGAGGATTATATACATAAATTAAACAAGTTTGATAATTCAACACATTTAGATTTCCCAGAGAAACATTAACGAAAAGTAGGTACTTCTATCTTTTAAAGATTGTAGTCCAAGTAGCTTACGCCTGGAATCATAAGGAGGGCGATTGATAGGTCGATGCAATTTGTGAACAGCATATCTTGCGACCATCTTTTGTACCCTTTCAAAACGGTTGACTGTAATAACGGTTCCAAATGATACCGCAATAATCTAAATGACTCCTTACTAGAGATATATAAAGGGATTTTATAGTTAAATGATCTTTAAAATTTTGGCTATTTCTTTTAATAAAGCCCAACATTGAAAAAGCTTTTGATATAACAAGATCATAATGACTAGAAAATTTAAGTTGGGAATCAAAATTATCCCAAGGTCTTTTATTTCCTGTTTCCTACACTCAGAAGAATTATTTATTGCATAATCAAAACAAAGTGAATTTGTGCATTTAGAAGATGATACAACACAACATTTACTTATATTTAAAGATAGGATATTTAATAAACACCAATTATAAAATGCTACTAAGTCTTCTTGAAGCTTTAAGCAATCATCGATACTTTCAATTTTCAAAAATATTTTGACATCATCGGCAAACATTATACATTTAGAAGATTTTAGATTTTGTGGCAAGCAGAGGACCTTGTGGTATACCTGAAAAGGCTTTAATTATTATTTCAGATGCGACAGTGTCAATTTTAACTATCATTTTACGGTCAACTAAAAAGCCTTTAATAAATTTTAAGAGATGATTAGATAGACCAAATTTTTTTAATTTCAGCAAAAGAATGTTATGATCAACTTTATCAAATGCTTTTGAAAATTCGATATATATAACATCTAAATGGTTCCTGTGTTTCATTGCGTTTACAATATTATTAGTAATCAGTGGCAAATTTGTGCAAGCTGATTAACCAGGAAGGAAACCATGTTGACAGTCACACGGTATTTACGTAATCAAATAATTTTATTTTTATTATTTGATCAAATAATTTTGCCAATGTAAATTATTTCACAATAGCACTATAGTTATTAACATCACTTCGATTACCTGCTTTGAAAATTGGAGTAACTGAACAAAATTTCCAACAATCCAAGAATTCACTTTTACTAAGGCATAAATTGAAAATTATTGCTATTGGCTTAATTTCAAGCAAGTTACAAAGATCTTGAAATAAAAGGCATTGAAATAAAGACACTGCTTCTCTGAATTGAATGTTTTGAGTAAAGGCCTAACTAATCGCTTACATTTCTATTTTGTTTATGTTTCGTACCATGCAAATGAAACACATTCTCACAGAGTACAAATAAAAAATAAAAGAGAAATGAAATTCAATATAATAAAAACTACTTATCTTGATTTAAAATATTAATATGCATGGATATGAATTAATTCAATTATACTTTATAATATAAGAGTTTATAAAAATTATTTTCTATAAAATAATTTTTCTATAGGAACTGTTTTTTTTTTTATATTTATTTGGCAAGGTTTTGCCATTTTGATTAAAACAATACAAATCTTAAACTACTAACTATATATTAAATAAATCTATTTTTAACATACTCAGTTAATAGGTGTTTAAATCTTAATATATTTGGTTCATGCTTTAATATGCTAGGCAGGCTATTATAAATATCTAAGCCTCTATGGAGAACCATGTTTCTTGTTCTTAAATTATATGCTCACATTAATGAGCGCTTTAGTAAAAATTCTAATGTCGCAATTTATTAAAATTTAATAATTTCTTTGTATAATTTCCAAGTTCTAGGTGATAAATAAAATAAAGAAAATAATTTTTTAATATGCACTTAAAAAAAACTAAAACTAAACATAATGATTTCTTGTTTATTACTGTAAAAGAGTAATATTTCTTCGCAGCCTTTAATTTTTGTATTCTTCTTTTAATTTTTGCTAAAATTTGAGCTTGTGTTTTCTCCGTGTAGTTGCGCTTATATACAAGCCAAGCATTTATTATTGTTAGGTCCAAGAGATGATAAGTCAGTCTCATATACCATTTTATGGCTTTCATTCCAATTCTGTACCGCCTCATTATGTTGTCCGAAAGGTTGACGTCACACATGTCATGATTGTATATTTTTTCAATTGCTGGACATTTTACATGTCGGAAGCTCTTAAGTTTTATTTTCAGTTACGTCTCAATTATCCAAGTCTGCAATTAACTCCAAAAAAATATATTCGTCGATAGCAGATAGCAGCTCTCCTTCCATAATTCCACCTTCATCTACGGAGCTGTCTAACTCGTCTTCACTTGCAGCGGGATCAATCAAAATACAAATGATTTCTTCCTTCAATAATTCATATACATATATATGAACGCTCAAATAAGTTCTGCCTTAAATAATTGTGCATTATATTCAAAGGAAGATCTCTGAAGATATCAAACTTATATGAAGCAATTTCAAATGTGTGCAATTTTTATTTTCAATTATAAGGACACTTCAGCGGGTGAAAGAAGTATTCACGCAACATCGTAAAAATGATGTGATTAGGAATTTTGACCTGGAGAACGAAATTCAGTGTGAATTAACAACAACAAATTTATTTATTTAATTAAAATAAGTTTGTTCTAATTTTTTTTTAAACTAAAGCATTTTTAACCAAAAATGTTGACTTCTTTTTTTTCTATTTCTTAGAGTTTTTGAAATATTTCGTTACAAAAAATGTTCGAAAAAATTATCAAAAATATTTTTAGAAACATTTATGAATAAAAAATAATTATATCTGCTATCACTCTCTACAAGAAAAATTACGACAAATACAAACCACTTTTTCTATAGTAAAAATTTTATTGGTTTTGCGGGATCAGGTATAGTTTTTGAGATAAACGGCAAAAACCAAAAACATGTACTGTTCCGGTAGGTAACGCCAGATAGGCTCTGTTGGAAATGGTTTTTCAAAAGTCGATTTTTTGAACAGTTGGCATTTTATTTAAATTTAATCTATACAATAATGAATGCGATAAATTCTTACTTTAGACCCCTAATAATAGTATTTTTGCACGCATAGCGAATCAAACGAGGATCCACTATTTATATATATTGACAGTTGTCAAATTTGTTATATGTGAGTGCGGGAAAGTAATAAACTGCTTGCAATAAATTTACAGTATTTCATAAAAATTTCTAAAGTTATCGTGTACCTAATAAAATTAAAATAAAAAAGAATTATATACATAAAAAATAAATAAAGTTAAATAAAATTATTATGGCCAGCCAAAATTTTCAATGCAAAAATAATCCAGATTTATTCTGTTTCATTTGTGGGCATAATATGATCAATAAATCAAATAGAAGATTAATATCACCAGCCTTAAAAATGGTATTTGCATTATTTTGGATTTGAAATTAGGGTAAGCCGCGGATGCCAAGTATTTCTTGTTCAAATTGTTCCAGCATTTTAAAGAAATGGCTTGCAGAAGATGAAGTTTACTTGGCGTTTGATATTCCAATGCTATGATCAGAAACTGTAAACCATTCTGATTGCTATTTTTGTGTAGTGAATGTTAGTGGTATAAATTCAAAAAACAGAAGATCATTGTCCTATGCAGACGTGACTTCTACAAGAAAACCAGTTCCTTATAACGATACCAAACCAAAATCTGCTAAGGAAAATGCAAACGCAAGTTATAACAGTTTTGTTCCATCTTCATCAGAAGAATGCTATTCCAATACAAGAACAAAACATAATGTATGTAAGTCAAGCCGAATCATATGATTTAATCCGTGACCGAAAGTTCTCTAAAAGTGAGAGCGAAGTACTAGCATCGCGCTTACAGCAGATGCTTCTACAAAAGTAACAAGACACGGAAATAGAATTAATTAACTTTCTATATATTTCACAAAAGCGGATAACATATGTTACTCTAACAACATAATTGAATTATTTCAACAATTAAAATTGCAACATATACCAAGCAAGCTGGCGTCTTTTCATAGGCAGTTCGGAAAATAGCTTGAAAGCGGCTCTAGTTCATAATGGAAATGAATTCATTCATTCAACTAAATGTATTTACTATGGACGCTATATATGGACGTTCAAAGCTAAGTTCGAACTTTATTGATTTTTCCGTAATTTTTAGTTCGATAGATTAAATATTTCGAAAAGTTGACTGTGTAAATTAGTTGTTTGTGCATGTGTGAGCTTATCACAACGCCCATGTTTACTTACATTTTCAACGCGTTTGGTATTTTCACTTCATTCTAGAAGCAGAATTATTAAAGCCTGTAGGCACCTCCCACGCAATGCACCCGCAGGGAATACTGTACAATTTATTTAGCAAATAACTTTGTTGCTTGCGGTTGTGTTGTGGTAAAACACAAAATGTTCATTGGAACATGTTTCAGTAGTTTCCTCTGGGTAAAACTGTTCGCACCCCACACCTGTTTTGCAATACGTAGTTTAATCTGAGTTTGGCATACCGTACCACCGCTATACATATTCCACTCCACTTGTACACGTGACCTTTTTGCAAATAACTTTTATTTTTTGACCAAGTCCAACTGCATTTATGCTGAAAGCTTTTAGCGAGTACATTCACGTTAATAACCAAAAATATAAAAAGCTACACAGTAATAAAACTTTGTTCATTACCTTGCAGAATTTAAAATCGTGTGAGGAAACAATTGATCACATAATTAAATTCTCGTGGATGTTTGCTGAGTTCTCATGTTTAGTACTTTAAGTTCAAAAACGACAAAAAATTGCAAGCTCAAAATGCAATCAAGGAACAAAAAATGGCCAACTAGGTGCTGAGACTAGTTTCGACCACCGCGACATGGTACCAGCATACTATGTTTTACTTTTCGCATTGACCTGTTAAGAACCATGACATAGTTGCCTGAGTTAAGCAGTTACTACAGGCTCTTATTTTGCGGAAATTGTAAAAAAATTCCGCTGTGGATTTTGCAAAAATTCTTACGATTTCTGATGTAGTCAGGTTCGGGGTTTTAACCCTTTCAATACTGACGGGGTACACTTGTCCTATTGAGTGCTCTCATATAATTTAAGCACAATTATTCATATCTATTGCTACATATTTTCATCCCATCCTTCGAGTTCAATATTTCTTTAATTACTGCACAAACAAACTTTAGTTTTGCAATTAATTATGGCATGTGCAAGCTCAGTGGGTACAAAATTTGTGTTTTTAGTAAAACTGCGAGTGATTTATGTATTTCAAAACTATTTGAAAAATGGCGAGGCAGGTTAATATCAATGAAAATAAATATTTAGTTATTTATGTCCCAACAGTAACTTACTAGTAAGTAAATTCATATGAAATGATGGTTGTTGTCGGTGTTTACTTGGTCATGTCTTTTAAAAGACAGCATAAACCGTGACCGGTTTTACTTCTGTCATCAAAACTATGCATGAATGACCTAGAAAAATTTTCAAATGCAACAAAATCATGATATGTTAATGATGGGTTTATGTCAAAAATACACCTATAAAAGTTGTCAGACCGAAACTATGGCAAAGTTCAAAGGCTTCCTTGAAGCAATACAACCCGATGAAATCTACAAAACGAGAGATTGAAATTTGGGAACGATATGATTCAACTACTACTATGATTTCTACATATACTGTGAAATGGAAACAGTTCCGTGCGTTGACTTTTTTATTTATTTAGTGTATGGCATACAAAGTACAAAGCTTTGTGTAACATAAAAGTAACATAAAACAATTCCATGTACATAAGACTTAACAAATTTAAGTAATGATAACTATTTCAAAACTGTTTGTCAAGGTTTTGGAGCCACTGGATTGGTGCAGGTGTAGCTTTGTTGAAGGAAGATATAGATATATTGCCTTTGTATTTTCTGAGGAAGCAGTCAGTTGTCAAATGCACAATGTTTTTTATAAACTGTCTACAGTCGCAGTACGGGGTGTCTGCGGATCGCTAGATGTGATGGTAATCTTGGAGAACGACTTGTCAGTAAACTTAATTCCAGGCTCTTAAATCCTTCAGCCGTCATATGATGTGATCGATTTTTTACTGCCATCAAATTAGCGCAGGCTTTGGATCTTGGCTTAGTTATTACAACTATGAGAAATAAAAGACTCTTACCAAATCTTTATGGCTCAAAATTAGGAAGAAGTGAAGTTTTTAAGCTTAGACTTTATTGAAATTTCATGTCCTGAGTCCATTGCTTTCTACAATAAGTATTTGTCGGTGTGGATCTTCACACCAATTTTCATCTCTGTATGATCCTTACAGAAAATCTAGAAAATGGTGCTTACTGGTGGAAGAGAGTTTTTCAAAAGCTGCTTATGGTTTGCGTATCTAATGCTTGGATTATTTTTCAAGAAACAAGACACACAAGTACCATTATTAAGTTGTCTCGTTGAATAAGCAGAGAGGCTTCTTGCTTATGGAAAAGAACAAGCAAAAGTTAAACGACGTAGCACAAGCGAGTGCCTTTCCCAACGATCAAAAACAGTACCAGGAAATGACACAACACGCCGCCATTGCAGAAGCTCTGCAATGATAATACGAAAACAAGATGGAAAATTGCTTTACGTTTCTTTCAATATTCCTTTCTGTAAGTTGTGTTTTGCCGAACATCATTCCAAATGACTTACATTTGAATTCATTGTATATGATAAGTATATAAATCATGTATGTATGTTGCTATCAATAAATCAATAAGAGATTGAAGTTTACATATTGTACTGTCCCAGGACTCTTTCCTTGTCCTGGTTATCCTTTTCTTAAATCCTATGGTACATTATTTAAGCTATAATCAACCAATGCACATCAAAAAAGAGTTTGTATCTGTAAAAAGAAAATCCGTATTGAAAGGATTAAAATTATCAACAATTTTGGCAAGGCATAAATTTTAATTCCGTTGAAAATCCTTGTTAACATCAAACAGTGTTAGCCTTGCAGAGTTTGAAAAAAAAAAATTCCGATAAAGCCAGTGATATCGATAAGACTCAAACAAAATTCGGAATTTATTTACTCATAAGAAAATTCAAATTAAGCACTGACATAAAATGACATCATGTTCAAGGGCTATTCGTCTTGAAGTTAAATTCAGGAATACTCCCAAGAACAAACAGAAAATTCATCTTAAAATTAGTTTTTCTATTAAATACTTTTTTGCAAGATTTTTACTTTTTTTTAGGTTTTGTTAATTCAAGCTTACACATTCCTTGTTGAAATAATGCGGCCTACCCACCTAGACAAACGTAATGAACAAATACAAGATTTTAATCAGGAAAGTGATAATATCATGGGCACTATTGAGTCCCCCGAGGCTATATTGCATGCAAATATATGAGACTGAGGGGACTACGAACTAAGACCGATGTCATATGTACATACATTTTAAGATTAAACAATAAATAAACAAAAAAAGAATAGTTTAGCTAAATCCAGCCATAGCACCAGAACAGAACAATTCTAAAGTTCATTTTGCGATTGCTGCAGATAATAAATAATTTTTTGAGTGTAGTCGCAATAGACGAATAGACAAAGACAAAAATAGAATAAAAGCATCGTACATAAAACTGTTGTAATCCATTTGGTCGAGTTACCATGGTAAACACACAGCGTTTGTGGGTCACACGTTCGTTGGTTTGAATTTTATAGGCGAATGGGGTGCTGCAGGGCGTAGGTCAATAAAGCACTTTTGATGTTTATTTAGCCTTTGCAAAATTAACTTTACTTCACGAATAAAGTCTTTCTTTTTTATTTGAAATGCCGGCCACGTTGAATCGCAGTAAAGAGAATGGCATCGCCGGTGTTTTTTGGTCATCAGACGTATCAAAATTAGTAACAATTTTCAAAGCACCTTACACTACTCGTATTAAATTAGATTAATTGCTTTTGAATAAACAACCATTATTATTTTCATTGGAAAAGATGGCATAGACCAAATTTTAATTGGAAGGTTAGGCATATTTAGATAAAATGAAATCGAACGCTCGGCATTTCTTTCTACATTATGCAGAAACAACAGTCATTTCATGTTTTTGTGGTATATAATGAACTTAAATATGAAAAGGGTATATGTCGACACACTTTTATTTATCTTTGAAAAAAATTTGTCAAAATTTAGTGTTAAGGTTAAATATAGTTTCAACTGCACAAACACATATTGGACTTGATCCTTCGGAGGTTATGCGGCTCCAAATCATAACAGACGGTGAGTTGAATGCAATGAAGGAACAAAAACCAATAAACGAAATTCGACAGAAGAAAAAATAAATTCCTTTAAAAAACCAAAGTGCTACAGAATGAAACGAAAATGTTTATCAAAATGACACAAATCGACGGCATCTGAAATACAATAGTTACAGCAGTAAATGATATATCAAATTAAATTACTCATTGAGCAGAGCGCACTAAAACTACCAACTTTGAGATCGATTGACCTATTCAAGATCCCGTCAACTTTTATCAGTTTTATAAAACATTCTACCACAGTTTAGTTTTCTGAAGGTTTCACCTCTGCCGCTAGTGAACTGCATACATGTTTGTGCATGTTTTTGTACAAAAAAAAAAAGTTCGAAATTTCACCCACATAATGAATAAACATTCCTTCGGAATTTTTCTTCAATTTCCTGTTCTGCAATCGTGGAACATTTTTAGGGAATGACGAAAAGTTTCCTGGAAAATGAACTATCGGCAATAATTTTTGAGGGAAAATTTTTGACTTTTCTCGGAAGTTTTTTCACCAACTTTTTCGTAAGGAATTTAATGAGGAAAAACGTAGTGTTAGTAATATTTTGTAGTTTTATTTGATAAAAAGGTTTTCTAACATATTTACTAGATCTAAAAACATAAATAAAGAGCAATTGGTTCAGTACATGGAGTCCAATTCGGATATCGCCAAAGAATTCACAAAAAGGAGAACATGGCAAACTACGAAACTGTGCTATTCGCTATTTAGGTGATTTAATGTAGATAAAATTTCTCAATTTTTCTGCACATATTTTATAAATTTATTTTAATATATCCTTTGCACTTAATTTTTGTTTAGAAACTTGTTCAGCTGACATATAAGCTAATGTCAAATATGAAAAATCACAGTTGGATTACTTGCTGATTGGAAGTAATTGGAAATATTTTGGCAGCGCTGACTGGACATGGAGTTTTTCATTCCTCAATTATTTCTGATTACAAAATTTTGCTCTCAGGAAAAAAAGAAATCCGAAAGAATAGTTTTCTCTCGAATATTCATGATATGGGTGATTCTAATTTGTGGTGGATAGTAAAATAATATCAAGAATGATAATATATCAATCACTATGTGGTACTTCGCGAGGTTTTTTTTTTTTTTTTTTTTTATAAAAATTCTTTGATAAAATGTACAAGGGAGTCTAAATTAAACTATTTCTAGAAGAAAAAGGTTAAATAGAGGAATACGAAAAGCCACTTATAGGTACTGAAATTTTACTGGTTAAAACATAAAGCAATTTTAATTGAACGAATCTCAAACTCACCGCATGGTACGAATAAAGTTAAATATTTTTTTATGCACAAATATGTACATGCATAAATAAGTACGTAAGACTAATTCACAGTTTGTTAATTATTTCGAAATTTTGTTTTCATGACTCAAACACAATTACTATTTTTATTTTAACGTTTTTTTTGAAATTTGGTGTAAAGTTTTCTTACTGATTTTTAATTTTTTGTGCGATGGAAGCAAACGCAATGGTAAATGCAAACATTTTATTTACATAATGTCAATGGCTTTCTTTTTTTAGAAGGAACGAGAAGTAAATTGGACTCAGGAGGAAAAAAGTATTTTTCGGGAGCTAATCTCAAAACATGTGTACGCAAAACGAAATAAGCATGGATGCTAAAAATAAGGATGCCTGAAGCAATATGAATCATTATATGGAGGCGGCAGGTTGCAAAAGGACTGACAAATTGCAAATTGATACAGCAATGGGCACGAATGAAAACCCGCCAAGACAAAAGTTGTAACAGTAAGCAAAGCAAGAGTAGTAACTCGAACCTGTGTTGCTCTTCCCGAAATGAACACCAGTGACGATGAAGCTTTACATATGATTTCCGAACCGCTAGCGAATGCATATGGATTGACACCGATAGATTAAATACTGAATAGCTGAATCGTACGCCCCAATCAGCTGCCAGATCAAACTCATTCGCTACAATTGAATCCTATGCCTTAGGCGCACCCACAACAACAACAAATGCAGCCAGAACCATAACCAAAATCTTCTCAAGATGACTTGCTTATCCGCCTGAGGAAGTTGCTCACGCATACCAAGTCCTCAGTTTTAGAAGAGAGGTAAAAACAAATAAAAAAAGAATATCAAAACAGTGAAGAAATTCATAGTTTGCAGAAAAGCTCCGCTACGAAATATCCATGAACAAAAAGTCTTCCAAATTAAAGAGCTTCAAAATAGAAAATCTTTAAAAACGGGCATTCCCCTGTTATTTTCCGCTTCATTGATATCTAAAATTTCAATAATGAATTTTGCTGTGTCCTTATTAAACCTATACCGAGCGTAGAAGTCTCCCAGCGTCCATTTAAAATGGGTTAATGCGAAAGTTTTAGTCTTCTTCATCAGTATAATATCGTACAAAATCTCAAAATCTTAAAAAAAAATGTCAAAATCGCGTTGAATTTGCCGCATATTTTCTTTCTGTTCCTTTTTTAAATCTTAAATATCGACTTAATATCAACTTCAGCAGAAACAATGTTTTTAGTTGTAACAAAGAAAAAAAGTTGTTGCCAAATCAATTGAGGATGACTTATATATGGCTAAAATAAAGTTGTTATTCAATTAAATATTATATAAAACATAAAAACTTACGAATAATGACAATGAATAAAAAACTTTTTTCCGAAGTAATACATAAATTAGCTTTACGTTAAGTAAAGACATTCTGGTATGATCTGCTCAATGTGGACATTTCCATCTTCCCATTATAGTCTAGAACAGATTTTCGCTTATTTCACTATTTGTAGTTCTAAGGGTTTCGAGAACATATAATACCAAACTTGGAAGGGAGCTTCCAATCCCTTTAAATGCTACTGTATGCTGCTCCTCTGAGCTGAATATGAGCTTTGTTACACTGAATATTCGCTTGCTTCCATACAGTTCCGTCAAATTCTAAAGATTTTGATTCAATGGCTAAGTTTTAAAAGGCTGAAGGAAACGATTTTGTTGTGGCCTCTATAATAATAGGTCAATCTGGCCCGGAAGCTAAGTCCGTTTTTAAAAATCTCTTGTTTATTATCGCAATTTTCACAAAAGAATCGTTTATAAGCCCACAAAGGTCAATTTTAAAGTCGGTGAAATTGATTCACTATGGTATGATGTGAGTGAGCTTTCCGTTTTTTCCAATAAAAACACATAAGCTTTTTTATAAATCCTAAAGTAAGACAGATATCTGGAAAAATAATTTCTTGATATATGTCTGGTCAATATTTGAGAAATGAATTAACTTCCAGCCGATTAGGCAGTTCGAGTGAGTTTGAGTCGTCCCTAATGTTCTGAAGCAATTTTTCAATATTGCTCTCCAAAAAATCGTATTTGTCTTCAAAAAATAAGCTCACATTGCTTACCACTTTAATTTTTTTCACTTATAAAAATTAGAATTTGAATATTTCTAAAGTTTCAAATTGGAAGTTTTTCATCCGTCCATTTCTGTTGCACTTTTGCCAGCCATAATATAGAGACATAGGCGAGTCGCCAAGTAATGCAAATCGCCTAATTCAGGCATCTCGCGAATGGTAATAGGCGTTGCGTCTTCAAAAACGGAAGTTTTTGCAATCAAATCGGATGTCAGCAAGAATATTCAATTTGACTCAAAGGAAAATCAAAGGTATTTAGTGGTAAGACTTTTCAGATAGCACTATAAATATAGCTGGATGTAATGTGCATTGAACTATGAAGCAATGGGCTTTCTGCCAAACAATCCAATAGCTCTCACACTTTAAGTTCAAATTTTAAAAATCCGTTCTAAGGCAACTGCTTCCAGAAATCAATTGCCACGATGACAAAAGTAGCGTCTAACTTTAAACAAAGTAAATATTAGATTCTCATGAATACATTATGGAAGAAATAGGGTAGTGAATGGCAACAACTACTCCGAAAGTATGTAAAGTACGTATACATGTACACATGTATGTAACTTTGGTGACAGCTATGCGCAGAAAAAAAACGGTTGTGTCAATGTTACGAAAAAAAAACTAGAAAAGGTGATACCTTCGGCCAGGCTAAAACTCACATATCCTACACTGCATTGAAAGTAGTTTTTAAATAAATGTTAAAAAATGTTGAAGAGGTTGAATAAGTCGAATATAATGTAAACAGGTTCAAAAATGTTGAAAAGTGTTGGAAAAAACTGAAAATGCTGAAAATATATAAAAACCATTGAAAAAAGTTGAAAGAAATTGAATAAGTCGAAAAATATGAAAAATGTTGAAAAATTAATAATAGAGTCGAAAAAAATGTCGAATGAAATTGAATGGGAAAAGGTAAAAGGTTGAAAATGTCAAAAGAATATGGAAAATGTTGAAAAAAATAGAATAAAAATGAAAAACACGAAATATGTGACGCCAACTTCTCCAAACCCGCCCACTTTTGTTTCAATGAATGACATTCGTGATGGACATCCACAAGCCATATTTTCGCACAATAGCTTGTGTAGTTTGCGATATGTGCCGTAATTATTCCTAAAATTTAGGGCAGTGACACACCCACTGATGCAACCCAGTCCGATTTTGATCCAGAAATAGCTTCTTATAAACAAACCTCTTACACCAAATTTCAGTATGATTGCTCATATATTTCGATAGTTATGCCACATACGGTATTTTAATTGTATGGGAGGTGCCACGCCTACTGTTACTATTTCGGCAGTTTTTGATTCATATATACCTAATACCCAGTAAACCACTTACATCAAATTTCAGATCAATTGCTCCAATCGTTCACTTAAAATAGCACTTACAACTTTATGTTAATGAGGGAGGTGCTACGCCCACTGATGCAATCTTGTTAAGTTTCATTTGATTTCAAAGTTTATAGTAACCGACACCTCCACTCAAAATTTTATGAAGATTACTCTCATAGCACACTATCTATAGCATTAAACGTATTTTGTTCATATGGGAGGTGCCACACCTACCGGCACTATTGTGCCAAAATTTTGCAGAAAGACACCTTTTAGCGAGTATATCAGCCTTATTATTTCATAGCGATTGCGTTGTTAGCTCCCTTTCTATAACGTTTATAAATATTGTAGGCTGTGCCACGCCCTTCAACGAAATTTTCAAGAATATTGACGTAGCTTGTGTTGATGACAACTTCCAGTGTTATCATCCCTAAAGTTTTTATGAAAATCGTATGTGCCAATTTGGAGTTATACGAAATCCAAATTTTCAATTGCTAAAAAGTGCCACGCCCACTTTTATAATTTCGGCCACTTAATACGCAATTCAAGATTTATAAGGTCTGTATTCGTGTACCAAATTTCATCACAATATCTTGCACGGTTTACGAGTTATGTCGTTATAAAAGTTAATATTTAGGGCTGTGCCACGCCCGTTTAAGAGCCCTTGCAAACTTAAAACCTAGCCTGATCATAATTTTGTTCTCATCTTCACCAAATCATCAAGTTTCAGCAAAATCGCAGCAATTTTTTTTCAAACTGGACTTGGGTATATTAACATAGAGTATAGGCGGAAGGCGTGGCCGTGGACCTATTTTGCCCATTGTCGAACGACGCGTTACGTAACATTGTTTTTGAAGTGAAACTTCTTTAGTGAGAGTGATTTCCAATTAGGTGTGTATTATGAAACTCTTTCTTTATACATATATTTATTGAATAACTGCTCGAAAAAGTGGTTCAAAATTGAACCTGTAGAATTGGCTTTATTCGAGCCAGCCGCGGCGGCCACATGCCCGCACATTAATGGCATAAAATTATCCTTCCAATAAAGTCAAATTGATGGACATTAAAACGATTTTCTTGTGTTTTATTTCAGTTCGAAGCTCTATACCTCTAAAAAAAACACCCTTTACAATGAAAATGTTTACTAAAATGATAAAAGTTTACGGGATTCTGGATTAGCTACAGCAATAAATAATACCATAAAATTATCGTTTAACCAAAAGCTAAGATATATAAGCGTGGAAAGGTTTCCTATTTTTATCAATTTTTTCAAGCAATGCACTGGTTAACTACCAAAGCCTTGCCATAGCGAAGAGGAAAACACTCGCTGTTAGGGAAATATGGCCACTTGGGTGATACATAACGTCTAAGGAGGGGGCGGGGGTACAGAAAAACGTTACATGAGGGGGGTCAAAAATCCACACAAAATTTTGTTACGTAATACTTGAACGCCCCCTTAATCATTGAAATCGAGCGTACATGGGTGATTGTAAAAAACTCTCGCTTTTTGCGTGCGGGATATTACTTTAAAGCTTAAACTAAAATTGGCCTTGAAACCAATCTTCTCATATCTGCTCTTGAACATTCCACCCAATTTTTAAAAAATTCTAACTGCATGTTTTAAGAACCCTCGGGTGGATGTTTATGGGTAAAATGTCCCAAGTGACAGAATTCAAGGAAAATTCCAAATAAAATTTTCAGAGGAATACTTTATACAAATGTAAGGCTTAGTATAAAGCTACAAATTTATAAAACAACAACAAGATTAAAATTGTCCCATGGACTTATGTAAAAATTGATTTTTTGTTTGAAGGAGGAAGCTATATGAAATATTTATCTTGATTTGATAAAAAACAACCTGACTCAAGGAAAAAATTATTTATTTTTGTTAAACACATATTCTAATCATTTAGAACCGAGAAAAATAAAGGGACAAATTAGTGAGCCTCTGCCGAGATATGTGACGGGCTTAGAATCAGTATGTCATCTTTTTCGAAATTATCAACAAAACGCGTTTTTTTTTTTCAAAAAAGTTTCATATTTAGTAAAAAAAAAAAGTTCTTAATTCTTTTAAAATCACATATGTATTAATTACATATTATTTATATTTTATAAAAAAAAGCATAACTAAATTTCTTATTTCCAATGAAATCGCGATGCATTAATTAATATTTTTGTGATTCTAGAAAATCGCCACCGTTACCGGGAAGGCCAGTAAGGGTTCGTCAAAAGCCAATTCTAAAATTCAGATCTGGTTAATGTGTACAGGACACACACCCGATTTTCGGGCGTTATCACTAGCATCGATTTATTTTAAAGGTTTTTGTAATCAAACTGTATTAGAAATACAAGATATAAGCTTGTTGTTATAAAAATATTAAAAACGGTCTTGTAATTTAGATCGAAAAAACCACAAAGAGTAATGCGTGATTTTACACTTGAACACTGTAGAGTTAAAGCTTCAAGCTGCAATGAAAGCAATTGGGTTAGTAATAAGAAATCAATAATTTTAAATATTGGCTTAACTCACGCTTCGTCCAATATCATCTCTTGAATAATCAAACTTATTAAAAATTTTGAGTGTCTGCAAAGTGTTTTTCGACGACAACGTCAAATGCTCGCAAATCGTCAGTGTTAACCAAAAGTCCCAGATACCCGTTAATATAATTTGCAAGAAAAGCATAAGATTTGTCCATTCGAAATCCGAAATTTTTCCACGTATCATTTCCAATAAGTAAAAACTATTTGTAATTGTCTCAACGTCAAAACTTATGATGAACAGTAGCACATTCACTTTGTAACTGTCAAAAATTTGCCAATTTAGGCGGCATAAACGCATATGGAGTTTGGCAACGGCATCGATTCTATAAGAGAATTCCTCAATCTTATGTTTACTATGGAAATGCAATTGTAATCTCTTTGTCTCCAAATGGGCCAATTTTTTAACATCCAAGCTGATGCGACACACTTCCTTGTTGAGTTCCTCAAAGAAACAAGCGGTATATAGAGCACTGAGGTAAAAGTGATTTCCATTCAGGGATATAATGAATTTTAAAACAAATGTTGTCAACATTAAGAGAGTGTAACTCGGAGTTATTGACAAATTGACTGCATACATGGCGAACAAAGATGATGCCACTACAGCAATTGATGCAAGACATTTATGGATGGTGTGCCATTCGAAATAACGATTTTGGAAATTTCCATTAAAGTAATCATTTTGAATTGCTATTATCTCATTTGATGTGGATAGAACGATATTGCCACCAATCCAAGTTTTCAATAAAATCAGTAACAATTTCATAATGTTTAAAACAACACCAACGACATTGATAATTTGATTTAAAGGTTTTTCACTGAAAAATTGTATGTCAGATGACACATCCTGTGTGAATAGCGATGCAAAATATATTAATCCGAGCGTCAGAATGTTAATTAAAATAACGTAAAAACTCAGTAAGCTCAACTTTTCCAATTTCTGTTTTTCCTTATTGTATTTGAGAGTGCAGAGGCCAAAACAAATGGACAATATGAATATCGAACTTATGCAGAAATAAGCTGTTTTAACACGTAATTTTGATAACATGTTTTCTGCATTGAATTGTGTACGTTAACTGAATTGTGTCAGAACGCAATGACAATGCGAACTAATAAATTAAGTCAACAAATCAATAATTCTAAATTAATATTTATCGTAAATCAACCTCTGATAACTCCCTTGTTGTTATGCTAAAAAAAAGAAATTATAAGAAGCAAAAAACATTTAGCGTTCTATGATTGGGAAATGAGCAATATATTAACCCTTTGAGACCGGCGGGCTCACATCTGACCTCAAAAGTTTTTTCTTTATTATTGCTTTTATCTATATATTATTACGTGAACATCGAACGTTATGATACACTTTTTTAGAGGGGAATAAAACTTATATCATTGGAAAGGTAATGCTTCATAGATGTGCCAAAAAAAAGAACGTGTAATATGTGCCGTTAAGGCAGGTAAAATAAAGAGAGCATACGCTCGTGATTCCCTCATACAAATCGCTTTGACCAATTATATGAAAGAAATTTTGATCGCGTTCATGGCAAATCTTATTAGGAAATTCAAAACGCAATATGTTGGGTAGCTCTAAATTTATGTAAGGACTGTCTCAGAAAAAACTTGCGCTTTTTATATTTTGTAATATACTCTACCTTATAGGTCTAAAAAGACACACTATTTCTTCTATATAAAGTGACTTTTATTATGATGAATAACACTTAAAGATCGCTCTTTTAACGACAATGGTGTCTACCAAACAAAAAAAATTCCGCGGAATGATTTTGTCCACATAACTGCAAAGTCCAGAACTAGAATATTCAGCTATACCAAAAATATTTGGTGCATCAGAAAGAGCTGTCTTTATGGTTATTTCAAATTATAAGAAGGGTCTACCTCTTTCACGAAAAAAGGCTCGGCATAAAACCAAAATTTTCTAATCCAAAGGTAGCAACGAAGGTGAAGCGCCTTTTTAAGCAAAATCCCAACACCTCAGTGCGAGATATGGCGGCTAGAGCAGATACATCAAAATCTACTCTGCAAAACATAAAGGAAAAAAGTAAGCTAATGACATACAGAGTGCAAAAAGTACCAGACCGTTCTGGTGAAAAGCAGTTGATGGCCCGAAAATTGTATGAAAGGTACCGGACTAAATTTGATTGCTGTGTTATGGACGACGAAACTTACGTCAAAGCAGATTTTAAGCAGCTACCTGGGCACGAATATTATGCATTACCAAAAAAGGGGCAGGTGTCTAGTATATTTAAAGAGAAAAAATTTTCGAAATTTCCGAAGCAGTATACGGTTTGGCAGGCCATATGCACCTGTGGTCTCAGGAGTAGATTTTTTGTTACGCAAGGCACAATCAATTTCAAAATTTATATAGACGAGTGCCTCGAAAAACATTTTTTGCCATTTATTCGTGCACATGAGGGTACCGTGATGTTCTGGCCCGATTTATTAACCTCTCACTACTCTTAAGCTACGATGGCACGGTATCAAAGTAAAAAGACCAATTTTGTACCAAAAATAGCAAATTTGCCCAACTGTCCAGAGCTTCTCCGAACTGAAAGATATTGGGCTCTAATGAAATAAGATTTTCGAAAGGGTGGTAAGACTGCAAAAAATTCATAAGACTTCAGACTTAAGTGGAAAAAATCGTACATACTGTCGATGAAACGACTGGACAAAATTTAATGAAGGGCCTTACGAAAAAAGGAAGAACTTTTTAGAAAAAAGAAAAAATTGTTACTTAGTTTTTAGTTATTTATATTCTGAACACCAGCCATTAATAATAAAAAGCGAAAAAAGAACAAAAAAATTACTCGGTATTTTTTTACAACTAAAAAACAAAGCGCAAGTTTTTTCTGGGACAGTCCTTACTTGCATATAAATAGGATGTGGGAAAACGGTTCCATCCCATTTTAACTGCCATAACAAAATAACGTACTAATTAATGCACGGGTCAGTCGTAATATCGTAAAATTCGTTATATCGAAGAGTTTTTTATTGAAGAAACTGGATTTTATTTACTCATATACACACATTCATATCTAGTCATAAAAGTTAAGATAGATTTTGAAATGCTATATACATATATTTGCGATCAGCTTTACTGGTAAAAAAAAATATTCCAGTTGTTGACAGTTATTGTTGAATTAAACAGCGTTCGTTATTTGGAATAGCAAACACTTTTAGTGTTCGTAATTAAGAGATATCAATGGAAAAATTCAAACGGAAATTCGTTATACGCTATATTGAGCGTCTACTGTAATAGTTATATTTAGTTTTTTTATTGGATAGGTTGTGAAGTGCGGCTGGGCAGAGTGTTATTTTTTTTTTTTGTAATTGTAGACGGCACCACGCCTCTAACAGAAAAGATGTTTCTATGGCTTAATAATTTACTGATTTTAGGCCCGTGCGCAGAAATCATCAAAGGGGCGGTTTTAATTCAGATATTTCATGTCAGGTTATGAAGTTCGCAAAAAAAGTATTTTTGACTATAAAGCACACACAAAAGTACAGAAATTGTTTTATGATTAAATTATGTATACATGTATGCTTATGTGTGTTTAGCATTTATACTTTTAAAGTCCATAACACAAAAATATATAAAAATTATTTTTCACTATTTCTTAGGCCCAAAAGATTTTTTTTTTTAATTTTTTTTGGTACCAAAACATATATTTATGTATATAACTTTTTTATTTTTGATTTTCTTTATGGGCCTTGTATTCAAAGATCTTTTAAGTCCCACTAAAGAAATTTTGACTTGTTTGCTGGTCAACAAAAAAAATGTTCTTGTTTTCAATTTTCATTTCTATGCAAAATAGTGAATATCACAAAAAATAAGTTTTTTGAAAAATTACTGTATTTATCTTGGTTAGCGACTCAATATAAATACATGAAGGACATAAGGCTTCTGACTGGTATTCTGAGATCGCGACTTCTAATTCTTAATGGAATTGGCTAAAGCTTTACAGAAGCTTACTTAACTGGTTGTGGAACCGTTTCAGACTAGGAGACGTAAGGATTTCAAACGATTTTATCTTCTCACTCTTATATAAGTTAACAACGCTTAAATCACCAAATTACTACGTTCTACTTATGAATATCAAAATATCAAATTATATTTTCTTAAGTCACCAAATTCCTACGTTTTACCTACGAATATCAAATTATATTTTTATTATATTTTTCTGCTGTATTTCTTTGCAAACATTTTACTTTGTATTTCTAGAATATCAAATTATATTTTTCGGCACTTCATTTGCTTGTCGTGCAATTTATGCATTTATGTTAACCTGTTATGTAAACCTGCTTATTGTGCAAAAAAATACATTTGTAAATTTAGCCATAAGAATATTACAACTTGGGTGAAGAATAAAAAAGGAATCAGTCTGATTTTGAACAACCAACGTGATAGTAGTTTACCATTTATTTAACTCATACATATGTACATACATAAGTTCTGAGTCGATAATTAGTTGCCATTATGTAAGAGGCGAATTCTGCGAGTTACTGTAAAAAACTTATCCAAAATTCTTAGTACATTAACTTCGATATCGCGATGTAAGTATAATAATTGAGTCGAAACCGTTCAGCTGAACTTCAGACAATGTTAAACTAAGGTAGGGTTATAGACCACGCCGCGTAGAAAAATTGTCACAGCTCTTGGAGTACTCAGGGATCAGTGCTTGGTCCGCTGCTTTTCGTAATTTTTGTCAACGATATTTTCTTAACCTGCATTGATCTTGTTAATAGTATTGTGAGAAAAATTTATTTCACGTTACGTAGTCTCAGAATGTCAACTGATTTTACGCCCACTGATACAAAACGTAAACTTGTTATTCAGTTAACATGTTTGGAGGTAGTATACAGTAAGCTTGATTCAGGTTCGAAAAGGTGCATGCCAAACGATACGTATATGGACTACATAGATATGATTACGTATATAATTTTAATAAAAGGATGATTGGGTGTGATATAATTACTTGTTTCAGTTTTAGAAACTACTTGTTTCTTCACAGGCTCATATACTCAAAAACGTTATCTTATTTGTTTGACAAATTGCAGTTTAGCCAGTCGCCCAGGAGCAATTCCCTAATGATACCAAGGTTTAATAATTTGAATTCATCCAGTTTTTTTTTCATTAATGCCATCAGTGATATAAACAAATTTAGACAGTTCATATTTAACTTCTTCTCTCAGTAATAAAATGAAAAATATAATTTACGTAACTTTTTCTCTTATTTTTAGTTTTTATTTTTGGGGTTTCTAACTAAATCTATTCGTTATATGTTGATTTTTCTTTCCAATTATTAAATATTATTTTATCCAACTTTCTTTTTGTATTAAATTAGGCTTTTAAAAACAAAATTATATATTTATTTTGAAATTTATATACATAAATGTAATCTACCCATTATACAAGAACTTAGTTCTTATTATACGTAAAATTCATAGAAATTGAAATTTGTTCACGAACAGATAAGACCTTATAAGACTTTACCAACAAGGTCAAAAAAGGTTTCAGGAGTTATTTAGTTGGGAAAACTTTTGAAGCAAAATAATCTTAGCAGTACTTCGAATTTTTTATGCTTCTGCCAAAATAAGATTTTTTTATTAACAACACAGGATATTTAAACGAGCACTTTCTCTTGGATCTGGCTTGTGAAATATCGGAAGTGTCGGATGAATTTTCCAAAAAATTACTACAAGAATAAGATGCTAATCTTTTAACTGATCTCAACAAAATGTGTATCATTCGGTATATACATACATACCTAAGTAAACTTTGAAGTGTATTTGTATTACACCTTTTATACCTATTTCTATATATATATGAATGTGAGATTTGTTTATTTTTAATTTTTCTTCTCATTAAAAAGTGATTTTTTGTTTTTTTTTCGTAAGAGGCTTAATCAATAAAAGTCTATGTAAAACAATGTCCAATGAGGGCGGGGGCTATAGCCCCCAAAACCCCCTGCGCACAAGCTTGATTGATTTTGATCATGTATGGTATGAAGATAGATTAAGCTCTTAGCAATGGCACTAAAAATTCTGTTATCTTTTAGTGGGCTTAATACCACCCTTAAAGGCTGAGCTTATGCACTGATTTTGATAAAGATTGGTACAGAGATAGATTGAACCCCAGGAAAGCTATTTTTTTTAAGTAGACGGTGTGCTAAGCCCTTAGAGGAAAAATGTTTTCACAGCTAAGCTAGAGTTTCCATATTTGGAAATTCTTCTCTCTGACGGGGACTAAGATGGCACAACCATATCTGTGTTCGCAAATATCAGTCAGCTCGAACCACTATTAAATGTAGTTGTGATGAATGTTGTTGGGTTAATGATAGGGTCAATTTTCGCAGTAATTTTTTGGTCTAATTTCCTCATTTAGTACCATGCTTTCTTTTTGAAATGTAATTTCAAATGGTCAGCCATTGTGTTTCCTGGAAAAGTTAAGCCCATTTTAAGGTGATATGAATCCGAACGATCCAATAATGTTAACCAAACGGTTTTAAGAAACGGCCCAAAAAAAGTACTTCGAAAAACGACCCTCAGCAACCCAAAAATCATCAATTCTACATTCACAGATCTTTAATAATATATGTATAGTTTTTTAAATAGTGCTTCACCGAGGCTGCGAGGCAACCGCGTTCAACGAGGCGAGAACGAGGCGAGAACGAGGTGAGACCGAGGCGAGAACGAGGCGAGGTGGAAAAATAAATTTGCCTCGCTCGACCGAGGCGAGGCGAGATCACACCGGCGCCTCGCCTCGTTCTCGGTTCTGAGGACGACGTGCTTCGCAGCCTCGCTTTAACACTAGCTCGTATCGGAAGTAAGTGCAGTATTTTTTGTTTTAATACTATTTTTTGAAATTTGACTCGATATTTATTTATTGGAAAGCATAGATAAGGCTATAAAACTTTTAATTTGAATGCATCTTTAGGGTGGCCCTCATACAAAAATATTTTTTAAATACGATTTTCACGAAGGCCGGTCAATCGATGCACACCGAACTCAAACCACGTTGCTTTCACATTAAGAAGCTCAGTTTAGGCTACTTTTATTTAGAGTCCATATATTTCGTCATATCTTCGGTCTATAGAGTCAGCAGTACTAAAATGATCTCTAATCGAATGAGAGTTAGAATAATACCGTTACTCCTCTCTTTTGTTATTATTATATGACGAAAGATTTAATAAGGGGACCCCAACGTTCGGTAAAAAACTTTGTTGTTAATGTCCAAAACCGTTCAACCGATCGCCTGAAGACTTGGCTTATGCTTATGTTTCTTATGATTTGTGGAAGGTTCGTAGCATACTTTGGTATTATCAACTACTTGACGTAGATGAATAAGCCATTTTTTATTTCTCAGCAATTATATGACTTAAATGGATAAAATTTGGTACACATAATTCTTATAGTTTGTAAAAGGTTCGTAGCATAGCTTGATTTGAATATAAATGGACAATGCCACGCCGTCCCATATAAGAAAAGAATTAAATTCATCATAGCTCATCAATCATCATACATGATTCAATCCTCCTAAAATAAAAACCAATATTTTATTTTACTTCTTGAGCCGTAGCAACGCGTGCCGGTTCGTTGGCATACAAGCAAAATTGACCATTTTTTTTTTAACAACCGAAAATAATATATCACAAATTTCAGAGGATGTAAACATAATTAAACGATTAATAAGCGCCACCTACTTATTATTTGTTTGCAGATAGTCAATTTTGTTTGAATGCCGACAATATACAGGAATGATAATTTTTATTCAGTTTAATAAAATCCTCGGTTCTTACCGAGGCGAGGCGAGGTATGTGATTTCATGACCTCGTCCGAGAACGAGGCGAGGCGAGACTCAAATTTATAAAACGAGGCGAGACCGAGAACAACTAGAACCTCGCCTCGCCTCGGCTGAAGCACTATTTTTAAACAATTTACATACAAGACTAATAGGCTTCGGCACCACTTTTTTAAATGGAGCTATAGAGTTGCGTGTACGTGAATGCTTTCATCATATCATAAACTTAATTTATCCGCAACAACACCTTAAAACACAACAAAAAAAAAATGTATCACCATATCATAATGGTTTTGTATTTATTATTTCTGTTTTTCGGTCCCATAGGCCGATGTTTTAGTATTTGAAGTAAAGAAATACGGCATACATAGAAGATGTGTGGATGGGACTCATATATTTACAGTATGTAAAACAGATTAAATATTTTATTATTTTGTTACCGTAGGCACAATTCTAGAGTACAAATAAGAATTTTGAGAATGCGACTCGTATCATGCTTTAAAGCCCAAACCTCACCAGAAAGATACGTCTTCTTCGAATGGCAATGGCCATCCAAGTTGTTTTATTTGATTTTTGCAAAAGTTTTTAACAAAAAATATTGCGCCGCCAGAAATGTATTTACAAAAAAAAAAATTATATTCACTGAAACTGGCGAAATAAAGAAAACTTTCACAACTTTATTGCACAACAAAGATGGCATAAGTCGTAGAGAAAAAACTTACTCAATTTAACTTTCTTCTGAACAATTTGTCAAGTTATGAAAATTGTTGAATTTTGTTTCGTCGCTGTTGTCAATTTCGCTGGGAGAATTATTTGAAGGCCAACTATGCGATTCAGGGATAACTTTGATTATGTTAACGAACACAATTGCGCCTACAAGATTTTAAATGCACTCAAAGAAATAAAAAGTTAATGGTTTTTGAAAGCTTATAATATATTTCGTAACCTAAAAATTGCAAATTTCAAACCATGTTCTCCTCAGCTCATGAATTGAATTTCTTACCTATAATAGAACTTTAAACTGATTCGCAATATTAATCGTATAAGAATCCTTATTCGTTTATACCATCGAAAATTCGCGAACAACTCGAATAGCTTTACTTGCTTGATTATAGTTGTGTATTGGGAGCAAAAATATTTATAATGGTTCAAAAATCACAGAATTGTGTGCAAGAAATCAAAACAAGTCAAAACTTAAATACATTCAAAAAAAAAAATTAAAATGGAACCTGGATATGTATATATATATTAGGGTGGGTCAAAATCAAATATTTCATTTTTTGGATCCGACACACGAAAACTAGTTCCTAGGTACCTCTAGAATGTACTTACCGTACATAATATTTGATTTTTTTGACCCACCCTAAGATATATGTTACCGTTCAAACTAGTTTTAGGATAAACTAGTTTTTCCTAGGCCAAACTAGTTCATCCAAAGCGTATAAGGACAAACCAGTTTAGCCTAGGATAAACTAGGGATATTATTTACTTCAACGGCCTCACTACTGGTTTTCTGAAATTTTAGTATGTTAGGGTAAGTGAGGGTCCTTCGGCCGCAGCTCAAGGCTTACATCAGCAAATATGAACAATGCCAGTTTCGCAGCGGCAGTCGGCCGCGATTAACTATACCATGTTCAACATGAGCTTCACTAACACACAAGCGTTGGATATACTACAGTGAATCGCGACCGAAGGCTGCCGCGAAGCCCACGCTCGACATATTGGAGGATGAGTGGCGGCCAAAGGCCGCAAACTTATACTAAGATACTTACTAAAATTTTCCTAGGTTAAAGTGGTTCATACTAACACGCTTCGGACGAACTAGTTTGGTCTAGGAAATACTAGTTTATCCTAAAAACTGTTTGGCCGGTAAAATATGTAAGACAAAGGTGGAGTTATTAACGCCATTTATAACTCAAGAATGGCTTGATCGATTTAAATGATCTCTAATTACTTGGATTCCTCTCCGCCTCGACTAGGACACAGGCTATACAACTTTTATTTAGGGTGCATAAATAAATCTTTTTAAAATATCATTTTCACAAAGACCACTTAATCGATCCACAATGAATTTACACCACATGTCTTTCAAATTAAGAAGCTTACGCTATAAAACTTTTAGTTAGGATTCTTATTTAGGGTCACCTATATACATATACTCGTTGGTGCGTCTGTTTGTGATCGCGTAACATCTGAACGGCTTGACAGATTAAGGTTATGTTTTTTTAAAAATATCTTATAGGATCTGGAAAAGGTCCTAAGCATAGTTTGGTTTAGAAAAAAATAGGCGATGACACGCCCCCGATAGAAAAGCAAAATTACATTTATTAAACCTCTTCAACTATTTGACGCAGATGAATGAGACTTGCTACATACATATGAATATAAAAGATACAAGCAGAAGTTTCAATCAAAAAAATTGGTAGTGCCACACCTCTCATATGCGAAAACCGAAAACCGTTTCTCTGACAGCTTCGAGATCGGTTAACTAAAAGCTGAGATATTAGCGTGGAAAAATGTTTTATTTTTCAAGCAATGCACCGAAACATTGCCGTAGTGAATAAAAAAAAGGGAATTGCACCCTTACACTACACACACACAACTTATTCTTTGCTATTCCCAGTAGGCAAGGGCAGGAGCTTGCAGGCCTTCTAGCATGCCTTCCTTGGTAAGATTAAGGCCTTGCCACCTCCTGTCAAACTTACTTTCTTTTTTATATGAAACGTCCCGATAAAACAGGCCTCCTTTAGTAGGCCTTATAGAAATACTCTTCAAGCAGGTCTTCCTACATCGCTTGCGTCAAGAGCCCTTCTAAGAGCGCTTACCGTAGAAGAAGTACTTTGAAAAAATTAAATCTTAATAAGTCGTGAGGCTCTCTTAGTTAAATGTATTTTTTTATCTGCGCCAACCTCCCTTGCGTTGATATTTTTAATGTTTATTTTTTGTGATGTTTTCTTAATTTCTAATTTCACATTGAATACACAACACTCTACCACTTTAACATAACATGAAACAGAAGACCAGCCTAGCAACATGCACACCGTTCCTTACGTCTAACCATGTATCAACTTTTGATGTCGTATAAGTTCAATGCAATGACAAAAAAGTAATGTCGAATCATAAAACATTGCAATACATGAAATAAAAAAATACATGAAGTCTTTCTTTTTTGTCTTCTAATATGAGGTCTTATAGCACTGCTGCTGTCGGAAGGCCTTATAGCACGCCTGCTGTGGTAAGGCATAATAGCATTTCATGAGTATACACTCAATGGAGTGTAACTATTCTGCTAATTTAAATTTCACTAATAAAATTTACTTATTGTTAATGAAGACAAAAAACATAATAAAAAAAACTAGTATAGGTGTTATCTTCGGCCATGCCGAAACTCACATACCCTACACTACATTAAAAGTACTTTTTAAATAAATGTTGAGGAGGTTGAATAAGTCGAAAATAATGTAAAAAGGTTCAAAAATGTTGGAAAGTGTTGGAAAAAACTGAAAATGTCAAAAGAATATGGGAAATGTTGAAAAAAAATAGAATAGAAATGAAAAACACGAAATATGTCATGCCCACTCCTACAATTTCGCCCACTTTTGTTTCAATAAATGATATTCGTGATTAACATGATCAAACCAAATTTTAGCACAATAGCTTGTAAAGTTTGCGATATGTGCCGTAATTATTCTTCAAATTTAGGGTGGTGACAGACCCACTGGAGCAATCCACTCCGATATTTGAATAGCTTTTTATAAAAAAACTTCTTACACCAAATTTCACTATGATTGCTCATATATTTCGATAGTTATGTCACTTAAGGTATTTTAATTGTATGGGAGGTGCCACGCCCACTGTTGCTATTTCTCCAGCTTTTGATTCATATATACCTATTACCCATTAAACCACTTACATCAAATTCCAGATCAATTGCTCCAATAATTCACTTAAAATAGCACTTACAACTTTATGTAAATGAGGGAGGTGCCACGCCCACTGACGCAATCTTGTCAAGTTTCATTTAATTCTTAAGCTTATAGTAACCGACACCTCTACACAAAATTTTATGAAGATTACTCTCATAGCACACTATCTATAGCATTAAACGTATTTTGCTTATATGGGAGGTGCCACACCCACCGGCGCAATTGTGCCAAAATTTGGCAAGAAGACACCTTTTAGCAAGTGTATCCGCCATATTAAATTTCATAACGTTAGTTCTCTTTTTATAACGTTTATAAATATTGTAGGCTAAGCCAAGCCCTTAAAATAAATTTTTCAGTATATTGACGTGGCTTGTATTGTTGACTACTTTCAGTGGTATCATCCCTAAAATTTTAATGAAAACAGTATGTGCCAATTTGGAGTTATACGAAATCCAATTTTTAAATTGTTAAGAAATGCCACGCCCACTTCTACAATTCCGCCCACTTTATGGGCAATTCAAAATTTACAAGATCTGTATCCGTGTACCAAATTTCATCACAATATCTTGCACAGTTTACGAGCAATGGCGTCATAAAACTTAAAATTTAAGGCTGTGCCACGACCCTTTAAGAGCCTTTGCAAACTTAGGACCTAGCCTAATCTTAATGTTGTTCTCATATTCACCAAATCACCAATTTTCATCAAAATCGCAGCAACTTTTTTTCAAAATAGACTTGGGTATATTTACATAGAGTATGGGCGGAAGGAGTGGCTGTGAACCGATTTTGCACATTTTTATATGCTAGCAGCTTGCAAGAAGATGTGAGCTGTGTGCCAAATTTCATTGAATTAGCTTGCTTAGTTTTTGCGTAAACCTGATTTCAACAGACACACAGACAGACAGACAGACACAGCTATATTGACTCAGGTGGTGACGCTGATCAGGAATATATATACTTTTCCATACCTGCCACGCCCCCTTCTATGCGTTACAAACGGAATGACAAAGTGAATATACCCTCTGTGGAGGGTATAAAAATTAGCATTCATGTTTTTATTTGCATGAAAATGTAGTTTTGTGAAGGCCTCTTACAATCGGAGCAGTGCTAGCAGGCCTTCTCCGGGGAAGGCCTTGTTCAATTGCCTGCTGGGTTGCTGTTGATGTTTTAATATCAACAATACTTAATTGGGATACGATAACAAATACAGTGAGAGAGAGCGAGAGATTAGTAGATATTTTTCTCCTCGCTACGCCAAGGCTTTTGTAGTTAATTAGTGCATGGTTTTGAAAAAATAGGAAATCCTTTCACGCTTATATAGCAGCTTTTGGTTAACATACCTCGAAGCTAATAGTTTCGGGCATTCTGATCAATGAGTACTTCATTTATTGCTGTAGCTATTCTAGATCCGGTCAACTTTGACCAACATTTTAATAAACATTTTCGTCCTTTCTATTGCAGCTTAGTTTTCTAAAGGTTTCACTACTGTCACGAGTGAAGAACCGCACACATGACTTTTTTTTTTTGTTCTTTTTATATATTGTTCTTATTATTTTCGATTTTCAAATAGTGGACGAAAGATTAGGTTCTGGAAATTCCAAAAAATCTTCTGATACATTGAACTGTATTTGCCTTGTTTGGCAAATGTATACCAGGAAACCACTTTGTACATATAGGGTGTTTGTATGGAGGTTTGATTTTCTAATTGGCAACACTTTCTAGTGACATTCAATTTGACAGATGGTTTGTGGTCAGTGTGCTTAACTATTTTTTCAAAACATGGTCTTACGCCGGAGTAACCATTGCAAATTTTAAAAAATTACTAAATTCATTAAATTTTCAACTTTATCTTAATTCACTCAAAGTCCATTAGATTTTTTTGTTCAATTGTGAAGTCAATTGGCCGTTAAGATCTGACCACTTCATTCTTTCTTATGGCAATATGTGCTGTTTCTGACTTGTGCTGATAAGCCACCAATATTTGATATTTTGAAAGTCCACAAAATTGAGCATACAGGTTTCATTAAAACACATTATTGTTTGTTCAGACAAAAAAACTTAAATTGCGTTAAAAAAAAGCTGTTCAAAACGTAGGCATTTCATTCATAATAATAAGTAACAAAACAAAAACTTAATTCACAAATATACTTCTTTCTTTAGAAAAATAAAAGATATGCTTAATTTTAAGGCACAAAATTGAACATACACATAAGGGAAAATAAAAAAATTTAAATTCTATATCCTGCCAAAATATTTACTACAAAATCAATGCAAACTTAAGCTCTAATATTGTTTGCTGCCTCCTTGAGCATCTATGATAGTTTGCAACCGCCCGGGGATAGATTTTACTAGTTTATCAGTGAAATATGACTGAATACTGCTCCAGACTTATTTGATTTTTGATTTAGCAATTCTTTGTTCGATCGATGACTTTCTCTTAGTCGAGCATATCCATATATGGACTATATATGGATATGCTCGATTGGGATACGATCGAGCGATTTCGGAGGAGTTTTAAGTTGCTTCGGGACGCACTAAATGAGGTGCTACGGATCGTTATTATTGTTGAAAGTAATGAATGTTAAGGTACATCACTTTGTCCATATTACTTTCAAAGAATTTAAAATTATAACAACCACTTGAAGCTATACAACATCACACAACCTGCTCCGTACTCTATTATTAAATTTATATACTTTGTTTCAGCTGCCCAGAATCATTCTGGTTGATTTATGTGTTGCCAAGCACACTCTAATCGATTTTTCTTATTTACTGATGAAATGTTTGGTGTTTTTTGCGCACTACAAAAAAGTATGGGGGAGGCCGTATATCGTGTCATTTCTTAAATAAATGCTCATAAAGAGTGATCGAAAGTTTGTCATTCGGACACATAAATACTTACGAAATCATATTTATATGCTAAATGCCATAAATTTATCTACTCGTAGTATTCTATGTATCTTACAAAACTATTTTTTCAATTGTAATACATAAATTAAGTCTCCAGACTTTAAACATTATTCGTTATGCTTTTTCGCATCGCAACAAAGTTCAATTACTTTCTTTGCAGTTACTGCCAACGTTGACTTCGTGCCGACATTCTGCTCATTCATAAACGTCAACATGTTTTCAAAATGCTTTATGTTCATTTACAAGAAAATTTATCGCATGACGTTGCGGTTATTTGACTCCAATTTCGTGGCTGACGTTAGCTACAACATCATCGAGATATTTCTGTCAACACTCCCGACAACTACAACAACAATGACGGGGACTAAAACAACGAAAAACTGAACGACTGTAGTCAACAATCACTACAATAATAACGAAAACTAACATATCGTAGTGTTGCCAGACCAAATAAACTTTTGCATAAAGAAAATAACTTGTCAATACAATTGAACAGCAATAGGAGACCGACCGCTATAATTTAAATTGGAATAAACAAGCTTTTGGTTATGGGAATTTTGATAAAAGTCTAGGTCTTATTTCATATGTCAGTAGTCACATCATTTCCTTAACTATCCGATACTACCGCGTTGATCTCTCAAACCGACAAATTTGTTTTCCGATTTTTTTTTTTGGTATTTTCATGATTCGTTATGAGCTGCGTCTCAGTACGCCGCGATTGTTCGTACGGAAATCACTAGTGTCAATATACGACACTTATCGGTCCAACAGACCGACGCGGTAATGGATGTTACTATTTTGGGTAAATTAGCTTAATTCATTCACAGATTTTTCGATTAAATATGAGCTGGAACATGTTTTACATTCTGATACGATATATCTGCGTATAATGACAAGGAAACCAGAGCGTAGCAATCTCATTATTTCTCTACGTTAAAATGAAGAAAATGGATTTGTGTTTATGTATGTTTTCGTAGTGCTTCAGATAAAAGACAATTTTCCAAAGAGGCTGAACTAAAAGACTGCCAATACTTTATAAACAAGGCATTTTTATATTTTTTGCTTTTATTTAGTCAAATTAATCTAAAACCAAATAAAAATAAATTAAAATGTTGAAGAAAATACAAAAAAGGAAATCTCAGTCCGTAACATCGGCGCCGGTATATGCACGTGTTGCGCTGGTTGGCACGGGTATCGAAAGGTTAATATGTATGTATGCATGTTTAAAAAATCATATATTAAGCTTCTAAACATGTCAAATTTCATCACGATAACCATTTTTCTTGCATTCAAAGTGCTTCCCCTGCCATAGCAGTTGCGATCATTTCAGTTTAGAAACACCCTAAAGCAAATAAATCAGGCCAAATAGGTCTGAATTTGACCTTATTCGGGAAGATATATTTTATTCATACTCACTTTCCCAAATATTTTTGCCGTTTCCTTCAAAAAAAATTGCATTACCCAACAAACAAATAATTAAGTGTTTTAAAACTAAGCTTATAAAAAGTTTGCATTGCTGAGTTCTTTACAAGCATTCGTGCGTACAACGAAACCGTAAATGTGGACACTTAGAGAATGCTCGCAATCGTAAGCGATCTGCGAGTGTTTTGTCAATTCGAAACGAGTCTAAAATTGTTCAAGTTTTAGTGTTGTTTGTGAACTCCAAAAAAAAAAATTTATATTTTCTTACGTGCGAAAAAAATATATATTCTTTAAAAGTGATCGTTGAATCTGTGGCAGAACGGTTTTGCTGGAGGGGCTGAAAAAGTGTGCATTCGAGCATTATCTCTTGTTACTGCTATTCGACGCATGTACATAAGCAGCAATTTATATGATATTTTCCCATAAAATATTTACATTTGCTCATTATTTATCAGAAACTTTAACAAGCGAAATTGGAGGACTATACTGCCCTCGGAAGCAAAATGGGTGTATCTCAAAAAAATGCGTTTCGAGATAAGTTATTGATGTTTTGTAAATGCCGTTGTCTTCTTACTTTCTCTACCGATTTTTTAATTTATTTATGGCAATTTAAGTATCATTTTAAGATTAATTACTTAGGACTTTTTTCATTGGCCATTTTTCGAAACGCCAAATCCCGGCAAAATGTAATGTCATTAAAAAGCAGTAATTTTTTTCAAAAACTTTTGTAACTTTATAGCTTATTAACATTTATGGAAATCTTAATTATTTACTCAGTAATAAAACAAAAATAATCACGAAAGCAAAATTAAAGATTTTCTCTTACTACGTTAACAAAAGGCTTATAAAAAGCGTTTTGAAAACACTCGGATAAACACACTTAGAAAATGCTTATTCGTAAAGCTTAGAAAAAGTATTTTACGAGAGATTTTTTAGCGCTTTATGTAAAGGTTGCGTTTCGATTAGAACACGCTAATTTTGACGTGTTTTCTAAGCCTAAGACGAGCGTTTTCTAAGTTTTTTGCTTAGAAAACACTTAGATTGATTGTTGGGTAGTAAACAAAATCGTATGTCCATACAAAGGTATGTATTGTACATTCATATGTACAGGGTGTTTTTTTTAAAGGTTTGTTTTTTGAATAGAGATAAATCTGGCATTTTATGGTCAAATCTGGCAACTCTAATGTCATTTATGTTCAATTTGGTTTGCCATTTCATCATGAACAGGTTGACAAAAGAACAACGCTTGCAAATTGTGCAAATTTATTTCGAAAATAATGGTTCAGTTCGCGAAGTTTACCGCAAGCTCCGTCCATTTTATGGTCGACATAATCGTCCATCAGAGCAATTAATTCGGTTAACCATGGATCGTTTTCGCACTACGCTTACTCTATGTGATAATACGCATCCGCAGAGACGTCGAACAGTGCGCACCGAAGAAACAATTGCCGCTGTAGAGCAAAATGTTGAAGAGGACCCGAATGAATCGATTCGCCACCGTGCACAGCAATTGGAGCTTTGTCCATCAACTTTATGGAAGATTTTGCGCAAAGATCTTGGCTTGCGACCTTACAAGATCCAGCTTGTGCAAGAATTAAAGCCGCGAGACCATGCAATGCGTCGTGATTTTGGTGTATGGGCCGAAAATGAGATTGATCTCGATGCTGATTTTCATCGCAAAATTTTGTTCAGTGATGAGGCTCATTTTTGGTTGAATGGCTACGTCAACAAGCAAAATTGCCGCATTTGGAGTGAAGAGAATCCACATGAGACCCTTGAGACGCCATTACATCCACAAAAACTGACTGTTTGGTGTGCTCTATGGGCTGGTGGAGTCATTGGGCCATACTTCTTCCGAAATAATGCTGGAGAGTCAGTTACCGTTAATGGAGACCGGTATAGAGCCATGATAACCGACTATTTTGTTCCCGAATTGGATGGCATGAATGTGGATGAGTTGTGGTTCCAACAAGACGGCGCTACATGCCACACAGCGCACGTCACAATCGATTTATTGAAGGAAACATTCGATGAGCGCATAATTTCGCGGAATGGACCTGTCAATTGGCCACCAAGATCGTGTGATTTGACACCATTGGATTATTTTCTTTGGGGATATGTGAAGTCGCTCGTCTACGCCAACAAACCAGAAACGTTAGGGGACTTGGAAGCCAACATTCGTGGCGTTATTGCCGACATACGGCCCCATATGCTCGAAAAAGTGGTTCAAAATTGGACCTGTGGAATTAGCTTTATTCGAGCCAGCCGCGGCGGCCACATGCCCGAAATCATATTTAAACATTAATGGCATAAAATTATCCTTCCAATAAAGCCAAATTGATGGACATTAAAACGATTTTCTTGTGTTTTATTTCAACCTCTAAAAAAAACATAAAGCATAAAGCATAAACTCAAGCATAAACTCAAAATTATCATCTGAGGAAAATGTCTCAAGAAAACAAAAAAACGAAATTTATGATAAGGAAAATTGATGACATTAAAACGATTTTCTTGTGTTTTATTTCAATTTGAAGCTCTATACCTCTAAAAAAAACACCCTTTACATAACAAGCAAGTAATGAAATATCATTTGTCAATCATTTCGTTTACAATTTTATATGTGTATACGAGGGCGGATTGATAATGATGCGGTTTACAACAGATGGCAACACTGGGCATCATCTGGAAATTTTTTCCCCGCGTGTAATCTGTCAATAGGCTTCATGTAAATTTTTGGCGCGATATGTCATTTAGTTTTCGCTTGGCAGTCATATAAGTCGGATAACTTTTAACTTTTCTTGTAAAATGGATAAAACCGATTTTCGCTCATTGATTAAACAATATTTCTTGTGTGGAAAAACCGCGAAGGAAACAAAGGAAAAGCTTGATAAATATTATGGCTCATCTGCTCCAGCGAATTCAACCGTAATTTATTGGTTTGGTGAATTTAAACGTGGTCTTACGAGCACTGAAACAATGCCATCATCAGGAAGGCCAAATGAGGTGACTACTGACGAAATGATCAACAAAATTCATGAAATTGTTTTGAATGACCGTCGAGTGAAGTTGAGAGAGATTGTCGACATTGTAAACATTTCATATGAACGTGTATTTAACATCTTAAATGAACATTTGAATATGAAGAAGCTATCAGCCAGATGGGTGCCGCGATTACTCACAAATGATCAAAATCGAACCGGCACACACATCAACAATTGCAATGGCTAAATTCCATGAATGACGTTACGAATCGTTGCCGCATCCACCTTACAGTCCAGATTTAACACCGAGTGACTTTTTCCTATTTCCAAACTTAAAAAAATGGCTCGCGGTAAAGAGATTCACATCAAATAATGAATTAATCAACGAAACAAACTCATATTTTGAGGAGTTCGACAAAACCTACTATTTGGATGGCATCAAAAAGTTAGAATATCGTTTGACCAAGTGTATCGAGCTAAAAGGGGACTATGTTGAAAAATAAAACGAAATTTAAAAAGAAAGTGTGTTTTCATTGTTAAACCGAATCAACCGCCCTCGTACAATATACTAGGCTTACTCACGCTATCATTTGAGATCTTAAGGCTTATCTTAAAAAATGTCCTCATAACATATACGATTATGATTTTTACTCATATACATATGGAAGCCCACTGATGTGGTTTTACCCATTAGTCACTTCTAGTTAGAAGGCACCTTATAGAAATTAGACCTATTTCAACGTATCAACATTTCTAAGCCAATTCCAAGCATTTTTGCAAAATTTTACAATAAAAAGGTCTACCTCAAATTAATATATTGTATATATATGTTTTTAATAGCAGAGCCAGAGCCGCACTACAACCGTAGGGCCGGCAGTTTCAATAGGAAAAATTTTAATTTTTAATTATTTTAGCGTTGGAGCAAAAAAAAATCATTCAAAATAACTTTTTTCGGTGAATCACATATAGCCTTCGACTGTTTATCAATAATTCATATAGAACAGAAGGTACTGCATGTAATCGCGTAGAAAGTAGTCTTGAATTCTTCTTTTTGATATGTATACTACATTCTACATTTTTCGAAATATTTCGACAGTTTTCGACTATTATGGATTTGTTTCGATATCATTTGATACTTTTTAGTTCATTGAATTTTCCAACTTTTGTATTAGGATATTTACTGACGTTTTTGACGTTTCATGCAGCAACTGTTCGACAATTTTTCGATATTATTTGATACTTTTTGGTTACATACATACTTTTTGATACATTTCGACTTTTTCTTTGCTTTTACTGACTTTTTTATACTTTTCGATGCTATGAAACAGTTTCGTTCGAGTTTTTCGATACTCTCATTACTTTTAGTCTTTTGCGACCTTTTTAATGATGTAACTACGCAGTTTTAAATTTCGCCATTCGTTACTCACGTGCTTCAATCATCAGAATTCTAAGATTTTTTAACGGGTGCGAAGTTTCACTGCCATCTGGCAACATTTTACCGCAAAGTTCGTGCGAAATGGCAGAAAATGCGCGCCAACAAGCCGGAAGCGACAGTTTTATTTTTTCTTCATTTTTACAGTTAGCTGGAAAATTATGCAATCATAGTTGACTGCTAAAAAAGTTGTCGCTATTGGTCATAAATTTAAATTGCAGCCAGTGACATCGAAATATTGCCAATGAATGCGGGATTCGATGGGAACGTATTTCGGGCAAGAGAAGGCAATGAAGGTGGTCGACGTTGACATGTGAAAATGAACTTGTTTTAGGGATCTCAGCATTATTCGAAATTAATTAAATACAATTGGCAAACCAGTTGAAAAACAATTCAATTTAAAGCATCTGAGTTTATTTAAGCGTAGCGACAGCCACGTGAAAAGTCAACAACCAACAACAAGGCTGGAGTGTAGAAAAACAGCAAATAAAAAGAAAATATCCATGCGATAAATTTGTACCAACACACTCGTAGTTTGCTCACGCACTGAATTGTCGGAACACATTCCTTTGACAATCGAAAACGTGACTCACATACGGGCAACCTGCAGAACAACAGAAACAGGCAGCACACTTTCAAAAACAAAATGTAAAGTCATTCAGGCCATTTTGAAAAATGATGCTGTGAAAATGATTTTTATTGATTTTTTCCTTTTGTTGTTCTCCTTTTTTATCCTTAGGGAAAAACAATCCGATGTTTTATTAACAGCTCGTAAGTCTGTTCGTGTTTATTGTTTGAAAAAGAGATTTTGTTGCTATCACGAAGCGTTCAGTGAATTTGTGAAGACTTTTTTTTAAATTAGTTCTTCTGTGATCTTTTTTGGTGAAGTTTAAGTGACTAGTCAGCAGTGGCGGACCTAGGATTCTCTTCAGGGGGGGCCTGAAATTTTTTTTTAGTGAAAACGCACATTGATTGAATTTTTCAACGAAAAATATTTATATTTTTTGGTATATAACAAAAATGAAAAGGTTAAATTTAGCCCTTATAAAACATAGAGATCTTTTTTATCTGATCAGTAGTCCAGTCGAGAGTTTCAAGACGGCGAGGTTTCTTCTGGCAAAATAATTCTAAGATTTCATCTGAGCAGATATCGATTTCTTTATGAATATTTCCCAGAGCCAATCCATTCATGCGGTCTGCTGTCATTGTAGATCTTACATACGATTTCAATCGTTTTAACACAGAAAAACTTCGTTCTGGTGTTGCCGAAGTCACTGGAATCGTGGAAAATATTTGAAGTAAAATTTTGATGCTTTAGGAGAATGATTCCCTTTTTTTGCGTTTGATAATGGTCAATGTTTCCATTGCATTCAAAGCATCTTTAAAATCGGTCTTATAACAATACTGGTGCCACAATTGAATTTCGGATTTAAGCTCAATTTTACTGCAATTTAAATCACTTTCGTAAGTGAGAGCAGCCTCCACGATCTTGTCAATTGACACATTCAAGTGATTTGTCGGTATTAAGCCTTCTAAATGTAAAATGCTCAAAATTTACCTTGGAAGTTTGATTTTACTTAGTTCTGAAATCATATGATCCAAGTAAGGGTAGTATATTGCGGCTTTAAAACATTTGAGAGAGAAAAAAAAAATTAAAATAAAACTAGTAAGTGATATCTTTGGCCAGGCCGAAACTCACATACCCTACACTGCATTGAAAGTACCTTTTAAAAAAATGTAAAAAGAAATTGAAGAGGTTGAAGTCGAAAAAAATGTGAAATGTTTGGAAGAGGTCGAAAAGTGTTGAAACAGTTGAAAAAGACTAAAAAATATGGAAACCATTAAAGTAAGTTGAACGAAATTGAAAACGTCGAAAAATATGGAAAATGTTGAAAAATGTTAAAAAGTTGAAAAATGCGAAAAAATATGGAAATTGTTAAAACATATTGAAAGCGGTTGAAAAAGTCAAAAAATATTTAAGAGGTTGAAAAATATTGGAACCATTCAAAATCGACGAAAAGGTCGAATGAATTAATAAGTTAAAATATGCACCGCCCACTTCTCCAACTTCGCATAGTTTCGGTTCAATAAGCCATATTCGCCTGCCACGCCCCCTTCTTTATGTTACACACGGAATGACAAAATAAATATACCCTCTGTGTAGGGTTTCATTAGCATGTTACTTACCGAAAGTAGGATTTTGTTGTATTTGTCTCTGTCTGTATGTTATTACGATGTTTTCGGCAACCACATGAGCGAGGAAGAACCAATTCAGTAGCGATTCGCTGAAAGTATCAACGCATTCATGCCTTTCTACCCATCTGGTCGCACACAATGTTTTTAAACAATTTTTTTTTGTTTCTGGACTCCGTTCGGAAATTTTATCTTTTAATTGTTGTACTCTTTAAGATGAGTTCGAGAAAAAAGTTTGTCACTGATGAAACAGTGCCTAGCATGTTACGAATTTCAGAAACATCGCATGATTTGCCTACGCACAGATTCAGAGAGTGACTGAAACAATGGGTGTATAATGCTAATGGTTGGTCTTCAGATATCAAAGCCTAAACTCCGTTGATTTTCCCCAATTTAAGTAAAATAAATGTTTTAAGCTTAAATTAATTTTAAAATTTAACATAAATAAATTTTAAAATAAAAATATAAGATAGTTATGAGAAAATATGTATTGTTATTAATTTTTCATTTTAATTTTAGACTACGTCGTATCAAAGAGTTCTTATTTTGATCTCAGAATAGACTTTTTGGTGGCAATGTTGTAGTAACATGAACTTAGGAAACAATGTAGCCACAATTTCAAACTTATGTATTATTACCACTATTACATAAATCTTATTTCATCTTATATTTCCTTAATAAATGAAATCCATTCAGGATTTTTTTTTGACATTAATTTAGATATTTAAAACAGTAAATATGAAGATCTATGACTATTTAAGTACGTTGTAGTCTTAATATACAAGTTATGCGTATGCGCACAGTTGCATAAGCTGACTTCAATCAATGCATGTATAGTATAGTTAGGTCTTAAGAATATTTGTTGGCTTTAAAACTGGTTCAAAATACATGCGCGTAATTTCCATAATAAAATGAGGCATCCAGTTGCAAAACCGGCCAAGACCACTTTACATACTTTTGGAGAACAACGAAAAACGTTTAGCTTATACAATTTTTTACTCAAAACACGTCAGATCAGACTTTTCGAGTTTTTTCTGACTATGTTTTTGAGGAAAAATTTTTGGACTTGGCGGATTATGATCACATAGTTAGGGTACTACTTTAGTAGTATATTAACTACTTTTGCGTTGTTGCACTACTTTTCGGTGAAATGTACTACTTTTGAACTTGTTGCTTGTAGCTCTTGATATAAATGAAACTTTGGCATATTAGTGAGGATGAATTGAAGGGCTTATTGTGAAATCATGATAAGCCACATTATTTCAAAAATCGTTATTTTGTATTCGTTTTCTTTAAATTTCAAAATAAATTCATAAATTCGTCCATAAAAGTCATTCGATTTTATTATGCAATTATTTTACTCAAAAACTTGACTTGATTAGCTCACTGAAAAAAAGATAAATTTTCATGAAATTAATAGTGAAAGTGGCGGTTTTTGGGGAAATAGTGATCACATTGTGGCAGACAAAGACGTTTTACCATCAGATGCTGAAGTATTTTCAGGAACCCGTGAGGCATGATTTTTTTAGTTTTTGTGACCTATCATAATATTGCGCAAGAATACGAGTGCTTAAATCTATGTGGCATATCATATTCTTGTTATTTAGAAAATTGCAAAACGTTATCAAAGAAGCAAATAGGACTCCATTTAACGTCAAACTTAAGGAATGAGAAGATATATATAATTTTAGTTTTATTGCAGACGGGATTAATAAGAATTGCGTCACAACCGATCTGCACAATACTGATTTTTTGTTTGTATACCCATTTTATTTTGAGAAAATACAAGATCCATTTTTATAAAACACTCCGTAGAGGAAGACTATAAGTGATTATTTAAAAAAAGAAAACTTCTACATATACTTACACCCTTAAGTGGCCTGACAAAGAGGTATACGTAATATGTCAAAGTATCGGCGCATAAGCTACTCAACATTAAATCCTTGTTACCATATATTCCACCTCGGTATTAGAGGTCTGCGCAAAACAACTTGCTGTGACGTCACACTGTAAGAATTTTATTCTGCAACTCATCAGTACCAGTAACACCAAAGAGAACGATACAAAAATAATAATTTAACTTCGTTTGCTTGTGAACGTTGTTCATCTCTAACGAAACCTGTACTTACAACAACCACGTTGTTTTATCTCTAGATAAAAAAGTATGCGACTCAACAAAGCCCACATCATGCCCGTGCGCAGGGAGATTTTGGGGATACTAACCCCCGCCCCCCCATAGAACATTTTTTTACATAGACTTTTATTGACAATATGTTCTCACTTACATGAAAAGCAAAAAGACTTGCGACTCTTCCGAAAAAAAATAAAAATTTACTTTTTATGAAAAGAAAAATTAAAAATTTTATGAAAATAATAAATAGGTATAATAAATTATACACTCGAAAGTTTTCTTATATATGTATGTACCTTTCAAATGATACCCATTTTGTTGAAATCAGTAAAAAGGTTCACAGCTTACACTCGTAGAAATTTTTAGAAAATTCATCCGCAACTTCCGGTATTTCACAAAACAGATCCAAGTGAAAATTGTCGTTTGAATATTCTGTTTTTTTCAGTAAGAAAACCGTATCTTAGAAGAAGCATAAGAAATTCGAAGTGTTGTGAGGTTATATTGCTTTAAAATTTTTCCCAACCAAATACCTCCTGAAACCTGTTGTGCCCTTGTTGGTAAGCTTTTATCTGTTTGTGAACAAATGTTGTGACTGTTCCATGCGGCGTCGTCTACGGCCCTACCTTAGACCAACAATGTTTGAAGATCAGCTAAACGGATTCGGCTCAACTCCAACGCGATGTCGAAATTAATGCATAATGAGTTTTGGACGAGTTTTTTTCAGTAACTCGCAGAATAAGCATCTTACATAATGATAACTAAGTACCGAGTCAGAACTTATGAATGTTTGTTTTTTAAGGCGATAAGAAAAATTTATTGTTTGAAATGTTGAGATCTCCCAGTTTGGAACGGTTCCATAACCCGCAAAGTAAGCAATTTATTAAGAATTAGAGGCCGCCGGTTTAGCGCCTAGGGCCAAACCGGCAATCCTTTTTTTTTTTAATTTTAAACAAATTAGTATTGTTATAAGCAATTCAAATATTTAAATAGATTTTTAACAATTGCCCCCACCATGTATCATTTTTTTGATGTTGCCATCGTATTCGACGTCAAATTTCCTATCGAAAACGTATTTTTTTTAATGGAGAAACTATTATTACTAATAGAAATAAATTAATTTATGTAGTGAGGCACGTGTTATCGCGCCTCCTTTTCTTGCTCCATAACGTTTCGAAATTCTTAATTACATAATATTTATTAGCCAATTCAATTTTTACATAATTAAACGGAGAAATATATAAATAAATAAAAACATTATTGTAGCAAATATAGATCATATTTATAAGCATTTCAATACAGTTACATTGTGCAATATGTAAATTTAGTCTTATACTATATGTATCTAGTATTTTTTATTAAAAAATTTTTATTATTCATAGTTTTTTTTCATGCAACGAGAATCGCTTTGCTACCAATTCTTGAGGGGAGATTGCAACCATACAATATACAATGATTACTTTATTTTCAAAAAAATCCTCGAACATGTATCTCTTCTTTTTTGATACAGAACCCATAAAAAAATTGCAGCCAAATCAAAAATGCGTCATTAGAAAAGTGTTCGATTTGTAAAAGAATGTCCCATATGCAAAGTATGCTCCTTTTGATTTGGTAGATGCCATATTTGATGTGGAGGAGGGACTAAAAATAGTGCCTAAGTTTCCCAAGTATTGCTTTACATTAACGTTGCTTTTGTAGGTAATAATTTCTCATTTTCTAAAGACAACGTACATGCTCATCTTAAAAGGTATAAATGGAGATGTTGGAAACGTTTTGAAAATGATAATTACTAAATCACTTTGACTTTCCCAATTTCTTGAGTATTTTTGAAAATTTTGTATGACTAGGTTTTTTTCCCTTTGTAGCAAGGGACTTAAAAATAATTGTCACAAAATTTAAGCTTCCTTGCTCTTACCTGTAAATGGCGCGAATAGGTTCTGATTTCGGTAAAATTTTACAATAAATCGACTTACTAAAACGAAGAAAAAATTTAACTAAGGTGCCAAGATATAGCGTTTAATGTGTTTTAGTTGTATGGGAGGTGCCACCCCTTGCTGTCCAGCCACGCCCAGCATATTTATAAGTGCTCAAATTAGTCCCAGGGATATCATATCCTTAAGTCATCGGTGACGGAATAATTACCAAAATTTAAATAAAAAAACGAACGACTATGGCGCTGAAAATAATTTAAACATTCCTAGTATTAATTTCAGTAAGGTAAGGTAAGGTAAGATATTACACACAAGGTTACCAAGTCGCACACTTGGTAGCTTTGATTATATATTCGTAGCTCAAAAAACCTTAAGGTGGAGAAAAACGCATTTAAATAAATTACTTTTTATATGAAAACTTAAAACTTCTCACAGGGCAAGCTTCAAGAAACCTTTCTGATTTTTTCACACAAAATAAAACATGAAAAGTCAAATATTTCTGCATCGAATTCTTTTTTTTAGCTATGACGGTCTTTCAGCAAACGAGCGATATGATATAATTACCGCTGTTTTCTAAAGCCTTGATTTAAAAAACCCGTACTTTTAAAATGATTTCGTATTACGTTTGGAAAGTTTCAAGTGCAAGTGAATGGGTATAAAAAGCAGAAAACAATTAAAAAAAATTATTTTTTTTCAAATTTCGGCAATGGAAATTAAATGCACCCAACGGTTCGCTACGGTGTGCTTACGGGCAGACATTACAGCTGAAGGAATTTGGTATGTCGTTGATAATTTTGCTTGGAAATGCCACAATGCACAAAAAAGTGTAGGTTGAATGTACGTTACTCTGTAAGGTGGGATACATTTTTGAAAAATTGCACCTATCTTTGCTTCAGGTGGTGTGTTTTGCATACCTTTCGCTGGAAAATTGTAGCCTTAAATGTTTATGCAAACAAGTAAATATCAATGAGTGATGGCATTTTCGGTATATTTGTACTTTTTTCGATGCACTTGCGTCGTGAGTACATTCAACAAGTTTTCAGTACATTCGATACATTTGCCGCATTTTTTGTACAGTTGGGGAATTTTCAGTACATTAGGAAATTTTGTAAGAATTCCTTTTTTTTTTTAAAAGTAAATCGCTATGTGTACATATTGTAATTTAATGTGAAACATATCTGATTTCGCTAGGATTTTTGAGATGACAAAAGTGAAGACCTTTTTTTTGTCTAGTAACTTTTACAAAAATTTCGTACATTACCATGGCCCTGCCGGTGAAGGACACCCCAAGTAGCACAGTTCGATTTTAGGTGTATTTTCCCGGTCGACTTAGTAAGAACTTGTTAAAATTCTTGTCGGAGCAGTCGGATTTGCTTCATTTATGTTACATTTCTGGTCTTTGAAGTATGATTACATATTCCGACTACTTTAGGATGACGCCAAGACATCAGTGTAAGACTAGTTGATTTTAATCATACTCTGACGACTTAACTGGTCGTCGATTGACCTTTAAAATTGGTAATTTCCTAACGCTGCCTATTCTAGTCGTTGTATGAATTCCAAAACAAGTCGTCAGAGTGCTACTATTCATTTTATCGTGTACGACTAAAAGTGAACTTGAAACGACTTATTAGTCATTTTGGTTCAAAATTCGTCGCATGGTTAATTGATGGGTATCCATAACCACGCCATTCATACTGTATTTTACAGGATAGTCCTATATTTTCAGCGACTATCCTGTAATAAAATGACTCCGGTATTTTTGTAAAAAAGCTTGAAACTATCCTGCTTTATTTCCATTGATTTTAAACTTTGCATTTTTCTTGAAAGTTAAGGATCATTATCTCACTCAGTTTGTGTTCGTCAACCCTTACGTTGAAGACGTGATTAAAACTGTTCCACCAAAAAAGTTGTAAAATAAGGCATTACCATATCAATTATTTTCCAAGTTTTAAGAATTTTTTGTTTGTTGCGGAACGATGGGTTGAAATTTTCACTTATTTGGAAACTGAGAATTGCGATAACAAAGAAATGGCAGCAATATGTAGTGGAATATGTTCATTGTTTACCTGGCAAGGCCGCCTCTGTGGAAAGAGTATTCGCTTCTATGAACGAGACGTGGACAGATGAAAAATCTCAGTTAAAAGTAGAGTCTTTGAAAGCCACACTGACCAATAAGATCAATTTAAACATGTCGTGCATTGATTTATACAATTGGATAAAAACAAAACCGGATAAGTATGCTGCAGAAAATCAAAGCGAAAGACAAGTATTTGGTTGAAACTCAAGGTGGAACTGAACGAATCGAAAATGAATCAGACGAGGAACACATAGACAAAGACTCTGATTAAACTTAAGTGCCAAAATATTTATTCACACACAACACTTACAATGTATATGCTGTTTAATAAGAAAAAAAATTGTGTCCTGTAATCAATCCGGTTTTCGGAAAATTAAATCCTATAAATTGACATTTATTATCCAATTTATCCTGTTTCCTTGAAAAAGTTATGGCATGGTTAGATATCCGCAGTTTTTTTTAAATCATCAATAGATGTGGCAATGTATGCAAAACATGAAATTTAAAACATTTTTTTTTACAGAGCTGTGAGAGTGTGCATTAATTTTGAATTTTATTTCATGAGAAATTCCGCATTCAAAGTGCAGCTATTTAATAATGAAGTCATCGGTAGACTGCAATGGCATAAGTCTGCAGCCTTCTCCATCGTAAAGAACTCAATTAATCTGGCGATGTTACATTTTGGATTGAAATCGCGACTGGAAGGATTGTGATTGCACTGAAATCACCTCAAATCACTTTGCAATACAAAAAAGGGAGAATGTCCATCCATGGTACTTAACGGAGGAGAAATTCCACAATTAAAAAGTGTAAAATATCTCGGTATGCGTCTTGATAGAAGATTGACGTGGAAAGAATATGTCAAGGCCAAACGACAGCATTTAAATATAAAAGTTAAAAAACTTAATTGGCTAATGGGACCAAAATCAGAAATTAGCCTCGAAAACAAACTTCTTTTATATAAAGTTTTACTCAAACCTGTTTGGACATTTGGGATGCAACTCTGGGGTACAACTTGCAACTCAAACTTAGAAATATTGCAGCGATTCCAGTCAAAAACTTTTAGATTAATAACTAATGCACCTTGGTTTGTAACTAATAACGCATTACATAAAGATCTTGACATTCTTTTTATAAAAGAAGTTAAAAGATTTAGTACAAAATATCTCGATAGATTAAGCAACCATGAGAACCCGTTAGCAATAACTTTACTCGATGAAACAGACGAAATTAGAAGACTGAAGAGGTTCCATGGACTTGATCTCCCTTTTAGGCAATAGTTACAAGTAGTTTTAAAAAAAAAAAAAAAAAAACATGTAAATACACAAATACTCATAGGCAAAATGTATAAATGAAATTTTTATTTGTATTTATTTATTTTTTTTATTGATTTCGCTGGAGATTGATAAGTTAAGTTAAGAAGAACATTGTTAAAATATTTGCTTATTATTCATAGAATAGATTACAAATAAAATGAATTTATATAAAAAAAAATCACTTTGAAGTCACTTTAAGTCGCTGAAGTCACTTGAAGTCGCTGAAATCACTTGAAGTGAATATTTTCTCAAAAGCCGTACAGAAAAAGTAATATCGAATGAAATCCATATTATTTATAAGACATGAAAGAATTAATGTTAATTACAAAAAAAAAAATTGAATTGATTGAAAGTCAATCAAGTATCCTGGTGGTAAACTGTTTGAATTGTGAAATTTTTTCGATTTTTTCTCAGTATATTAGTTTTTGACTTATCAAATATTAATTTAAATTAATTTTGTGTTATATATCAATGTTATATAAATTTTGGAATATGAAAAGCTCTAAGACAAGAACAATCTGGGGAAAGAAACCAAAGTTATAAGTTCCTGAACAAGTATGTAGCACTGCTGTAGACAACCGATTGAAAGTATTGGAAGACATTGAAATGGAAGCTGCGAGGGAAGAAGATGGTGAAAACGTACATTTTCAAGACAAATATCCCCCAATTGTTGTGGATGCTTCACATAGCTTTACGTCTGTGGTTGATTTAATTGGCCGCAAGTACAAATTTAAAAGGATGTCAATCGGCACCAAAATTATATCAGATTCATTGGTACCATATGAAGATGCTGTTAAGAAACTGAAATTGAAAAATTTAGTGCCGATGACACTATCTTCATGATTGAATTTGATAGACTACAAGTCACAAAGCGTGAAATTATCAAAATTAAATTCTTCTATGATGTTGCAGTTAAATGGCGCAACCCACTTAAAGATAAAAGGGGTTCCACTCAATGTGACAAATGTTCCATGTTTGGTCATGGTGCTAGTAACTGTTACAAGGGTAATGTTTGGCCAGTGTGTGCAGGCAATCATGATCTCGTTTCATGTACCCTAAACAAGACATCTCATGAGTATTCTGTAATTTACAAGTGTTTCAACTGCACTAAAAAAAATATAAGAATATTAATCATAGGGCTGACGACCCTCGATGTACATGTCGAAATGATTATTTAGAAATTCGGAAAAAAACTCAATTTCGAAATAAACCCTTTTCACGAAATACATTTTCTGATTTTCACATTAAAAATATCAATTTTCCTCAATTGCAAAATGAATCTTCAAAATCATATCCTTCTAGCGACAATAAAAAATTGCATTCTACTATTTTGAAAAATAAACAAAATGATGAAAACTCCGGTGACATTTCAAATGAAAGATTATTGGAAATATATTTTGAAGCAATTGACGCTCTTCAACAGTGTTGGAACAAGTTGGGCAAACTGAGAGTACTGGGAATGATGCTCAAAATGCCGTTTAGATCATCAACAGTTAACTGTCTCCATGTCATGCATTGGAATGCACATTGCATAGCAAACGAATCAACGGCTTCTCAACTGGAATATTTTTTGAATGAAAAAAAAAAAAAAAAATTGATTGCAGTCCTTGGGCCCTGGAGTAAAAAAATTATTCATGACCACACTGCTCAAACTTTTTGTATGTGATATTTACGTCGAGTCGGACAAATTTTGCCAATTATGATGGTGGGGCGTTTTCATTTCCAAGTCATCACAAAGTCACGAATTTTACGAGATAAATAAATTTATGACCTATATGTTTATGACCTAAGAGCCAATTTTGGCAGAGTCCATTGTAAAAAATATTTAAAATCAAGTGGTAACCTTGTCGGGCAATTTTCAAGGGGGGGAGGGGGAAATATTCTCGGATGCATTGAATTCAAGGGTTTCGTGCAATCAAAAAATTTATTACCACAGATACCATTTAAAGTCCTAATGTTTCTGTTGCATGCTAAATACATATTGAACCACTTGTCGAACAAAAATAATGGGGACTTTTTTAATAAAATTGAAGAAACTTTACATTTTCCACCTCATAATATTCATAAACGTTAATTAAAACTCGTATACATAAGTTTGTACCTTAAGTTTGAATTTTCCTTTATGCTAAATTACACAAAAATTGTATTAATAAGAAAAAAATCAGTGAATTGTATTAAGAAATGGTATTTAAACAAAATACTACTATTTTCAAATTTTCACTACATTGTGCGCAATACATGGATTATATTATAATCTTAGTATCAAAGTATACATGTATAATGCTTTGTGTATAATGAGCCATTCCCCAATTTATATATAATATATAAATATATATATATATGTTATATATAGAGCAATTATATTATATGTTAAGTTCCAAAATGAAATCTGTGAAAGTGTACATATAACGTTTCGTAATAACGGAAGCATGTTTTAGTTGTTTTCATAGTTCATAAGGTGCACACGTTGTTTCTGCGAGCTCCAAAAATTTTATGAAAAATATAAACTTTTAAAACATTTTGGTTTTATTCCAATATTTTATAAATATGTATTGTTTTTTGTGCAATTCTTTGAGTGCCAAAAAACCTACAACATTCAAAAAAAAAAAAAAACAGGAGAAAGTGAAAATTTTTTCTCATAACACGTGGCTTTCATGTACCAAGTCTTTAAAAGCGCGGCAACACCATCAGCATCAATGAAATGACGTTGAATTGCCTCAGAATTGGGATAACAATGAAATCGGATATCATTCAAGTTGCTATAAATCATTTCTTCTCCCTGATAGGTAAGTGAATACTTATTATACATTCTTATCTTCTATTTCGGGTAGACGTACGTATTTTTTCGTGTATACTGTAAATGTCTCACCGAAGTGTCTTGTCTCTTCAAAAGTAAAGAAAAGAACAACTGAAAAGAAAGAACAACCTTCATTCGACTTTCATTCAACTTTCATTTGTAACGGTTTTTTCTTATCTCCAATATCTTCCGCGAGGTTGCATCCAGTATTGTTTATTGTTTTGATAATTGTTGTATATCCAATATTATTAAAATTATGTAATAAAATTATATTTTAGTGACGCAACAGTTTCAAATATGTCGGAGGATGATTCGATTTGTTCGTCCTTTGTGTCAACTTCAATTAATTTGTTACAACCTAGTGCTAATGATGAGTAAGTTCTTATTCATTCTTAAATATATTTTTTATTTCTTATAAACTTGCAATTGAGATATTGTGTTTTATAACAAAAATTGTAATTTGTAGATGTACAACAGAGAAATTATCTAAAGATGCAGGTTATCTAGAAGATTTCGATGATAATACTCATGATATTTTCGATGAAGGTAACAATCAAAATTTAACAGAATCACAGGGGAAATGCTTTTTTTCTTCAATATAACCATTAAGTGGAAAGGAAACAAGTTGTACTGTAGTCAAATTAAAGAAAAAAAAAAGATTTCTTAAAGAGTTAGAAGCTATGCAACTGAATTGAACGATTTACAAATGTTGGAAAAAATAGAAAATGTATTAAACAATGAAAGTAGTACTAGGTTAGTTTATCATCAAAGATGCAACGTTGTATTGACGTCTGCAAGACCTTGTTGTGCTGCTTTGGAAAGGGTCTTCGGCGCTGTCAAAATGGGCTCAGGACGCTGCTTTTTGCTGCCAGTGGAAACTAGGAAGAAGGTGGTCCTATTCTGCATTATATGAGAATGGAAATTTCTTGGCAACACTATAATTTCGGGCTGCTAGTAGGTAAATTAAAAATTAATGAATAGTAAATTAATTACTAATAAGTATTTAATTTATTTAGGTATACAATTGTTTGTCAGAAGAGGGGTGCCAACACCTCACTGTAGATTTCTCCATACAGTTCAAATAACCAAATAAACTTCAAAAATTTCAAAAATTCACAAATTCAATAATTTCAAAAGGATTCCCTGAAGGTACGTAAGAACATCAACGAAAACTTACACAATGCCTCAGAATATTTGAGGAGAACGGCGGTGGTTGAGGAAAACAAATTAAAGTTTGTAAGAGAAAAATTTCAATATAATACAAAAAGCAACAAGTTAGAACTTCAAAAAATGGAATTGAAAAAAAGTCATCTTGGCTTGCAAGATATTTAAATCTGAAGCTAAACATAAAAAGACTATTAGCCTTATTTTAAATCATATTAATATTTAATTTTTATTTACAAGTTCCTTTGAATTTTTTAACATAGTTTTAAGTTATTTTTTTATTGAAGTACAGGTTTTTGTTTTTTTTTTAATGTATAATGTGTCTAAAATGAGTTATTTAATTCTGAAGAAATAATTCTGTTTTATAATATACATATACTTACACACATATTATGTCTTGATTAAGTTTTATTACATATATAAATTAATTAGATTTTTAATTTTGAGCTATAAATTTATTTTTTATCTCGTCTCTAATTCCATTATTAATAGTCAGAAACATATGACTTCTTTCAGAATTCGTTTGGATGGATTGAATAAATGATGTATCCTGTACTATTGGTTAACAAGAGGGTATCTCTACATTATGCATTAAATAAATATTATGCAATGCAAAGCATACATTTAATATTTGTACTTTTTCTGAAGCATAAAAAAGGCTAAGAGGTATCAAAACGTCCTTTTAAAACTCCGAAAGTTCTCCCAATTACTGGTCTTGCTTTTGAAAATTTCTCATTATAAAATGATTCAGGTGAATTTTCAGAAAAATTTCGGTAAATTTTCATTTAAATACATACATACTCGAATATGCACATAGAGTTAATGTAGGGAGAACCTACCGGGAATCCATATTCCTTTCTCACAATTCATATATTTTTCTCTCAGGTATTGCTTTTCATTGGATAGACTCCACACTTGTGAATCATGAGATGCACCACTAAATCGGCCACTAGTAGCTCTGATTACCATTTTGTGAACACATATATATAAAAATTTAATTTTGAATTAAATTTATTTCCAAATTTCTAGAAAAATTTCTTTGCACATAATTTTTCCCTCTCGGACATATCAGAAGTTGTGTGCTTAGGGCATAGTATCCTTTCAATGGCACAGCATACCTCGAACAAACAATTTGACATAGTTTGTTGAGCTAGCCCCACCTGACGCTCTTGCCCAATTTGGTACTAATATCCACCCTGAGCCAAAGTTTTCAATGTTACTAAAACTATGGCTGAAACAGCCGATGGCCTCTATGCAACTTTCAACTCCATTCCAATGGTGTTAAGCAAGTACATAACTGCTTCCTTATTGAGCCGAAAACTTTGTAGAAAACTAAAAAATAGTTAATAAGTGTAATGTACCTACCGCATACAAATATTTTTCCTTACCTCTTACCATTAAGCCCCATTACTAAAAATGGTCTCTAATAATTTTTCGCTTAATCCTTTCATCGCTTGTATTATTTTTAAGCCACAATGTGATCAAATCCATTATAAATATGTATTCAATTCAAATACATATATTCCTATTTTTTGACATTTTTACGAAAGTGAAGCCGAACTTCAACAAAAATTTGAGAAAAAAAATTGTTGGCAATTGTTGTTTTGAGTACGACTTACAAAGTGCCAACTTATTTCTAAATCACATTTGTGTTTCGAATCGCAATACAGAATAGGGCCCCAGATCCGAGCAACACTTTTTCTTCCAAATTTATTAGTTATTCTAAAAAACCCATTTTTCACTTTAGAATTTTTTATGTATTTTTCAAAGTAAACCACTGCACATGTTGCAGTATTGTATATATATATATCGCCACCTAACATCCAAAAAAATGTTACCACAAAAAAATTTAGATGGAGGTTTTGATTGATTATGATACATTTCACTTAACTACATGTCCAGTATACAGTAGCTGAAACTGGTAAGAGAAATAAGGCTTTAACATTTAGCGAGCTATTAATTATTTTAGAAGTTTATGTTGCCTATTGCAACTTGATAAGCAAATCTCATCAGATGATGAAGTTTTTAAATATTAAAATTTAAATAACAATGAGAGTTAATTAACATAAAAAAGCATTTCATCAATAATTCGATTTAGAGAATATGTCGCTCCATGATATTCAGTGTACCTCTGCTGAATGACCTGTAACTAATTCACATCAGTTGCAGAATACATAGTTTGATGAAACTCTGAGAACCTGTGATTCTCCAGAAGACGCCAATTTGAAGAAGTCATTAGAAATTTGAATTGAAATGCCAGCACGGCAGGCATAAGCAAATTAAAATTTTTTTCATATCACCCTAATTTTTTTTTTAAATTTGTTCTTTCAGAGCTCTTAGAGTAAATAAACGGAAGATTAAAAATCCGGTAGCTAGTCGTTTTTTAGAAAATCTATTTCAGAGTTAACTACTTCTCGTTATTAATTATTATGAAAAAAGTTTGGGTATCACAATTGTAATGCGATTTTTGACATTCATATCGAATAAAACATTCCCAAATTGCGCATTTTCATGCAAAATTAACAAAAGATATTATTATGACAGTTATTTCTCAAATTCAGCCAGGTGCGGTGAACAAAAAATTTAAAATCTCAATTATCTACTTGCTGTGATAATTGAGATTTGTGTTAGTTCAGCAAATGATTCATTACCAACAAAATGATTTCAATAAATATTTAATATATTGTTGTTTTTTTATTATTACTAGTTACATAAATCTTATGCAAGAAATTAATCAAAACTTCATATTTTTAGTTTTAAAAATCTTTTCTTGGAAATATCTTAATAATGATGGTTTTGAACTAAAAATTTCATATATAGCGACTATTATACTTCGAAATTGGCCTCAGTAAACATTCTCGCTTGTTCCGAAAAAAAACCCACTCTTATATTATTTTTATTGCAAAAATATGGCACGTGTTCAAATACTGAATGTACTTTGGGCGTAATATTGATTTTCCGACGTATGTAGCTGCTCTTAAAATTGGTAATGTTTGACTCGTAAACAGGGTGTAATTTATCGAAAAAGCAAGAAAATACAACTGACTAGAGGAAATGTATTTTGTACAACTTTTTCCATGTTTCTCAAAAATTTTTCGTAAGACTTCAACGTTTTTTAACAGTTTTCTGCTAGAATTTCCATTGAAAGAAGGCTTTGAATAGTAAACCTCTCGCAACATAGCATTCCTCAACCCACTCTTCACTCTCTGTTTTGAATTCTGAAAGCATGTGCTCGTATATAGTGTTCACAACGCCAATTAACAGATGAAGCTCTGGAGGTGGAATCAAATCTATTATCAAAGATTTTCCATCGCAGTCAAGTAGAGGCTTATTCACACAGTTGAATAATAGTTTTGCATCGGCTATTTTTCCTCCACTTTTCTGCCACGCATCCACCTTTTCACAGCAGTTGCCAATCGTTCTGAGTCCCCCACATCTATCGAGTTCGTCACAAGATGACAAGCACCATGTGCAAGGATATTTTCTTGCGTGACTCATAATACCTATCAAAATATTGACTAATTTCAGATCGGTTGCCACAGTTGATTTAATTTTGTTTATCTTCAAAAGCAACCATAAAAGGGAAAAGTGCAAGGGACGATACCAATTATAAACATATTTCTCACGCTAGAATCCAGAAAATCTTTAGCACTGAATCCATCTACGTAAGAAAGTCGATGTCGATTTTTTGATCGTATATATTCAAATATTCTTTATCGCTATTGATTTTCAATATTGATAAAAAAATTTTCAAAAAACCTCCACCTCCATCAATTTCAATCTTGTAATGAGTTTCTGCAACTATTCGTTTTTCCTTAATGAAGTTGCAAAAGACTTGAACTTCTTTACAAAATGTAAGCACTCTTTTTTCTTGAGTCGTTGAATTCCCATTTTTTTCTGGGAAACTCCGCTTCTACCACATCAAAGAATCCATCTAGACGATGACTCATAAGGCTTATTTTGCGTTTCAAATCATGATCAATAATATTGCGGTTTCTTAGAGCTATTCCACAAATTTCATTCATACTAAGATCAAATCTTGTTTGTAATTTAAACAAATCTTCTGCTGAGATTGAATACTTGCATGTTTTTGGAAATAAGTTTATTACAGAGGCTTACCATGTCTCTGTAATAATTCCATAATATTACCAACACTATTTGTTTCTTGATGATGATTTTTAATCAGCTCACTTGTCAAAAAATGTTCTTTTCCTCGTCCATGTCGATATTCATTTACGTTAACTTTGATGTTGTTGTATTTAGAAAACGATTGGCATATATGAGATTTTCCTCTTGCTATTTGGCATCTACAAGCGCTGCATACTTTTATTGTTGGCGGAGGGGCCTGATTTTTTGCATTAAGTCTCATTTTTGCGAAAAACCGATATCTTTTCGAACTAAAATACACAAATGGCACTGATAAATCAGCCCGTTATTTAAACGAGTAATTTTCTTGAGAAAAGAGAATTCAGAGTAATCAGGTAATTCGCGCACTTGTAAACCTTGATGCGAAAAGAACTACAAATTGATGTTGGTACTCGAGCATCTGAAGCATTATAATTTGCAACGAACTCAATTTTTTTCTTCATTTCCTCCCCGATAAACTTCACGCCGTCTTTTTTTTCTCGACAGACTAAACAAATTTTTGCACAATTTTCCTCATGAGTAGCTGAGGGGGTTTTAATTTTAAAACTCATTTTAAAAAAAATTTTAAAACGAAAAAAAGTTTATGTGTTTTAAAGTAAAAATAACGCGCAAGAGCAAATGTTGTTTGAGGGATATACCTATTTAAAAATTGGGGACTGTCGCAATTAAAATATTCGACTTAAATGACATTGCAATTGTTATACCCAAACTTTTTTCATAATAATTAATAACGAAAAGTAGTTATCAACTTTGAAATGAATTTTCTAAACAACGGATTTTAAATCTTGCGTTTTCTTACTCTAAGAACAATCTTTAGAAAAAAATTTAGGGTCGTATGAAAAAAAATTTAAATTTGTTTAAGCCCGCCGTGCCAGATGAAATTGACGATGAAACGGATAAATTTTTCGAATCGGTGTCATTGACTGTGAAGGTTTGCAAGCTATCACATGAAGAATTTATTGCTTTACAATGCTTCTTACTTCAATCAATGCGAACATAACTAAAATACATTGGACTATGTAATAGCATAATTTTTATAAAAATATCTTTCCACATAAAAAATATTTTAATTTGTTTCATACGGCGCAACTATCTTTCTTTTGTTAACATCAACTTTCTGGCTTTAATAATGAATCAATCGAAACGATTTTATTTTTAAATCTTGGTGTGTAAATTCTCTTAATTGAAAGAGGTGGATCCAAAATGGCGGAGTAAAAATGCAAACTGTTCAAATCTGTAAGAAATTTGTCTTACAGAGGTTTACGTAATTAAAATCCATTATTTTGAAATTTATCAAATTAACATCAAACTTTCTGCGGATGCATTAATGGTAGTTAAAAGTAGTCCCCATGGACTTGACATGATACCAAATGCATTTTCTATAGTCACGCGTGTATCTTCCTCTTCTCCTAAGGTACGATCATCAAAGTAAATCAATAATGGATAAGAAGAAAAGAAGGTGAGTGTTGAAAAGAAAAGCTGTGTCAAAAAGGTTCAAATAAAATTGAGTAGTAGTAAAATCAACGATTTTGTGTTTTATTCAACCATAAAGGCTAATGATATGTATTGAATTTTTTTTTATTATAATTTTGTTTTTATTTACAATCTGTCAATATTAACAATAAGAAAATTTTATAAGTACAGAAATTCTCAATTAGCAGAATAGTTACACTCCATTGAGTGGAACTATGTATATAAAGAGAGAATATTTTGGAGTAATTATTTTTATTGTCATAAAAAGTTAGTCGTACCTCAATATGATTTATAAAAATATCAGGCTCCCGTATACTGACGGCAGGAAATTTTATAGACAAAAAACTTTGTTGAGAATTTGGTGTAATATGACGAAGAATATCATATTCTCAAAGACCTGCGTTCATTTCTTACACCTTGGGAAGCAGATAAAAAGAAAGTACTGGTCATGATTCCCCTTTTTGACAATCCCAGTTTTTTTATGACACTTTCTGCAGTTGAAGCTCAGTGGCCTGAACTTCTCTTAGTTCTCACAAATTTTGTGGACCAAGAAAAAAAGTCACCAAAGTATAAGTCACGAACTGCACAACTCAGTATAAGTACGATCTCTAAGACCGTAATAAATAAATAAATAAATAAAATAACGTGCTTCAGATATTTCGACCAACGTATCCACAATCTTTTTTCATACATTAAGGTTAATGGAGGCGTTTTTGAGGACTTTAAGATGTAGCAGTTTTACGGGAGAATAGAATTTCAGCAAAGAGGTCCCCACGTTCATGGCATGCTAAGCTGACTTAGCAGATCCAGAATCTTTCCCGCCCCGCAATAATTTTTATTGACAGACTGATATGGTCCCTCACGTTTGCTGGAACTGAAATGGCAACAAGTTTGCAGGTTTCGTATGCCGCATCATCCCCCTGTACCTGCAACAAAAATCTTGCAGGCTTTTTTAGGATAAGAGGAAATATGCATTAATGAGGAAATTTTTGATAAAATTCAAATTAATCACTGCAAACTTAAGTCAAGAAGAAAGAGAACACTTGAGTGTATTTGAAAATTTTTTATCGCATGAAAGAATGGGGTTAATTTATGATGAGTATAAATTGGCATCACTTAAAAAGCTGCAGATTTTTCTTAAAAGAAATTTTAAACACTGAATGCTACATGCATAGAACACAACAATTTTGAAAATGCATACAGCGAACATGGATCAATTTATCTTAGATGCATATTCCTGCAGTGAATGTTTAATTTACTATGTACATATATGAATAAATCTAATCGTGTAGTATCCAGACTCTTACGAAAAGCAATAAACGAAATAAGTTCTGAATATTATGCCGTTTAGCAAAAAATTCAGCACATTGGCAACAAATTTTTACGGGAACAGAAATATCAGCACAGGAAGCATCATATAATATTATTGGATTGCATGTGTCCAAATGTAGTAATTCAGAAATATTTATAAAAACATCCCATCCAGATAAAAAAGTGAGAAATGTGAAGTCGAAAAAGATTTGGAGAAACCATCGTTTCAAATTTTCTTGATCACTTTATGCAACGACCAGATGCTTTAGAAACTCTTTGGTTAGTTGACTTTTCAGCTCTTCATCGTTATTATAAATCTTTGGATAGAAGTTCTCGAGCAAATCAAGAAGGTGACGTTCATTTAACTACACCATCTGAGGGAACTGAAGCTTTTGCTAATAATTTTTCTCAATACTTTGAAAATTCCCTTGCAAATGACAACCCTGCATTTACTTCCGAAGTAGAAGAAAAAGTATACGCTTTTACTCACGAGGAAATAGTAGAAAACACGCCTAATCTTCCTACGATTGAAGAGACTTTTGCAACTAACAAGAGGTTAAAAAATCCGAAAGCACCCGGATTAGATCGCGTTAACAATATATTAATTAAAAAATTACCTCGACTGGGAATATTGTTTTTACACAATATCATTCTTGCATGCTTATCGCTAAGCTATTTTCCAAAATCTTGGAAGGAAGCAAACATAATTCCAGTCTTAAAACCTAATAAAAATGCATCAGATCCAATAAGTTATCGCCCGATATCACTATTAAGTTCACTAAGTAAAATACTTGAGCGCATTATTCTTAGACGATTTCAAGATCACATTGAACAACATGATATCATTCCGTCGGAGCAACATGGGTTTATACCAGGAAAATCAACAATGCACCAACTTTATCGCATCCGGAATCATATAAAGAATCACTTGGATCAGAAACAATCCACAGGAATGGTGCTTTGCGATAGTGAGAAAGCTTTTGACTCAGTTTGGCTTTCTGGTCTCATAAGTAAATTGATCAACTATGGTTTCCCGCGATACTTAATCAATATATGCAATAGCTTTCTGAGAGACAGGTCTTTTATAGTGTCCATCAAGCAAGCGAAATCCCAACGCCGCAATATTCCATTTGGAGTTCCACAAGGAGCTGTACTTAGCCCAATGTTGTACAACATTTTTATTTCAGACGCACCACATCTTACATTTTTTGCTGATGATACAGCATTTTTTGCCACTTCGAGTCCCAATTGTTGATACACTTCGAAATGCATTGTCTACCTACATGAAGTATTATTTAAAATGGAAAATCAAAATAAATGTCTCTAAGACCAAAGCAATTTTTTTTACGCGTCGAAAAACTATTGAAATCCCTAAAAGGCCTCTTCGCATCAACAACATATTAATAAATTGGGAGACTGATGTCAAATATCTGGGTATTGTTTTTGACAAAAAACTAACTTTCAAGGGTCATGTAGAATACACGCTGGAAAAAATTAACAAATCCATTAAAATGCTATATAGTTTAATTAATAAGAATTCTAGTTTAAGTAAAAAAAATAAAATAAAGTTGCATTTAGGCCAATTTTATGCTGTGGATGTCCAATATTTCAAAACATAGCAAAAACACACATAAAAAACTGCAAATTGCACAAAACAAAATGCTTAAAATGTGTTTAAATCGTGCCTGGTGGTCGTCTACTGAAGCTGCTCACAGAGATACTGTAATTGAGCGTTTAAGCGATTATTTTTCAAACATAAGTACTCGCTTTATCTCTAGACTATAAAAATTTTGTTCTTTGTAAATATTTTTGTTCTTTGTAAATATGAAATGTAAGTTTTTCTAATAAGCCTATCTATTCTAAAGAATATGTTTTATTCCAAGAAATTAAAAATTAATACTGTTAATACTAAAAATATTTACCAGAGTTGTAATAGCTTATTAGCTAAGTCTCTAACTTGTTAACTTAATCATGTACTTAAATATAAAAGAATCATTAATAAAGATTATTTGAATTGAACAACTTTGACAATAATTATTTTTTCTTTAATGTTGTTGTAGATTAATATCAGCAATTTACCAATGCTTAGTATATCGTCCAAATAGTTTACCAGGAGAAAACCCGACAAAAACCTTACTGGAAAGGTACTTTAGGAATTGGCGGATATGCGCGGCATGGGATGCTTTCTCTTCCAATTAATCAATCTTGCAGTGAGATTAGGTCTTTAAGCAAAGATACCGTCAGTATTGTTTTGGTGATCTAATGAATGTATAATAATTCACGAACAATGGTTCGAACTAAAATGTTTGGATTTCTGGATGCTCGCTTGTATCAAATATTTAAGAGTTTTCAACATTTTGGTGGCAAAGCACTGATGGTTTTTGAAAATTTTTAACAGTTGCCTCTTGTTAGTAATGGGTGGATCTTTCATCTAAATTAGAATGATATCTATGTGATTCTCGTAGGTTCTTTTTTATGGGAACAATTTAAATATTTTAATTTGACTGAAATTATGCGCCAACGTGAAGACAGAATATTTTTAATTGCATTTAACAATATGGCAACCGGAAATATAACCAATAAGGAAAATTCTTTGCTTAAAAGTCAAGTTGTAACGTCAGCAGATGAATATATCCGGGAATTCATTTGTTTTTGTTCAATGATGAAGCGAATGCATGTAATAATCGTAAATTTGTTAAGTATTCAGCAAACATTTTACTTCTGAAGCAATTGGTATGTTAAAATGCTCTTCTCTCTCCGAAGCAAACAGTTAAAATTGATTGAAGTCCGTGCGAAAATTAAAGGTTTCCAAGACTCAAGCACTGTGTTACGAACTATTATTAAAAACAATAGCCAAATACATGATGACTGTAGGTGTGGAAACATGCGGTGGCTTGGTCAATGGTGTAACTGGCTAACTAATGTCTATTGATGTTCCTAGATAGAGGAAGACTCCAATAATTTAATGGATAATTTTTTCAGACCATAGCATGAAAGCAAATGCAATGCGTAAGAGACCCTATCGAATGCAACCACTGTGCATACCGACTAAAAAAATAACAAGGAAATTTCAGTTCAAGCGAATTGAGTAGGTTTCTATCGAAAGAAGACAATTCCCAATTATACAGCAGAAGGGATAACAATTCACAAAATCCAAGGAGGCACTTATTCACAGGTTGCTGTTCATCTTAAAAGCAGGATAAGTCTTGCAGCTATTTATGTGACACTAAGCGTATCAGGGCTTTACCTTATTTGAAGTTTTGTACTTCCCAAGGCTTTTGCTGAGTCCAATGTTGTTCAAAGAGAAATGAATATTCACCATTAAAGCCATATGTCGAATTCATCTGAAATCGGAATTCATTCAGTTTTTACCAAAAGATACAAAGTCTGCATGCTCATAATTATATTAGAATCACCGATACCCTATTATTCACATTAGACTTGCTTTGTTTCGGAGATATATGTATAAACAATACGGTGAAACATAAAACATACTCTTAATACACACTTGTACATAAATACTTACATATATGTAGGTTAGACAGCCATCATAGTAATCGCAAGCAAAGAGGTATGGAAAAACTGTTATCGAAATCCAATTTCAATCAGTTTTTGAAAGAAAATGCAACATAGCCAACCCTACGCTTGAGCTTTTAATTTTTATATTTAAAAACTATTGCGTTATTATCCTTTATAGGAATCTAAATTATACTAGAACTCTCCTTAGGATGTTCTTTTTTGAAGCCATTGAAGAGTTAAACGATGAATGCTGCTCAATAAATATTATGGCACTTACTTAGTAGGAGAATTAAACATTTGCCAAAGAACTGAAACTTAAATAGAGAGATGGTTTTAACGACCTTTTAGCTAGAAATATCCCAACAACAATGGGAGGAACATATATTGACTGGGCTGTCTCAAACATACGGTCAAACGAGACCTCCGCAGTCGTATATGAAACTATGAACAGCTACCACGATGGGACAGTTATCTACTATTATGAAAGGAGTTAAAATTGCATGCTGCTTTTTGAATTCTGGTTTGTTGTTGTTGTTGTTATCATTTATACTGTTTGTATTTGGCTTCGAAGTTCAAAGGACAAACTTTCTTTCAGTTGTTTTTTTTGTGCTGTTAGTTTTGATAAGAGAGTACGATGTTAAAAGAGTTTCGAAAAAAGTGTACACTACTTTTCACAGTTAAACTGATTTTGTTGAATTCATTTTGTCTGTGAATAACACCGCATTACCTACTATGTAAAGGGTGTTTTTTTTAGAGGTTTGTTTTTCGAATAGAGATTAAACTGGCATTTTATGGTCAAATCTGGCAATTCTAATATCATTTATGTTCAGTTTGGTTTGCCATTTCATCTTGAACAGGTTGACAAAAGAACCGCAAGCTCCGTCCATTTTATGGTCGACATAATCGTCCATCAGAGCAATTAATTCGGTTAACCATGGATCGTTTTCGCACTACGTTTACTCTATGTGATAATACGCATCAGCAGAGACGTCGAACAGTGCGCACCGAAGAAACAATTGCCGCTGTAGAGCAAAATGTTGAAGAGGACCCGAATGAATCGATTCGCCACCGTGCACAGCAATTGGAGCTTTGTCCATCAACTTTATGGAAGATTTTGCGCAAAGATCTTGGCTTGCGACCTTACAAGATCCAGCTTGTGCAAGAATTAAAGCCGCGAGACCATGCAATGCGTCGTGATTTTGGTGTATGGGCCGAAAATGAGATTGATCTCGATGCTGATTTTCATCGCAAAATTTTGTTCAGTGATGAGGCTCATTTTTGGTTGAATGGCTACGTCAACAAGCAAAATTGCCGCATTTGGAGTGAAGAGAATCCACATGAGACCCTTGAGACGCCATTACATCCACAAAAACTGACTGTTTGGTGTGCTCTATGGGCTGGTGGAGTCATTGGGCCATACTTCTTCCGAAATAATGCTGGAGAGTCAGTTACCGTTAATGGAGACCGGTATAGAGCCATGATAACCGACTATTTTGTTCCCGAATTGGATGGCATGAATGTGGATGAGTTGTGGTTCCAACAAGACGGCGCTACATGCCACACAGCGCACGTCACAATCGATTTATTGAAGGAAACATTCGATGAGCGCATAATTTCGCGGAATGGACCTGTCAATTGGCCACCAAGATCGTGTGATTTGACACCATTGGATTATTTTCTTTGGGGATATGTGAAGTCGCTCGTCTACGCCAACAAAGCAGAAACGTTAGGGGACTTGGAAGCCAACATTCGTGGCGTTATTGCCGACATACGGCCCCATATGCTCGAAAAAGTGGTTCAAAATTGGACCTGTAGAATTGGCTTTATTCGAGCCAGCCGCGGCGGCGACATGCCCGAAATCATATTTAAACATTAATGGCATAAAATTATCCTTCCAATAAAGCCAAATTGATGGACATTAAAACGATTTTCTTGTGTTTTATTTCAATTCGAAGCTCTATACCTCTAAAAAAAACACCCTTTACATAAAATGTATGTACATAGTATGTATGTATGTATGTATATAAAATTCAGTTTTTGCCGTCAGTCTGTCTCTTATGGACGCGGAAACTATCAAGCCGATTTTGATGGAATTTTTACAGTACAGGTATCCCTCCTACAACACGGTATCCCACAACACGATTAAAAAAATTTCCGAAAACTTCTGATAACACAGTACTTCTACAACACCATTTTTTTTTTTAAGAAAATTATAATATTGACATAAAATACAATTTGGGAATACCCTTATTTTATTATTTCAAGAATACAAGTCTGAATTCATTTTTTGTGTATGTACACAAATTCGCTGTTTCAAAAAAAAAAAATCTCGGTATGCTGGCTGGATTCCTAAATTTAAAAATTCTATCCAGGTGTTTTTTTTATCCAATATGTAGCTATGAATTCTTTTTGTAACATATAAATTTGTAAAAACATATATTTTAACATTTTGTGGAGCCCATCGCAAGAGCGCAGACCATATTTTGTTAAATAGAAAAAAAAATATTGTGTGGAATTGTGAAATAGTAAACAAAAATATTTAAATAAATTTTAATTTAAAAGAAATCAATTTTATTAAATTTTTTGAGGTAATTAATAAGGAGATAATTTTTTGTAATTAAGTAAGACTATGTCTGGTGAAAATATAAAAACAATTCTAAATTCATAATATACATTCATATATATTTATGCCGATTTTTGTTTGTTTTTTAAGTATTTACGTGGATTTATATTTGTTTTTTTTTTGTATATTTAATTGGATTTTTATTTATTTTGTTATTTTTAATACAAATGAAGTTTCTTCTGTGGCATTGAAATATTTTTTTGGAACTTAACCCCTGTTTTTGTACCAGCTTCTAGTCTCCTATAGCACGGTTTCACATAACACGTCATATTATAGGAACCTATCGACCGTGTTGTAGGAGGGATACCTGTACGTTAGTATCGATCAGGCGGGGTAGCCCTAATAAAAAAATAATTTTGAAGTACTATTTTCACGAAGACCGGTTAATCGACTATTACCGAATTCACACAACGTAGCTTTTACATTTAGAAGCATATCTTAGGCTACAAAAGTTTTAGTAAGAATGCATATTTAGGGTGGCCCTTATACAAAAATACTTTTTAAATATCGTTTTCTCGAAGACCGCTCAATCGTTTCTCATGGAATTTACGCCACGTGACTTTTATATTAAGAAGCTTAGGCCGTAAAAATTTTATTTAGGGTGCTTCAGGTGGCACTCATACAAAAGTATATTTAAAATAAAATTTTCATGAAAAAATCCAATTCATTACATCTCATTCACTATTTTACGCAGATGAATGAGATTTTGCATTGTATTATACAACTATGTAACATAGCTGGGTAACATTTGGTGCATATCTTTCTTATGGTCTGTGGAATATTTTTATCATAGATTGGTTTAAAAAAGAATAGGTGATGCCACGGCCCTTCATATATGAGATATTTAAAAATCATCATGTCTCATCAACTGTTTAACGCAAATTAATGAAACTTGGCACATATACAAGCTATGCTGGCAAATTTAAATTATACTTAAAAACTGGCGGTGTCACGCCTTTCATATGAGAAACATCTAAACTTTTTATGTCCCAACAACTATTTGGCACTACTGATTAGCATTTAATACATATATTTCTTATGGTCTGTCGAAGGTTCTAAGCGTAGTTTGGTTTGCAAAAAATTCGCGAACCCTATTAAGGGGAGAATCAACAAAAACGGTCACTTGTAAATAGATATTATATGAATATATAACTAGATGGAGCTTTATTTAAATTTATATTACGTAGGTGAATTGGAATGTTCTCGGCCTGTAGCATATATAAATAGAGATCAAAGCTGCCCGTTGCACTTTTTTCGTAGTTACAACCTTTTTCATAACGTCTACCAACTGTCATTTTTGATATCTTCTGTTTGGCCGATTCTGATGTAAATGTAAATAAAAACTCGACAGAATACTGGCTTGGACACATATCGACGGTTTCCCGCGAAAAGTACTAATCCGACGAAGTGTTAATTCTTCTGAAAACGAAACATTTTAAAGGAATAAAAAATCGCAAAGTTTTGACGTGATAGAAAAATGCAATGGACAGATTTTGATTTGGCATTGAAAAATCCATAACCTTTCATTTTAATGCCCAAATCAAATTTAATAGCAAAACTATTTAAAAATATTGTGCAAGAAAAATGATCAAGAAAGACCTTCACTTGAAGCTGTGATACCAAAACGACTAACCAAAGGTCGCATTTTTTCGAAAATATGAAAAAGGCCGAGTTTCTCGGAACCGGAGTGACTTTTACCAAACACGATGTTACTTTCTCTGACCCGCCTTGAGGTCGCCTATGTGTTGTTAGCAGGTAATCCATTACTTATGGGACACCTTGTTTATGTTATTTACTTCTTTAATAAGAATGAAATAAAAAAACATTGCACATAAGCTTGACCGTGTAAGTCATATGAATTAAAAGGTACTTTCTGTGCAGTATGTAAGTTTCGACCAGGCCGAAGATAACACCTAAAGTACTTTTGGTTGAAGCTTAACTTTGTTCATATCTTTTTTATAAGCACAAAAACTCATTCATCTTATCAGCTGGTGAATTTATTTTTGATCTTATATGGGGGAGTGTGTCATCGCCCATTTTTGCCAAACCAAACTATGGTAAAAACCTTCAGCAGACGATTTGAAACTTATTTTCAGAAGTTACGCGATCACTGAGAAACGCACCAACATTATTTATTACAAACAAAAGATCAATCATGCGTGGCAGGGATACAGATTGAACTCTAAAAAAGATTTCTAAAAATTAAAATTTTTTTAGTAGGCGTGGCAGCACCGCTGACAGGACAAAGTGTTTTCGCTGCTAAATTAATGGACCTACTTTGATGGAATTCGGTACAGGGATAGACTGAATTCTGAATAAAGCTATTTGTTTCAAAGTGGAAGGTGACACGCCTCCAGTTTTTTTTTTCAGAGCTAAACTAATGGAGCGATTTTGATGAAATTATGTATGGAATAGATTGCACCCTAATGCAGAGAAAGAGTAGTGGTAGTGATAGTGATATATCAACATGATAACATGATTTTAATTTTTGGAACGATGACTCTCACTTCCAGCTCTTTCCGTTATTCGAGCATGTATTTTGTTCCTGTAATTTTTTCTTCAACGCATCGATTTGTTGAACTCTTGCCGTTACTCAAGATGAATAATTTCGGCTCACTACCGTTGCATGGTTTTTGCTTTTGTAGTTTCGCCTTCAACGCACTTTGTTGTTTGTGTGATTTTGTTTTCAATTCATTTGCTCCTTCAGCTTGAGATTTTTGTTTTTGTTTTCCTTTGTTTGCATGCAATTAGACTGCCGCAGCTACATATGTATTTATGTGAGGGGCCATCCATAAATTACGTGACCGATTTGGGAGAATGGGGGGTCATGAAAAATACTACGAAAAGTAAAGATGCGGGGCGGGAGTTTCGCGAAATACTACGTGACTTCAAATTATAAAAATATAAATTAGTTTTCAAATTCAACGTCCAGATTAAGTAGTAAATTTAGAAGCTCGACGTATCATTTTAGAAAAGAAATACATAAATCTGAAGATAGCGTTTCTAGAGATCGACTTTTGAGAATATTGAGTAAGCGATCAGTAGAACGTTTATGTATTATTTCGAATGACGATCCACCAGAGTGAATCGATGCAGAAAATATAGAAGATGTAGAAGCTGTTGAACTGGAAGACGAACAATTAAATATAGAGAAAAATATTACTTTAATTGAGGATATACCTTCTTGGATAGATGAGGGAATTCCTTTCTTGGAAGAAATTTAAATATTGAAAATTATTTATTCATTTTAAATATGTTATATCTATTAAAATATAAAATGTAATGTTTTATGTTTAATATTGTTAATAAACCATGTATTTTATTTTAAAATTCATTAATAGAAAATATTTTCAAAAATCATGCTGCAACGTAATTAAATAGGGGGAGGGGGGGTTAATAGAGTAAAGTCACGAATCGTCGCTATAGGGGGGGGGGGGGGGTAGGGGTTAAAAAAAAGTTTTTTTTCGGTCACGTAGTTTATGGATGGCCCATTAGTACACATTTAAAAAATTTCCTCAATGTCAGAAATTTTTTCGCAAAATATATTTTAGTGTTTTTTCCCAAAATTGATGTAACCAGCTCTCGAAAAAAAAATTGTTCACATCTCTGGATTATGGTAACCTAACGGATTCACACAGAAAAAGTTTAACATAAGTGGCAACACTTTTTCGTTCTCTCAAAATTGTCACTCACTTTTTATTCTTTGTTCCTTGTGCGTGTGTCTATAATTATATTCAATAAAACCTTTAATAAACCATATAAAAAAAATCTCTTAATTTTTTGTCATAAACTTTTTGAATTTTTTTCAATTATTCTATCCTGTGTGAAATTTACAAATTCATCTATAAATTTTTAAATTGGCCTTTAGATAAGTCGGTGAATTCTGTAAATTCATATTGAGTGCATTTAAGGTTTAATTTTTTCATAAATTTTTTTTTTGCCCTTTGAGGCTGCAGCATGGCTTCTGCACCCATCACTGCGACTCAAAATGAGTTTGAAGGATTTTTTGGTGAACAAGATTTTTTCAAAAAGCTAAAAAGATGAGAAACATAATGCTAATAAAAATCTAGTTAATTCTATAAAATTTGCCAATAAAAGAGCAAAAATTCTGCTTTGAATCGTTTTATTAAAAAAAATGTCAATTAATTACAAAATTCAGATCTTGGAAAAAATTGTGGGAATACTGAATTACAAAATGATGACACTAGTAATGCATGCATTCATCAGAGTTTTCTCGTCGATTTTGAAATGTCTGCTGATATGTCGACTGAAAATATTTCTGAAATGAACACATTGAAGAAAATAAAAATAAGTCCCAAGGCCTTACTTTCCCTGCGGGGCATATTGGTGACATAAATCTCCTTGTTGACACTTCTGGTGCTGAAAACATAAAAAAAAAGCAAAATCGGGTCAAGTCTCTGGGAAAATATAAGAAGTCTTAAGCCTATTGCTATCAAAACCATGAAGGCAATAGGAATATCTATATGTAAGGTTAACTTTGCAGAAATCAAACATGCAAATGATTTTGTGTTAAACAATGATTTTAAAAAAATTAACTTTAAGGCCTTTATTCCAAGAAGTTTCATTGAAAACTTTGGTGTAATAAGAGATGTTCCTTTATATCTCTCTGAGGATAAAATTAAAGCAGAAAATCTTTCTAGCATTGAAGTTAACTCGACCATGCGATTTAATAGACGTGATCCGGAAGATCGTTCCAAATTTATTCCCACCTATATGGTAGGAATTGGGTTTTTTTTTTTTTGGAAATGATTTCCCAAAGGATGTTGCGCTTAACTACACAAAACTTACAGTTGATCACTACTTTCCGCCTCTTAGGCAGTGTTTCAATTGCTTAAGACTTGGACATACTCAGAAAGGATGCCGATCTTTTATGAGATGCTTAAATTGTGGCATACAAAATGACTTCAACGCAATGCTTTTAAGTGTTAACTATGTTTGAATGTAGACCATCTAGCTACAGAACTAAGTATACATAAATACACAGTTGATAAACGGTTACAACGCGTTTCTCAGCTATAACACTACATAATTAGTTTTTTTTTTTTTTGTTGCAAAGGTGTTGAAGAGAAGGGGGCACATGTTATACTTTATTTTCCTATAGTAAGCGGTGCCACTCTTCTAACAGGAAAAACGATTCCACGGCTAAACTAATGGACCGATTTCAATAAAATTTGATTTGGAGATCGATTGAATCCTAAGAAAGGTTATTGATTGATTTCTTTAGGGGGCGTGCCACCGCCTTTAGTAGGAAAATCACTGTCTCAGCTGAGCCGCTTCATCGATTTTGATGAAATTTGGTATGGAGATAGATTGATTCTTTAAAAAAAATATTTTTTAGTGGGCGGTGCCACGCTTCTTAAAAGAAAATACGTCTTTACTGCTAAGTAAATTACTGATTTTGATGAAATTTTGTTAGGATATAGACTGAACCCTAAAAGGGATTTCTAAAAGCTAAAATTTTTTTTAGTAGGCGTGGCAGCACCTCTAACTGAAAAAAGCGTTTTCACTGTTAACTAATGGACCTATTTTGATCGAATTTGGCATAGAGATAGATTGAATCCTGAGTAAAAGTGTCTTCTATATATAAATAAGCAGTTGCTTAACTCAGTTTCAACTGCCGTAAAACAATAAAATCGCTTAATTTTATTTTTTTGTTGAAGAGGTTGTGAGGAGCAGCAGTGCAGAATGTCATTTTTTTTCTAATAGTGAGCGGTGTCACAACTCTAACAAGAAGATACGCTTCCTCGACTAAACTTAAGAATCGATTTTGATGAAATTAGATGAAGTTAGATTGAACTCCAAAGAAGGGTATTAAAAGTGTGTAATTTCAAAGTGGGCGTGGAACCACTCTTATTAGGGAAAACACGCTGACACGACTGATCTGCTACACCGATTTTGATGAAATTTGGTATGGAGATAGATTGAATACAGAGTAATGTGTGTGTGGGGAGTGGGCAGTGCCACGCAACTGACAGGAAAACCCTTTTCACTACTAAACTAATGAACTTATTTTAATGAAATTTGAGACAGAAATAGATTGAACCCTAGACAAAGGTTTTTGTTTCAAATTGTACGGTGCCACACCTCCAATAGGAGAACATGTTTTCTCTGCTGATCTAATGGACCGGCTATGATGAAATAAGGTCTGGAGATAGAACTAATGGACAGATTTTGATGAAATTTGGCATGGAGGTATGTACATACATATATTGAACTCTATGGAAGGAAAAGGGATAGGGCAACCTGATACAATGACTTTTGGTTTTGCAAGCGTTGTTAAAAAATTGCTCTTTCATATATCAGTTTTTTAATATTAACTACCAAAAAGTTGGTATGGTATGGGCAAACTCTAAAATGATGTAAAAATAAAATCTTTAAAAATTCGTCTCTAGACCTCTTGTAACACTTATTGAGTCGCTCCTAACGTTGTCATTTTGCTGTCGATTTCCTTCTGGTATTTCATATGTGTTAATGACTATGATATGGTACATATATCCTATGCTTTAATGACTATTATAATTTTTATTAAATGCAAAAGAAAAATCAAAGCAAAGAAAATATTTTCAAACAAGGTGGGGCAAATGTTTTGTCATGTGAATGTGCCATAACTTTTGCAAATGGTGTCAAATGTCATTGTGCTTTGACATTTATGCTGTATAGATATTAGAGAATTAGTTGAAAGTAACCAAGTACGCACTTCAGGCATGAAGTAATAATTGTAACTGCTTATGTGACAAATTTCAGGTCTGTTGTTTTAGCGCAGCGTGAATTTCGTTGGTGTTTTCCTCGTCGTCTGCACCATGCAAACTGGGCCCACTGGAGATATCAGAAGACGAAGCCGGCCCTGTTTTGCTCGTTGGACTGAAAATATTGCTGCTGCGGCCGAGGACTTTCGAGAAAGTTCACAAACATCGACGAGACTATGATTCACACAATTTGGCATCAGCATACGTTCGTTGTATCGAATTTTGGTGAAAGACCTGCAGATGTTCCCAAACAAAGTGCAATCTGTCCTTCAATTACTGCCTACTGACCGTCAAGTGAGTTTAACTTACTCCTATGCTTAATTAAGCCTGATGCAAGAAAAGGATAATTTCGAATCCGAAATCATAATGAGCGACGAAATCCGTTTCCACCTAAATGGTTTTTTGAATAAGCAAAAGATACGCTTCTGCAGCATGGAGAATCCACATGAAAGCACGAAAAGCCACATCATCCCCTCAAAAAGATTGCTTGGTGCAGCATTTGCAGTAAAAAAGTTACATTCCATTATTTTTTTGCAGACGTTGAGCGTTACAGGCAGATGCTAAACGAGTTTTTTTGCCACAAGTTCCAGAATTGGGTCTCTAGCATTGTTGGTTCCAGCAGGAGGGAGCACACGATGGAGATTTTGAAAGACCAATTTCCGCTCCGTCAGATCTCCCCCTATGGCGATATGAGCTGCTCGACTAGATCGCCAGATCTGATGGCGACAAACTTCTATCTTTAGGGCTTTTTAAAATCTCACGTTCACCACAACCAAACCACAAGCCTTGCATGTGATGAGAGCTAAAATTGATGAAGAAATCACCAATTTGAAGCCAAATGTTTTGCGAGAAGTAACTCAAAACACCGTAAAATGAAAATAAATGTGCATTATCTCAAGAGGTGTCATTTAATTGATATCGTCTCCTTCAAATAAACTTTACGGGGAAACAGAGCCCAATTTTTTTTCATTTCTAACAATATGGCAGCCAATTCACATAATAACATTAGTTTTGACCCACCTTGTATAACTTAGTGAGTAGATTATCTATGCATACATTTATAAGAAATTTACATGGACGACCTGAAAGTCAGCTCAAAGTACGATTTTAATTTATATCCGGATATAGTCCGGTGATAGCATCAGAAAGCCAGTCAATAAAGTATTTATCTACTCAGGTAGTAGCTAAAGGGTGTTTTTTTAAGAGGTATAGAGCTTCGAATTGAAATAAAACACAAGAAAATCGTTTTAATGTCCATCAATTTGGCTTTATTGGAAGGATAATTTTATGCTATTAATGTTTAAATATGATTTCGGGCATGTGGCCGCCGCGGCTAGCTCGAATAAAGCCAATTCTACATGTCCAATTTTGAACCACTTTTTCGAGCATATGGGGCCGTATGTCGGCAATAACGCCACGAATGTTGGCTTCCAAGTCCCCTAACGTTTCTGGTTTGTTGGCGTAGACGAGCGACTTCACATATCCCCAAAGAAAATAATCCAATGGTGTCAAATCACACGATCTTGGTGGCCAATTGACAGTTCCATTCCGCGAAATTATGCGCTCATCGAATGTTTCCTTCAATAAATCGATTGTGACGTGCGCTGTGTGGCATGTAGCGCCGTCTTGTTGGAACCACAACTCATCCACATTCATGCCATCCAATTCGGGAACAAAATAGTCGGTTATCATGGCTCTATACCGGTCTCCATTAACGGTAACTGACTCTCCAGCATTATTTCGGAAGAAGTATGGCCCAATGACTCCACCAGCCCATAGAGCACACCAAACAGTCAGTTTTTGTGGATGTAATGGCGTCTCAAGGGTCTCATGTGGATTCTCTTCACTCCAAATGCGGCAATTTTGCTTGTTGACGTAGCCATTCAACCAAAAATGAGCCTCATCACTGAACAAATTTTTGCGATGAAAATCAGCATCGAGATCAATCTCATTTTCGGCGCATACACCAAAATCACGACGCATTGCATGGTCTCGCGGCTTTAATTCTTGCACAAGCGGGATCTTGTAAGGTCGCAAGCCAAGATCTTTGCGCAAAATCTTCCATAAAGTTGATGGACAAAGCTCCAATTGCTGTGCACGGTGGCGAATCGATTCATTCGGGTCCTCTTCAACATTTTGCTCTACAGCGGCAATTGTTTCTTCGGTGCGCACTGTTCGACGTCTCTGCGGATGCGTATTATCACATAGAGTAAACGTAGTGCGAAAATGATCCATGGTTAACCGAATTAATTGCTCTGATGGACGATTATGTCGACCATAAAATGGACGGAGCTTGCGGTAAACTTCGCGAACTTAACCATTATTTTCGAAATAAATTTGCACGATTTGCAAGCGTTGTTCTTTTGTCAACCTGTTTATGATGAAATGGCAAACCAAACTGAACATAAATGACATTAGAGTTGCCAGATTTGACCATAAAATGTCAGTTTTATCTCTATTCGAAAAACAAACCTCTAAAAAAAACACCACTCCATGAAAACCAAATTGCAAGAATTAAGTAAAATTTAAAAACTGAGACGTGAGCGATGCAATTGCAACAACCATTCACTTTAAATTGGTACTCCAATAACGCATGCTTGCAGCCAAGTCCGTTTAGCTATTGCATAGAAGATGACGTTAGCTCGCTACTTTCTGGAAATAAACTCATCACACCTGAATAAACAAATTTTTGCTCTACTTGGTTATATATGGAGCAAGCCATTGTAGTAATCATTTGTTGTGACGTTGTTGTCGTTGTAAGAGACCAAACTAACCGCCAATGCAACAACAAAATTAGTAGCCAAAACAGCAATCAGCAACTTTTGGGATGGCAGCAGCAACAACAACGACAACTAAGACTATTAACAACTACAACAAAAACAACAAGAACAACTACGAGTTGCAATTAAGAAAGTTTTTCTTAGATTTCGCTTGGTCATTATGCAACAATTACTATAACTGTTATTATTTTGTTGTTAAACCAGAAATTGAATCCATAATCAAACCAAATCCTTATTCCACAGTGGAACAAAGTTGGGAAAGGCATTCGCATTTTTTTAACCAAAGAAACGATTGAAATCGGTAGACATGTCTTGAGTTCCCATATGTAGCTAATAATCCAGTTAGTTAAGGCATTTATCAGGTCAGTATTAGACAACTTTTGTTCAAGAACTTTTTTGTTTGAGCATCATTCGAGTTTATCTCTAATCTATTCGAAAAATCTGCCGAATGTTTTTCGATGTGACAAAAAATAACACAAGAAAAACTTCATGAATTTTGTTTATATCATAGCAGTTGCTTATCCAGGGCGGCAACCGTTGCTCTATGAATCTAAAAGTTAAATGACAAATTTGACACCCAACCTAAAAATCATAAACTCAGTTGACCTCGTCGGAAAGCTTTATTTGATTGAGATTTTTTGTTCATCGATAGCGAAAGTTTTAGTGCACCCAAATATTTACTGTCCTTAACTTTTCTTTCGTAAGCTGAATGCTGAATGATGTTCTCTCAGCCCTTTTTTATAAATATTTCTCAAAAAATCGTTTTCAGGATTCCCGCTTCGTTCTTTGGATTTCGGAGGGCTCTTACCTTCCTATTCGAGACAATAAGAAAGTTTCAATCCTTGATATACATATGTTCATGATCTTATGAGAGAAGAGGAGGAGGAGAAACGACTTTTCAAGAGCAAGAAGCGCGAGATGTATGGAATGAGGCCCGAAAGTTTTACAAACGAATAAAGCGCCTCACTAATGGTTTGAATACCGGGGTCTCTTCCTGCAGGGACAAAAACGAAAACCTGGTGATACACGTCCAGAGCATGCTGACAATGTAGAAGAATCACTTCTCGAACCTACTGGCTGGCGACGATGTTAACACTTCTGCCGAAAAAGAAGGTGATACCAACAGTCCGGTTGCTGATGACGGTGTTAATGTTGCACCGCCTGAATATGACGAAGTTTTGAGAGCTATTGCTCGGCTGAAGAGCAACAAAGCCGCGATTACGAATGGCTTGCCGGCAGAGCTATTCAAGACAGGAGGCAAAAAACTTGCAAGACGCATGCATATGATCCTAGGCAGAATATGATGGAATGAAATCATGACCTGTCAAGCATACAGTATGAAAGATTGAAGCACATCAAAAAACTAATTCAACCAAGTGGCAGTGTGGCTTTAGACCTGGCAAGTCCATTATTTACCAGATATTCACATTAAGCAAACTCCTGGAGAAGACCCGAGAAAAGGCACCACCACGACTTTAAAGCTGCATTCGACAGTACGACAAGGGATCACCTATATGCTCTATGGTTAGCATCACTGCTAAGCTTACCTGGTTCTGCAGGATGACGCTAACCAACGCCACCAGCGCAATAAGAATTAGCAAGGATCTCTCCGAGCCATTCGGCACGAAGCGAGGTTCCAGGCAAAGTGTTCCCCTATCGTGCGACTTCTTCATCTGATGATGGAAAAAATAATCCGTGCTGCAGATAATGACATCTCCGGCACGATTTTCTATAAAAGTGTAATACTGCTCGCATATGCTGATGATGTTGACATTGTTGGCACCAATGCGCGGGCAGTCAGAGCAGCATTTTCCAAAATTGAAAGAGAATGGCGTCAAGTGCGTCTTGTTTTGAACGAGGACAAGACAAAATATCTTGTGTCAACAAGCAAGAGTCCCTGCTTCTTGGACAACACGTTACTGTTGGCAACTATGCACTTGATGAGGTCAAGGATATTATCTATCTCGAATCCAGCATTAACAACAATAACTGTATCAGCCTGGAGATGCAGCGAAGAACAAATCTTGCTACTACTTGGGGCTCAGTAGGCAACTGAAAAGTATAGCTCTCTCTCGAAGAACAAAAATATCGCTTTACAAATCACTCATTCTCTCCGTCCTGTTGTATAGCGCTGAAGCACGGACGATGGTGAGCAACAATGAGAAGAAAAATTCTTCGCAAGAACTATGGTCCAATCTGCGTGGACGACGCATACTGTGTAAGATGAAATCAAGAGCTGTATGAGATACACGCCTACATTGCGGCTTTCTGAACGAATGAACAACAATGCTCAGGATAAGGAAGTACTCTATTCGGAATCTATTGGTGGAAGTCGCAGGAAAGGACGTCCTAATCTCTGTTGAAAGGACCAAGTTGGCGAGAACTGAATGCGATTGGTGTTTGTAACTGGCATCAGCGCGCGCAGAGCAGAGGCGAATGGCGCAGCATTTTGGAGGCGGCCAAGACTGATTGTCGGTTGTAGCGCCAGCTAAGTAAATAATGTTTAATTCCTTATTATTTAATAATTATTTATATTAACATGAATTTTCATTTTATTAACATTTATCTTTCAGTAGTCTGTATACTGTAATTCAAAGGCATTAACAATAAATAAAATGTGAAGTACTTACAAGTGGAAAAAAGTTTCGATTCACAATATCTTAATCCGATGGTGTATAAACATACCTTTTCTTACATTTTGATTGATGCGAATCTATTGCTTGTTATATTTTCCACAGCTTTTTTGATCACGCTTTAATTCTGACCTTTTATACATTGCTCCCGCTGGAATACGCAAACCTTTCAGTTTTGAAAAATTTTTAATTTTATTTTCATTTTCGTCGAAATTCATTTTTTAACAGTTCATTTTTTTATTTAGTAAAAGCATCTCATCTCCCGTGGATAGTTCTAGCATCTGCCTTCAGTATCTAATATTGATTATAATAATAAATGTTTATTTTCTTGCAATGTTTTAAAAAAGCTTAGAATATTTTTACCAGTTATAAATTCTGAATTTTCTTGCAAAACGTTAAGAACTGTCAAGACATTCTTAAGTAACCCTATTTTAACGATGTTAGTTTTAAAATCATATAATCATGTATCAAAACATTATGTTAAAACATGTCATGTTAAAGCTCCTATCTCGATTTTACCAAAACGAAATCAAACTAGTAAAGGTGTTATCTTCGGCCAGGCCGAAACTCACATACCCTACACTGCATTGAAAGTACTTTTTAAATAAATGTTAAAAATATTTTGAAGAGGTTGAATAATTCGAAAATAATGTAAACAGGTTCAAAAATGTTGAAAAGTGATGGAAAGAACTGAAAATGTCAAAAGAGTATGGGAAATGTTGAAAAAAATAGAATAGACATGAAAAACACGAAATATATCACGCCCACTTCTCCAATTCCGCCCACTTTTGTTTCAATAAATGACATTCGTGATTGACATGCACAAACCAAATTTTAGCACAATAGCTTGTATAGTTTGCGATAGGTGCCGTAATTATTCTTAAAATTTAGGGCGGTGACACATCCACTGGTACAATCGATTCAGATTTTGGTCCACAAATAGCCTTCCAAAAACAAACCTCTTACACCAAATTTCAGTATGATTGCTCATTTATTTTGATAGTTATGCCACTTAAGGTATTTTAATTGTATGGGAGGTGCCACACCCACCGGCACCATTGTACCAAAATTTTGCAAGAAGAAACCTTTTAGCGAGTATATCTGCCATTTTAAACTTCATAGCGATTGCTTTGTTAGTTCTCTTTTATAACGTTTATAAATATTGCAGGCTGTGCCACGCCCTTCAACAAAATTTTCCAGTATATTGAATAAACTTGTATTGATGACTACTTTTAGTGGTATCATCCCTAAAATTTTAATGAAAATCATAAGTGCCAATTTGGAGTTATACGAAATCCAAATTTTCAATTGCTAAAAAGTGCCACGCCCACTTTTACAATTCTGCCCACTGTATTCGTGTACCAAATTTCATCACAATATCTTGCACGGTTTACGAGTTATGTCGTTATAAAAGCTAATATTTAGGGCTGTGCCACGCCCCTTTAAGAGTCTTTGCAAACTTCAAACCTAGCCTAATCTTAATTTTGTTCTCATCTTCAACAAATCACCAAGTTTCATCAAAATCGCAGCAACTTTTTTCAAAATGGACTTGGGTATATTTGCATAGAGTATGGGCGGAAGGCGTGGCGGTCAACCAATTTCGCCAATTTTTATATGCTAGCAGCTTGCAAGAAGGTTTGACCTGTGTGCCAAATTTCATTGAGTTAGCTCGCTTAGTTTTCTCGTAAACCTGATTTCAACAGACAGACAGACAGACAAACGGACAGACATACAGACGGACAGACAGACAGACAGACAGACACACTGACAGACAGACAGACGGACATAGCTATATTAACTCAGGTGGTGACGCTGATCAAGAATATGTATACTTTTCTATACCTGCCACGCCCCCTTCTATGCGTTACAAACGGAACGACAAAGTGAATATACCCTCTGTGTAGGGTATAAAAATAGATAAAAAATAAAAATTTTAGTGTCATGATTCAAAAACTTACTATACTAGTGGCTTAGGAGACTTCGGGGTTCATATGAAAAATAAAACCAATGGTGTTAGGACAAATCTTTCGGATATCTTAAGTTTTTAAACGCTTGACGCAAACTCAATTTTTAACTTTGACACTCATAAAAAAGTAAAAAAAAATTTAATATTTTTACGATTCTTTAAGGTACATCAAAATGAAAATATACAGTTGATATTTTTTATATTTAAATAAAAACATTTCATCTAATTTAGTAGACTGTGCCCCAACTTCAACTATAACTTGAAAAAACAATATTTAACTTGTCTTCTATCTGTCTGTCGGTCGGACTGTCTGCTCGTAAAACTGAATTTATTGAAACAATTAGGGTAAATACTATAGAAGCAATGAATGTACTAAAGACGGCAGTAACAAAAAACATTCTACAAAATTTGTATGCAAAAGCAAAATTGAAGAAAACTGATTTTATTCGAGTTTAATGAAGTGTCCAGATGAAATCTGTTAATAAAGGACGTTTTTGAGACAAATACGCAAATGAAAATAACTATGGTTGTTCTTTTCTTTGCATTATCAAAATGAAAAAATGTTCATAAATATTATTAGCAAATGCAAAATAAAATAATAAAATCTATGAGAATTTAAAGGTGGAGTTATCTTAAATTAGTCAAATCTTTTAGCCAACGCATTTTAATGTTTTTCGCATATGAAAAAAAAAATCGTAATAATTTGCCTGTTGAAATAGCTAATAAGGAATCCAACATGAGAATGATAAGTAAAAAATTAGTAAAGGTGTTATCTTCGACCAGGCCGAAACTCACATACCCCACAGTGCATTGAAAGTACCTTTTAGATAAATGTTAAAAAGACATTGAAGAGGTTGAATTAGTCGAAAAAAAATGTACAAAGGGGGAAAGCGGTCGCAAAGTATTGAAACCATGGACACAAAATAACAATTATTTGCTTTTTTGTGACTGGAAAAATTGCCAATTTGAAGGAAAAGTTTTAAAAATTGCTTTGTAATTAGTATTAATATTATATATATTTTTTACATTGATAATAACTAAATATTATGCATAAGAAAAGGATTTACCATTGCCAATAACAATTAAATTGGAAAAAAATTTGTTTACGTTGTTTTGAAAAAGTTTACAGTCTCACATTTTTTTAAATTTTTGCACCAATCTACTGGCGGAAGTGGTTTCTAAATTATGTTTTCTAAAATCTACCTGTACATACAATGTTTTAGTACCAGAATTTGACTATTTGAATACGTATGTTTTATGTCAGTGTTTTCAAACTGTTGAGCTCATCACGAACCCAAATTAAAAAAATTTTGAAATACAGTGCAATTTAAATTGGCGGTTTGATAACACCTGCTTACAGGCAAAATGAACTTTGATTACCAATATTCATTGCAAATGCAAAATCTTCTGCTGATTCTGGAAATCACATTATTTTTTTTTCTTTCACGTCGTTTTCGAGATATCGGTCATTGTCGGTTTTAGGACCAAAACAAAATTATGGTTCCTTTTAATAACAAATATCTCAAGAATTAATATCAATAATTAAAGTACTATATTAAAGGTAATTAAATTTTCATTAAATGACATCCAAATCGTTGGTTTGTTAGTTTCGGCGAAATAAATTGATTTCTAAAAAATATTATATTTTTTCGAAAAAATAAAAAAAAAGTCAAAATCATCTGCAAATTTATGTGAGAACAAAAATTTCAAAAAATCAGTTTGTTTTTTTATATCATAGTCTATATATTTATGAAGAAAATAAAGTACTATTTAAGAAAATCGATTAAGAAATGGGAAAGTTATATGACATTGAATGAAAAATGGTCGAATTTCATTTTTGCCTATTTTTCCGACTCTTTATGTATTAGTTGCATGATTGCGAAAAAACCTCTTCAAAAATTTGGACTTATGGTAGACCTTATTTTCAACGTATATGTTGTGCGTACCTAATATAGAGCATATTCTAAGGAATATTCAGGTAAAAGGTTGCCGGTTTCGTGTCTACAAGCTGTCAGTTACCTGCAAAAGTAAAGAATTGGAAGATATTCCAGGCGAATATGCGCTTATATATCTACCTGAAGACACTCCAGTCGTAGTCTAAGTATTTGGAATCGTATGTACATATATTACACATTTTTTCAAACGAAGTTAGTTCAAACTATAAGTCTACAAGTGCTTGTTAAAAAAAAATGAGTAACGTACCGCGAGTATTCGAGTGTAAAAACAACACAAATAATTTCTGCTACGCATGCCGTGCATTTACTTTAAAAAGGAGTTAATGTAAATTTACAGATGCACTTCAAACGTCATTTTGATTTTGCTGCTGATAGCCGATTTTTAGTTCAGAAAATTGCTATTTTGTCTAGCCAAAGTAATCGGCATTGGGAAAAACAGACGAGTAACATACACCATTGTCCCAAAAGTTTCATCGCCAGCTCCCTATTCTGATGCGGTTATACGTCCTGTTAGTCCCGATTCAACACAAGAAAGCAGACAAAAATACCAAGAATCAGCTATCTCGCAACCGTATAGTATAACCAGCGACCTTCCGGCTGGAAGCAATGCTTAACGCAAGCAACAATTCAACTTTTTGAGACCCGATGTTAAGGTTACATACTTCAGAAGTCATGACAAACCGTTTTAAAGACACTTCACAAAAGAAGACAATGTGTGCTACTGCAAAGATATTCCATCATTATTTAATACATTAGATCAGCCTTACGATCCCAAAGAGTGGCGTATGTTTATCGATAGCAGCAAACTGAGTTTAAAGGCTGTCTTATTGCATCTCGGCACCAAAAAGCCATGAATTCCAATCGCACATGCAGTTAACATAAAAGAAACGTACGAAACTATGGTTAAACTAATGAAATACATTAAATATGAACAACACGACTGAAAAATATGTGCTCATCTCAAATTCGTTGGCATTTTATGTGGTTTACAAAGTGGCTACACTACATTCTGTTGCTTTCTCTGCAAGTGGGACAGTCGAGCACGTGAACATTACCTCCAAACGGATAGGCCTGAAAGAATTGAAATAAAAGTTGGGGAGAACAATGTAAAATACGTTCCACTCGTCAAAAAGCAAAACATCATACAAAGAAGGCGAATTTTTCTGAAGCCAAGATAAAAGAAGGTATCTCCTTTGAGCCGCAAATAATAAAGTTGCAGATAAATATTGAATTTAGAAACTTATAGTCACCAGTTGAGGCGAAGGCGTGGAATTCTTTTAAGATGATTCTTCTTCTTATCTTGGAAACAACAAAAGTGAATCTTACGACAAAATAGTGAACGATTTATTTCTTTTTTTATTATTTTTATTAAATCCTTCATTATTTTTATAGTATGTATTTATATTCAATTTCATCACTTAATAAGTATCTATTATTATTCTAAGTATCTAAATTAAGTTGTAAATATTTCTTTAAAAATTCATTTCCTACTCTCTCATTTAAAGTTTTTTCCAAAGAATCTTGGAGACGAGAATGATGAGCATTGAGAAAGATTTCACCAACAGATGAAGGCCATCAAGAAGCGTTACTAAGGATTTATTATAATACACAAATTATGACAAATAAATTAAAAAAAAAAATATAAAAAAATTGGAAAAAATGTAAAAATGCAATTCGGCCATTTTTCATTGAATTTTATATAACTTTTTCATTTCTTATTAGATTTTTAAAGATAGTATTTTATTTTCTTCATAAACATAAAGACCATAATATCAAATAACAAAATGATTTTTTACAGTTTTATTTCTTGAATAAGATTTTTTATCTTGCAGTTGATTTCGACTCTTTTTTCATTTCGAAAAAAATAATTTTGATTGAAAATATCAATTTATTTCGCCGAAACTAACAAACCAACCAAAAAGAAATATGAGCGTAATTTAATTATTTTTAATTTGACATATAATACATTTAAATATAAAAATCAGTTCTTGAGATATTTGTAATTAAGTGGAACCATCTTTTTTTTTTGGTCCAAAAACCTAAAATGTCTCGGAATCAGCAGCTGATTTTACATAGGGAATGAATAGTGGCACCTAAAGTTCACAAAATTGTTTAATAATTTGTCAACTAGTAGAATTGTTAAAGCGGTGGAAGCACATGCAACAGATGCACCAAGATTTCTGGACACGCTTGCATTGCTAATATTTTCGTGAGGTCAATGTTAGAAATAAATGGTAGCTGAAAGCGGATATTTGAAAAATCGGAGATTTGATCCCCTTACATAATGAACGATCTTTACCAACTCAATGTCCAATGGGTAGAATAATAGCAGTTCATTCAGGGACAACGACCTTATTAGAGTAGCCACGGTTCGTACAGCGTCGCCAGTTATCAAACGAACGATATCAAATCTTATTGTGTTGCCTAATGCATAATCTAGAGGCAAACACTAGCTTAAACATGTCCAACCTGAATAATACTCTTTTCGTTTTGTCAGATGCTTGAACAATGTGGGGTAAATATTTAGAATTTTTACACTTTATTGTAAGATCAAACATATTTATGTTTACTAGTATCGCCTATGGTCGAAGCTCGACTTTACCTACAAAGTTTTAACTTTGGAAGAATTTTGCCGACCTATGACGAACAAAACGTCTTTGTCCATGGACCATGATCTGATTTAGTTTCACTTTTCACCTTACCTCATTTCACCTCACCTCACTTTATCTGTACCTCATGCAGATTATTGTAATTCTTCAATGATATAATTTTTATTCCCCTATCTTTATATTAAATACTAAAAAAGTGTACCATAAGTTTCGATGTTGACGTATTGCTATGTAGTTGTACATATTTGCCTTTGTACTAATTATCAAACTTTAATTAATACAAATAACCATCGTCTGGCAACTCGTTGTAACTTTGAATTTGATCTTGAATAGTATTTATTTTTCTTTTACAGGTTCAAAGTTAATGTTAATATCCAGTTATCTTTAAAGTGAAGAGTTTGGTATATTTGCTCGTACGTGCATAGTTTCTGAGGTTTCCTTTAACGGGAACAACTGATAGATATTTGAGAAACTCAAATTTGGATATCACCCCTGCAAATCTTGGGGATGTAAGCGATTAACTGGACGACAGATATTGTTGCGGATTGAAATTCGGTTATTTTATTCATTTTATTATTTAAAAACTGTAACTGGCAACGCCATAGAATTATTGTTATTTTTCTTTTATAGTATGTAGGTGGTAATGATGCTACTCACTTATCACTTTTTGATTGAATTCGCTTTTATGTGGCTTTATGTTATTTTTTGTACACCGCAGACAGTGGTTATTATTATAAATAAAAATAAATTTAAACTTGACTTGTTCCTGAAGGAAAAAACTACGTTTTTTATTTGTAAGCGACAACAAAGCTGATCCATCGAGCCGTATAATAAATAAATTTCTACAATTAACGAAAATCGACAACAGATATCATAAATAGAAACAATAAATAAATCAAAAGAATCCAATCATAAATCAATTTTATTAAATTGATTTTATTTGATTAGAAACAAGGAAAAACAATAAAGAAAGAATACGAAAAATACTTCAAAAAAGCGATCTCTCCAAATAATTTTTTACAAATTTTCCACTAAAGGAAATAATCTGGTGGACACGTGAAATTTTCTGAAATTTTCAGACAGCGAAGTGAATTTTCGATTACAGATTTCGCCAAAAAAATAATCAAAAAGTTTCTAAAAACTCGATATCGCGAGAACCTAACCAGAAATAATTTGTAATAACTGTTTTTTGAGATCAAGGACCATACATCATTTGAATTTTATAAGGCAGTCCGGATCATCGAGCCCTTTTTTAATTTTGCACCACCACTCTAATAAAAGTTATGGACGCACGATACTAGGAGTTCTATTGCCTCCTAGATCCAATTTCCAATCTCTTTTGATTCTTCATACAAACCAAACTCTGCTCTGCCACAAACTTAAGTACCATTTTAGATTTAGCGATAGTTCAGTAAAATTCTTAAGGTACTATTGGAGAGTTAGAATGCAGCAAATTGAAATTAAGAAAAATTCTTTCTATCTAAAGGCATTCAATAAAGATGAGCCTCAAGAATCGATTTTTTATCCTTTGTTGGTAACCGTCTTTATAATCGATGTCTTCTCTATGGTTAAGTACGCTAAAGACTTGTTGAGTACTTATGTGTGTTATAAACTCAATGAAGAGTTGGTTTTTGGTGTTTAATTGAGCTGATATAAATCTTCGTAGCTCTACAGTGCTGCCTAATGTTAAAAGTGAACTTTGTCAACATGGGACTCATGCGTTCATTGTAGCTTCTCTGTTCGAATTTGTTCGTAGGGTAAAAAATATTGGCTATGTTTTAAACTCTTATCTGTCCTGTTACAATAATATTAATACTATCAATATATTGAAGAGATCAACTGTACTTTACGCTTTTCAGTGTCGAAAACTTAATATATTCTTCTGGGCTTGCATTAGAATTCCTATTAAGTTCAAACCTTTTTGCTGAAAAATAAATCTGATTACTGGACCTGTAAAAAGTTGAACCTGTATTTTTCTACATCCATAAAAAGCTATTCCCAGCATTTAATTTTATAAAAACCAATTTTTATAAGACAAAATATTAGACCCCTTTTGCAATACATCACATTTCGACATTTCAAATGCAGAAGTAATTTTTCTTTTGCAAATTATTGTGTTAAATTAGAAATTTCTCTACCGTCCAAAGAGCACGATAGCCACTTCAAAGCAAACAAAAATCACTTAAGGATATGACTTTAAGAAAAAATAATTCCATAAAATTTAATTTAATTACATTAAAAGAACTTTTAATTTCATTGAGAATTGCAGTGAAATAGTTGGAACGAACAGAAATGTAACGGAAAAAGGAAACAAAACGAAACGGAAGCCAAATAGGAGACAAGCAGCTGAAACCCAAACGGAAGCAGAGTAAGTATCGCAAGCAAACAAATTAAGAACCATTTAATTTTCAAATTTAATCAAATTACTGTTGAACAATGAAAAATAAATCGATGTGTAAACAAACGGAACAAGCAGATTAAACATATCAATGATGGAGAAATCTGCAGGAAGATGAACTAAGAAACGAGAAATGCAAATGACACAAACGGAAGAGTAAGAGTGTTAACCCATTGGTGTCAGAAAAATCACGATCTTTAACTGCTTAAATACTTAACATAAAATAGTTTTATTGCATATGAACCTTTTTGGCCATATCTAGGATATCTATTTGAACTGGTTCTTAATAAAAAAAGCTTGGTTCAGTTTCGAAACCACCTGGCATCAGTGGCGTAGCGTGGTCATGTGCCGCCCGGGGCGAAAGCTAATTTGCCGCCCCCGGCGAAAAAAAATCGTTACAAAAATAAATAACTAAAAAAAAAGGTCATCACTTCAGTCAGCTCTATAAATTTGAATTGAATTTGGTTGAATTTCAAAAATTTATGCACCGATTTTGTAGCTTTATAAATTAGCTTACCAACTTAAGGTGACTCTAAGAAAAGAGAAGCGCATCTTCCGATGGATATATCTCCGAAACTAGATCCGTGCAACGTTTTGTTTACATATTTATTTTTAAAATTAAAAAACACTTAATGAGCTACAATACAGATATGTACATAAATATTGGACGTCTTACTCATAATTTCCAGATAATACGACTTCTCCGAAACATTAACCGTTTCTTTTTTTCGAAAAACACTTATTTTTCCAAAAAAATATGGTATTTATAACTTAAACTAATTACCTTAATACTCAATTCATTCCCTTCAAAATGATGCAACACCTGTATAAAACTTTATCATATTAACGCATTCCTACCAAAAAAAATTAAAGTCATTCTGATGAATTTTGGCAAGATTCTTATATATTTTTGATATGAAGTCTTTTCTTCGACAATATCACCACGTCGTCTCCAATATGTTCAACACCAGATTCGCTAGCACAGCCTGCGCTTTTTATGATGATAATCGTTATTCATAAGTTCGGCCTTCTTTATTAAAAATAGTTGTAGTTGTGGTTATAATCCATAAGTTCAAAAAAATTTATAGAACTAGTTTTTTTTTCTTTCCGGTAAAAAATGGTCCATACAAAAAACTTAGCACAAATGTTAATTCATTTTAGAGAGAATGAATAGAGCTTTCTATCTTCTTCTTCTAATAAAATCATAAGGTTTCGTGAATAAAAATTGGTCAAAATTTCAGATATCTGGAGTTTATTTTTATTATATTATATGAAAATTCACGAAAATTGTAGCCTGACAAAATAACTTTCATATATCACCCACATTTTTTTGCAAGTATTCTCGAATTATAGCGATTTTTAAAAAAGCTATATCCACGCAACTTCCCATAGCTATATCTCCGAAAGCAAATCTGAGCGACACGTATTGATTGCATACTTATTCTAACAATTAGAATCATAAGAAATCGCTATGTGAAATCGCCATTTTAGTTTCTTATACCTTAAGCGTTAAAGTTTAAGGTTATGAAATATTCTTTCCATATCGAATCGAATATAACTTAACATTTCACAGCTCTTAAATAATCATATGGAGTGACTCAGACGCCTCAGCTTCGCAATCATGCAACACAAAATTTTTCTGCACTAAATTAGCACTTAATATGCACTTAATTATGGCATTAATTTAGTCAAAAATTTTAATATATTCTTTGCTAGCTTCTCATTCAGCTAACAAAAATCTTAATTTTTTCAAGAATTTTTTTACAGCATTAAATTAGATTAATTATGGCATTGGTTACGTTGCATTTTGCTAACTTTGTTTTGCTGAATTAAAAAGTATCACAAAAATGCCTGTTGCTGCTGATGCCGGAAAATCCAAAGTGATAGAAATGACAATGGCAAAAGTTTAAGTCTCGTATGCATACATCATTGAATAATATAGGTTATCGCAAGCTGTCAAACTCATAGCCAGAATGTCAAAATTGATTTTCAAAGGAAAAAAAGAAAAAAAACTAATACTATTTGATACTATATGTATGTTTGGAAGAAGCAGCATTTTTTTCGCATTAAGATGTATTTTTTATTGATGGTAGGAATACCTGTATGGACATATACCGAGTTGTCAGTTTTGAGAATGGGTAGCACTGCATTAGGGGTCTTGCACACATGCGATGTTACTTGTGAGTTTGCGATGAAAAACAAAAATTTGCATTCTGACAAACCGCTTGTTAGATTATACGATATTATTGATTGTGGAAAATTGCCGCCCCTAGAAGAGTGCCGCCCGGGGCGTTGTTGTTACTAAAAAATTAAAAGTATAAATGTGTGCGTGCGTAATGTATTACTACATTCCCTTCTGTGCAGATTAATATTTGATGAGAAAGATTAAAGAAAAAACAATCGTTGCCTGGAAACTTTTATTTTGATTGCATATATTTGATGCAAATTTTTGTTGGAAATATCGGCTATTTTTATTTTTAAAAGAAATTCATTCAAATCGAGCATACATTTTTGATTACAAAAAACCCCGCTTTTTGTGAATATAAACTAAAACTAAATTTACACTTCAAACCAATGTTCTCATATCTACTCTTTAGTATTCTCACTACCCAATTTTTAATAAGTTCTAGCTGCAAATTTAAAGAGCCCTCGGATATATGTTTAGTTAAAATGCCTTTTAGTATAAAACTATAAGTTCATGAGGTAACAACAAGACTGAAATATGAAAACTTTCGATTGTAGGGTATATAAAATTGTCCCATGGATTATTGTAAAATTGATTTTTCCTAAATAATGACTCACAAAAATTGTAAGAATGTGTTTGGAGGGAGAAGCTATGTGAAATATTTATCTTAATTCGGTAAAAAAACAACCTGGCTCAGGGAAAAAATAGTTGATTTTTAAGAAAAATAAATGGAAAAATTAGTTAGACTTTATCATTACATATGAGGAGCTTAGAATGATAGTGGAGTAAGTGATACTTTTTTTCGAAATTGAGATAAGACTAAGGATATGGACCTCACTGATACATCTATTGTTAATAATAAGTCACTGTTTGTTGCTCTGGTCCATAAGGAAGAAGAAACAAACGTTGATTTAGAGACTTAAGCCGCTTACTCCAGAGTCATTCATATTCCCTCATATTTTTTCTGGGTATCGTTTAAAATAAATGTGGTTTATTTTACCACTGATTATAAGTTTGATCAATATTTAAGTATAATGGGTAAAAAATTAGTGTGTTAGGTTTTGGTATTATTAAAGTCAACTGAAGGTAGTATACAATAAAAAAATAGAATAAGAAAAGAAAAACAAAACTAAATGAGCATATTTAAACATGAAAATCATAAGATTATTTAAAATGATTTTATGTAATACATAATGATCAATTTTAAGTTTTCAACTCCAAAAATATTGGTTTTTGCGATCTTTTCGATCGAAACAAGATGGTTTTTTTAAATCATCCTTCATCATCATATAAGTCTTGCTGCACATTGTATAAAATAAATATATAATACATAATCATAAAGATAAAATTGTGACCCACTCAGTTGTGTGTAAAAATTCGTGTTAAATTTTTTGTGTTTGTAGCCAATTCGAATTTAGAAAAATGCCAAGAACAAAACCAGGAGTGTTAGCCAGAAACCAAGTGTAAGATTCAGATCTGTTTAGTGTGTACAACACACACACCCGATTTTCGGGGGTTATTACTAAGTAGTTATATTTTATTTAGAGAATTATTTTGAAATTCAGCATAATCGAAAAATAAATCTGTTCCTGTTTAGTTTGTGTAATATGGAAAATTGAAAAGAAAACATAACTTTGAATAAAAAACATTGATCTGTGTAAAAGAAAAAAAGGATTGCTTAACTGATTATGCTCACAACTGGAATAAAACGGATTAGACTTTAATTTATACTTAATATCTAATATGATTGCAACGAGTATTGCACAGCGGTTAAGTTAGACCTGAGTTCAATGGGCAAAGAGTTCCAGAGACATACAGCGTATATATAAAATTCTCTTTCCGAAGTCAAGCAAAAATTAGCACGATTTGAGCGGGAAAAATGTTATCTTACACGTAAGAATGTCGGCTCACCAGACACCTTTGGCACACAAGCGAGATCAAGATTGAAAAAATTGTCAACCAAATCTGACAATGCACAATTATTATTTAGTGCCCGGAGAATCCAAAAACGATGATCCGCAAAATCGCAGCTGTTTATTTACTCGTAAGCAGTTTTGCTGATAATTTTAATGAAAATACTTACGTTTATAGGTATGTAGGTTTCTAAGCTTATAATTTTTTTGGTTCACTGGTTAGATTTGTCTTTATGTATGAAAATTATAGTTTATGATAATAGTGTACGCATAATTACATAGTTATTTGCAATGTGCATAGAACATACATATATGTTAAAATGTATATATCGCTTCTTTACTGCAAGACTGTCATAACTAAAAAAACCTTAAGTTGGAGAAAAACGCATTTGAAGTTTTCAATAAATTACTTTTTATATGATGATTCAAAAAAGAATGTTAACATAGTTTCTTTGCACAAGAAAAGTTCATTAGACACCTTTCTGATTTTCAGCATAATTAACTCGAAAAATTTTTTTTTAGATACATACATACATACATATGTCGGTCTTGCAGCAAAGAGCAATCGATCGTTTCAAATTATGTGTAAATTTAACATTATTGGTACAACTAACCTTGAACCAACAGGCTGAAGAGTCAGTTCATCGTCGGCTAATAATCTTATTGTATAGGTACAAGGTTAGTTGTACCAATAATAAAAAAGTTCACAGATAATTAGCTTGAAATGTTCAGGCCTCAATAAAATTTCAGCCAATTCCATTAAAACTATGGGGTTGCGAGCGTGATTTTAAATTTTTTCAAAAATGATTATTGTGTTTTGGTGCTTGTAAAATCAAGTGATTTTTAGGTTTACTTTTAAAATATGCTCTGACAATTATTTTTTAAGTATTTTGAGTCGCTGAACACGATGGAGCCACTTATTTGCCCACATATGTAGGTGAATGTTTATGTGCTATTCACCAGTTTTCATTTTTATTTTTTGTCGGTCTGAATTGCATTTTTGACTACAAAGACAAAAAGCAAAAAACATGTTTAAATATGTTGTGTTATTCATCATTTTTCATGGAAAACAATTGAAAAAATCTTCTTTTAGGCCTTAAGACTAGTGAAAATAATTTCAATTATATATTTGTGTTATGGACTTTTGAGGAATTTTTGACAGCAAAGCTCATAAAAAAATATGAAAAAATGTTTATTTGTTTTCTTATTCACCCATTTTCATCGAATAAAAAAAATATGTAAACTCTTTTGGGCCTGAAGACTAATGAGAACTAGTTTTCATATATTTTTGTTTTATGGGCTTTAAAAGAATTTTTGACTACGAAGCCCACAAAAAAAAGTTTGAATTTTTACTAACTTCTATATCATTTTTTATGGAAAAATCAAAAAACTAGTGAAAAATATCTTACCGTGACTTACAAAACCGTTCATTTTAAAATTTTAAATTCCAATCGTTACCGATGATTTTTTAATCAGCTGTATGTAGTTTGTTGTTGCATTGACGATCAGCACATGAACAAAAAAATTCAAAAATTCAACGCAGCTTTGTTGCTATTGATGACGGTACTTGCGAACTTTTATGAACACTTTTGGAACTGAATTATTCAATTGAGTTTTAGTCGCGATTTTGTTGTCGTATCATCATTGACTCCGCAGTATTAAAGGTTTTTGTGTTATATCAGGTAATTTTAAGGAACTGGAAAAATTTTGTCTAAATTAAAACATTTTTCATAAAAAAAAAATTAAAAAAAAACGACTACTCTGCATGTAGTGCTATTGAATCAGAACTGCAAGAAAGAAAATCTGTGCGTCAAGTCGCTGCAAAATACCGTGTATTGATCGGCTATATTTCTAAATTAAGAAATTCAAGCGATTTTCCAATCAAGAAGAGGAAAGGTGGGCGCCCACGGAGAATGACACCCGATGTCAAGAGAATAGTCAAGAGGCTAATCGTGTCTGGAGCTGTTGACAATGCTGTACAGCCTCACAAGGAGGTATCTGAGTCTTTAAACCTTAACGTGTCTTGCCAAATAGTGCGCAGAAGCCTGAAGGAAGCCGGTATGAAGGCTAAAACTAAAATTAAGAAGCCTTTACTTACAGCTAAATATCGCGTACAACGATAGCATGCACTTGTTCCGATGAATCCAAGATTAACCGTTTGGGATCTGATGGTTGAATTTGGTCACGGTATGACCCAAAAGTTGGTAACGCCGAACGATATATGCAACAGATTTTGAAATTCGGTGAAAGATCCTTGATGATCTGGGGATGTTTTCAAGGGAACCAGTTAGGACATTTGCAACCAATCGATGGTATAATGAAGGCTTAAAACTATGCAAACATTCTAATGGACTCATATCTCCCCAGTATCGAAAAGTTTGGATGTGAAGTGGGTGATATCATCTTTATGTAAGATAACTACCCGAAGCATAAAGCTTAAATCACAATGAAATGGCTTAGTGACAACGGATTTTTTTGTTTAGACTTGTATGCACAAAGCCCAGATTTCAATATAATTGAGAATCTGTGGAACATTCTCAAGAAAAAAATTTATAACGCGAAAGTTGGTTCCTCAAAACCTGGAATAACTATGGACGGTGGTTAACCAGAAGTGGGCCAGCATAAGCCCCTAAACGTTGGAAAATTTGATAGGTAGTATGACTAAAAGAATGCAGCTTGTGGTTAAATCCAAAAGTGGTCATATTAAATACAAGCAAATACTTTGAGAAATATTTTTAAGTCTTCTGTCTCCAGTTACAAAATTGTTCAATAAAATAAAATTTTCACCTTATGTTCACATACATACATGGTATATAGCAAGGAAGACGTTCCTTTACGTTTTTTTCTACTTGCATTCATAATATTGTTTTTTTATACAAAAATAAAACGAAATAATTGAAGGAATGATTTTTTATGAACGGTTTTATAAGTCACTGTATATATATATATTTTTTTTGTTTTGTGGGATTCTATTTATCTTATATATAGAAAATATTTCTCTGAATATTTTGAACAATTTTGAGTTTTGTATAAAATTTTACTCCTTGTCTTTTTAAGAAGTACATTTTACAGGATGATGCAATAATATTTCATGCATACCATGTATGTTATTCAGTTTGAACTAGAGTTATTTATCAATTTTCCATAAAAAATATTATTTTTTATGGCATTCGAGGTGAAAGCTTAAAACTTTTTTCGGATGTATGTTAGACAAGAATTGTAGGTGCGTGAATTTTTAAAAAAGAATTCGTAAACTTTTTACGCCTGACTACCCGCAAGGTACAAGGCCGGTAAAATAGTGTAAGTCACAGGTCAGGAACTTTCAATGTCATGATAACTTGCACCGAAAAGTTTCATTACCTATCTATGTATAATTTTTTGATCAAATTGATTTTCTGTTCGGTTAATAAGTAAGAAGATGGCTTCAAATACTGTTTTTATGACCTGTGGCATGGATCATTTATTCTAGCCCATCAGGGACAAATATCAGTGGTAACTGTTGGTTTTCCTATATTAATAAGAAGTTGTATGATTTCTATTAAAGTTTATTGAAATTTAAAATGAAAAAGCATGCAGTTTAAACAAATGAATTGAATGTACAATAAAAGACAATAATGAAAATGTAAGGAACGATTTTTATAAATTAGAATCCTAAAATTCGTTAGGACTTAATTTGAAATATCAGTTTCCATTCTTAATATGCCGATCTTCCAAGGAAATTGAATCCAAGGATTGAAGGTCTCATTCGCAATCTACTTGACTCCCTTAAAGGTGAACCAACATCAGTTCAAATTCTTTTGGTTAATGCAAACTTCTGTGTCGAATCGTTTGCCTGCTGGCTATCTACTAAAGCTTGTGAAGTACGCTTTTCAATTTAAGTTAATGTTTCATGTTCGTGTGAATTTTCCATTGAAGTTAGAGGATTGGCATTAGTCTCAGGTTAATCGACTTCCAAAATTTCATCATTCTCTTGTGGGAAGCTCTTGGTGCATATCATTTTGTCTCTCTCTCTCAGCTGCTTTTGATGACGACTTAATAAAAGATGCTCTGTAGTCATAATGTACAGTTTTTGCACACAAACTTTGTTTTTACGACCTGGAGTCCAACGAATCTTGACATTAAAAATACAAACATAAATGGGTCATTGTAAATTTAGTTGAGTATTTTTATGTTGCTGCCGTAGTTGGAAATAAAGCCATCAGTTCAACAAAGCCACTGAAAAATGGTTAATTTATATATTTCAACTTGAACAGCATTTCTTAGCAAACGATATTATTGAGGAAAGCACAAAACGGGCTTGTTTTCTTACTTGAGTAGGCAGCGAGTCTCTAGAACTGCTTCAGAAATTGTTTGAAGGTAAAGTACTAGGTGTACAAATATGAAACCGGTAATGACATCTAGCGGTCGATAGCCGTATATGTATGAGCTTCCGAACCGCACCAAATGTCTTAATTGTTCATTCTGTCATCTGTCAACAATATTCAGTTCACAATTTGTCATTTTCCATACAACAACGCATTTTTTCCGCTCGTAAAGATGTCGAATTTTGTGCCTGAAAACTCTCATTTGCGGGAAGCATTGATTTTCTGTTTCCATTTGAAGAAAAACGCTTCTGAATCGCATCGAATGCTTGTGGAAGCTTACGGCGAGCATGCTCTTGGTCGTACACTGTGCAATGAGTGGTTCAATAAATTTAAATGTGGTGATTTTGATGTGATCAATGAGGAGCGCGGCCGGCCACCGAAAAAGTTTGAAGACACCGAATTGCAAACATTATTGGACGAAGATGATGGTCAAACGGAACAACACCTCGCTGAACAACTTAATGTGACACAACAAACCGTTTCCTTGCGTTTGAAGGCCATGGGAAAGATTTTAAAGGTCGGTAGATGGGTGCCACATGAACTGACCGACAGGCAGCAAGAAAACCGAAAAACCACTTGTGAATTGCTGCTCGCCAGGCAAAACAGAAAAGGTTTTCTCCATCGAAGCATCACTGGCGATGAAAAGTGGATTTATTTCAACAATCCCAAACGAAAAAAATCATATTTGAGCCCCGGCCAACGACCCAAATCAACGCCAAGACCAAATCGCTTCGGCCGAAAGACAATGCTGTGTATTTTCTGGGATCAGCGTGGTGTTATTTGGTATGAGCTACTAAAACCAGGTGAAACAGTTACTGGTGCACGTTACCATCAACAATTGATCGCTTTGAACCGTGCTATACGTCAGAAGAGGCCCGAATTTCAACTTCGCCATGACAAAATTGTATTCCAAGATGACAACGCATCGCCACATCGAGCAGCGGTCAATAAAAACTTGGTAGAATCGTACAACTGGGAGCCCCTGCCCCACCCGCCGTACTCACCGGACCTGGCGCCATCCGATTACTATTTGTTTTCATCATTGGGACACGCACTCAACGATTCGCACTTCAATTCTTACGAGGAAGTGCAAAAATGGCTCGATGAATGGATAGCCTCAAAAAACAAAGAATTTTTTTGGCGAGGAATCCATAAATTGCCTGAAAGATGGAAAAGATGTGTAGCTAGCGAGGGGAATTACTTTGAAGATTAAATTTGGAACTATTTTCGCAAAATGAACGTGTTTTTAGTAAGATACCAAACTTTTCAAGAATTATCTTTAAAGCCAAGCGATCATTTTAAACACCAGCTTCATGTTCTTGCTGCGCGTTTTAATTTTTATAAAACATTAATGAAAGAGGAACAGCCAGAGATTGCATGTTGTAGGTTGTAACAAATCCTATTTAGATCTCCAAATACGTAACTCGATTATTATTAAATACAGCACTCCTAATTTCAAATTCAACTCTTGATGATGTTCTTCAAATCTCAAAAATTTATGAAGCAACTGTCAAAACTTGTGTAGAGCTTAAAGGAGATGATGACATCAGCGCTGAAGTGAATGGAGTTCAACAAAAAGCTAAGCATTATATGCGACCACAAATTTTCAATCAACTCAAATCACAAAATGAGAAATTTCAAAATGTACGAAAGTCATGTCCAGGTTGGATTCGTCCAAAAGATACTCCATTGCAATTGATATTTTCTAAATATTCAGCCACAAATAAATTTGATAAAAACACGTAAGAATGTTATAGAAGAATATTCTTCTTTGTTTGGAAATGGTCTTGGTGCTTGCTCTTCATTTGAGGCGGAAATCGTATTGAAAAGAGACGCTAGCCCAAAATCTTTCAAACTTTATAATTTTTCATGTTCGCTCTGAAATTGATCGACTTTTTTTTTCGGGCGTACTCAAAGCCGTTAATTCGAGTAATTGGGCTGCACCCTTTAGACTTTCTTCAGAATACAGGTAACTGTATGTCCGCAATTAGAAATTGATCCATATCCTAAATCTCGAGTAGTTTCATAAGCTACAAGGAGGTCAATTTTTTATTTCGATGCATACCTTGAAATAAAACTCAGAAAACTCGGAGCAATGTGTGGTAATTAATGCAACGTTTGGACTTTTCCAATATCAAAGATTGCCATTTGGAGCTTCCAGTGCACCCGGGATTTTCCAACGTTTTATGGAAGAGTTGGTATATCAGGAAGCACTGTTTATGTAGATGATATAGTTGCTACCGGAAAAAATGACGAGGTTCAACCGATGCTTTAAAATATGGTATTGGAACAGCTATATCTCATAGATATACAGTTGGATCGGAAAAGCCCATTTCATTTGAATCAAAAACTCTAAATGGAAGCCAAGTATATTATTCACAGATAGAAAAAGAGGCTTTATCAATAATTTTTGGACTTACTAAATTTCATCAATATCTGTACGGTAGGCGATTTGAACTAGTTACAGATCATCAAGCTCTTACAATATTCGATGTAAAAACACAATTAATTTTGCCAACGTAGATGGTATTTCTCATCTACCTATTGGTGAAAACAAAGACTTCGACGAAAAACAAAAACTATGTCGAATTGTGAAGGAATTTATCAATTTTTAGTAAGTTTCTCATAAATGCTGCTACAATTGGCAGAATACACTTTAAAAATTAAAATTATTTGAAACCTTGTTTCGATAGGAAACTTTGTTTAACAATTGAATATTGAGTTTTGAGCTGATTTCTATTAAAGTTTATTTCAATTTAAAATGAAAAAGTATGATGCTTAAACATATGCATGTAAATTAAATGTACAATAATGAAAATGTAAGGAACAACATTTTTAAAGTAAAATCCTTACAGTTGCCTTAAAATAATTTATTGAGTTTAATAAAGAATTTGAGTGTTATATGCAAACAATGAAAGATGATGATTTTAGACTGAACTTACATGAAATAGGATACAAACTTTTCATAATAAAGATTTTGGTCAGATTGAAACTATAGGAATAAAATTATTCTAGTTATTTAAAGTGTTTGTAGATTTATTACGCTGAGTGTTTCCTGGAGCACCGCACATATGAAATAACTGAGAGAAATTTTGCATTACCTGCAATTTGATAAAAAAAAAACAAAATTCAAAAAAGTCAAGACCGTGCGATATTAGCTAAAGCGGTAAATTCTTAATCGAACCCAAGCATAACGAGCAAACATTAATTTTATTTATTTTTCACTCATCACTGCACTTCCGGCCAAATGGTGTCCCATAAATCGGATGCGCTTGTATATATATACATACTTGCAAACCCTAACCCACATTTGGTATCCGTTGGAAACCATCAGCAAACGCTTTTCACGGATTATGCAAATGGCGCCAAAATCGCACTACTCTGCAAAATACTAACAACAACCATAGCAACTACAAAAACGAATTTCACTAATATAAATGCAACAACAACGTTAAGCTTGGCAACGAGACAGAAAGTTTATTTAGTGTAAAAAGTATATGGATTTTCAAGTGATAAAAATCAACTCAGTACGAGAATTTCCAGCGGAATCCATTCGCTCATTTCCTGCTTTTTTATGCGCACATGGTGCTCGCGGTTAATAGCGGAAGTATAAATTGAATGTGCAGTTATTTCATATGTGGAGTGCTCCAGGCTACACTCAGTGGAATAAATCTACAAACAATTTAATAAACAAAAACAATTTTATTCTTATAGTTTCAAACTGACCAATATCTTTGTTTATGAAAAGTTTGCTCTCTGTTCAGTTTAAAATCATCATTTTTAATGAGACTTTAAAACTTTTATACCTCTATTGAAAATGTCATGAAAATTAAAGTACCTAAAACCTTTTTTGTTACAGAAGTTAATAAAAACTTTCTTTAAGAACAAAAATATTTTATTGAACAAAAATAAGTTTCTTTTGAAAATACATTTCAAACGAGATCCCTTGGATTAATCAGAATAAAATCCAAAGAGAAATACTTATAGACCGATAGTAATTTTTCGTATTTATTGCCTTCAGCTTAATTTTTTGCAAGTGGCCGATTAAAAAAACAATTCGCCCAAAAACTCAGAAGTCAGCCACAAGTAGAAAATTATGTATGAACATAGAATATTTTAAATAGATTTTTGATTGTGATTTTAGATAAAATTTTTTTTTGGTTAGCATTAATATTAGACCCGTTTTTTTAAAAAATATTAATGCATATAGTTTTATTATGGTCTATATATTAATAAAACACAAGTTTTACATTCTGATGGTTCTTAAAAATCTGTTTTATTAAAACTTAAAAAAGAGAAATTAAAAGTAAATCTTCAGTATTTCGTCGCAATTGTACGACGATATGTGAGTTTCCGTTCAATGGTGTGGGAAGCTTATGAAAATGTAATGTGCTGACAATGCATTCTATTAGGCAATACATTAAGTACACATAACTATTCTACCCCTAGACATTTACAGTCTCTATGAATGGGCCCACATATTCCGTTCTTTTAACTACACCAAAAGTATTTTTTCCCTGTAATTCAATCACGGTCAGATTCTCGCTTTACTTTTCTTTATATAAAGTGGCAAGTGGATATAATATATGTTATCACATTTGACTTTGTGTACCTCTATAACCCTTAAAAATACCGCATTTGCTGTATTAGATTTTTTTTTAAACTCTTTATTATTATTGAAAATTAAAATATATATGAACATTCCTAATTTGAAGCAAAACATTACTTTTAAGTCACATAACGAACAAACTCAATGCATCCACTTTGCACGTTCAGAAACTAAATGTTCAAAACAATATTTTTCAAATTTAGTCGCAAAGCCCTTGTCTTTAATGACATTGTTGACTCTTATGGGGATAATTTCAACCACTTTCATTTATCGATGAATTTGTGCGAAATACTGGCCCACTTAGTTTGAACCTGGGAAAAATAACTTCATTCTCTGAGTAGTCACATTCTTTCATAATGCCAATAATATTTTACCACTGGCCCGACATTACATGCAGCGGAGCAACCCCACACACCATCAACTTACTTCCTCCATCTTCATTATTCCTTTCACTTAAAGTGGAGTTACAGACTACGCTTTATAGCTTTCTACGCGTCTTTTTTTGGAGGTATATACTACCCTTCTTTGCGTCAAAGCTTTCTATGAAAACAGTTGACAAATATGTAAACAATATATGTAAATATGTTTCATGAATCGAAAAGTTGCTGGTTTTTAGCTTTCTACGCGTTGTGCTTGTAGCTCAATCCATATGAATGCAAAGAGTCCAAATATATAATATAAATTTAGACTCTTTGCAAAGCGTAGTCTGTAGATCTACTTTTAGTGCTTTTCAAGCTATCAATAAAATTGTAATAAGAGTTGAGCAGAGTCCGGTGGTAACATTGCCTCTGAAATTAATGTATTGAATTTCTGCCCTGAGTGTAATATTTAATAATAATTTAAATATTTTGAAAGGATAATTTTTTTAAGTTTTTGGTAAATTTAACATGAATCGTTGGCAAGCTAATGTTACTTGTCGAATTGTAACTTTTATTTTCAAAAATCAATTCTCTTCTACCTCTTTTTTAATTTCCAAATTCCATAATGTTATTTTTGATAGCTGTCTTCATTTTATTACAATTATGACTTACTTCTGTAAAATATAAATTCTTTGTTATAAAGATGCCCTTATAGACTTCCTCTATAGAACTTACCCTATTTATCTTGAGATTACAATTATTATGAGATTTGAATAAGTTTCGAATAAAGGTAAGGACTGTCCCAGAAAAAACTTACGCTTTTTATATTTTGTATTATACTCTACCTGGTAATCTTATAGGTCTAAAAAGACACAATATTTGTTCTATATAAAGTGACGTTTAATATGATGTATATCTTTTGAAGATAGCACTTCTAACGACAAAGATGTCTAGCAAGCAACAAAAAGTCCGCGAGCTGATTTTGTCCACATACCTGCAAAATCCAAAATGAAAATATTCAGCTATAGCAAAAAAGGTTGGTGCATCAGAAAAATCTGTCTTTGCGGTTATTTTTAATTATAAGAAGGATCTACCTGTTTCACGAAAAAGGTTCAGGCAGAACGACGGAACTTACGTTAAAGCAGATTTTAAGCAGCTACCTGGGCACGAATATTATGCATCACTAAAAAAGGGACATGTATCTAGTATATTTAAAGAAAAAAAAATTTGGAAATTTTCGAAGCAATATACGGTTTGGCAGGCTATATGCACCTGTGGTCTCAGAAGCAGATTTTTTGTTATGCAAGGCACAATCAATTCCAAAATTTATGTAGACGAGTGCCTCGAAAAACGTCTTCTACCATTTATTCGAGCACATGAGGGTACCGTGATGTTCTGTCCAGATTTAGTAAGCTCTCATTACTCTAAAGCTACGATGGAGTGGTATGCAAGTAAAAAGATCAATTTTGTACCAAAAATAGCAAATTTGCCCAACTGTCCAGAGCTCCGCCCTATTGAGAGATATTGGGCTCTAATGAAATATGATTTTCAAAGGAGTGGTAAGACTGCAAAAAATTTACAAGACTTCAGACTTAAGTGGAAAAGATCGTACCATACTGTCGATGAAACGTCTGGAGAAATTTTAATGAAGGGCCTTACGAAAAAAGGAAGAAATTTTTAGAAAAAAAAAAAAAAAATGTTACTTAGTTTTTAGTTATTTATATTCTGAACACCAGCCATTAATAATAAAAAGCGAAAAAAGAACAAAAAAATTACTGGGTATTTTTTTATAACTAAAAAACAAAGCGCAAGTTTTTTCTGGGACAGTCCTTATATAAATCATTTGTTATAACAATGCCCTTATAGACTTCCTCGATAGAACTTACTCTATTTATCTTAAGCTTGCAATTATTATAAGATTTGAATAAGTTTCGAACAATGGATTTCTGTTTTCTTAAGCGATATATTTTGGACAATGCATTCGTCATATTCGAAAACTTTATCTTCGTTTACAAGTAGCTTTTCTAATACATTATCGAACTCTTGGTTTTTGTCATTCAGAAATGCATTCACTAGAACTACTTGGTAGTCATTTGAAGTAAATACCGGCACTAAAATAGCAAAAACTAATGTACATATGTGTGTGTATTTGTGGAATAGAATGTCAAAACATATTATTAAAAATTGCTGTTTGTGTTGTTCCAGCATGAAAAGGAAATTATTTAAATGAAAGGATTGTTTACCTTACCTTGCTATTGTCCTCATGTTGTTCGACAAATCATGAATTTATTAAAGTAGCAACTTATTTTATATAGAATTTTGTATTACACTCAACTTAATTCTAGCCTATTTTTACATACATACATGTAAAACTTAGCTTACTGATTCCTACTTACATAAATTTTAGTGACGTTCTGTTTTGGAATTAAGATTACTGACAAAACTTAGAAAATTATTTGGAAATTTGATTACATAAGATTTTGTATTGAGTGTCCGTCCTGCAATAGTGTAATCGAGCGCATGTGCTTTTGGTTGTTCTTGCCATACGTCACTCGATTGCACTTTACAGCTTTGTGGTTGGCAATGGTCACTTTACATGATTAGAGACGGCGGTAGTGGTCGCTGTATTGGATACTCTACATCTTGTGAAAATGCACCAGTGTGGTTGCTTGCTTTTATATTTTCGTTATTTATACCAACGGAGGGTATGGAAATCTACCAAAAAAAAGCAAAAACAAATCAAGCAACTAAAAACGAAATTTTAAAGTTTTCTTTTTCTTTTTTTTTTATAAATTCGTTAACAGCACAAATTGCAATACAAACAAAAACAATTGCTACATTCATCGAGACACACTGCGGCACCGTAGCTAATGCCTGCGTGTGTTGTTTTTGTTTTCATATGAACTCAAGTTAACGCTGTGCAGCGATAGCGCTGAAATTCTGCGAATTATTTTGGTTGTTTTTGCGGTTCGGGCCATAATGGCAGAAAAAGACACTACGTGACCATCGCTGATCTATACTATTTAATCTTTTTTCTTTTAGAAAACAGTTCATATTCGATATGAAAGTAAAAGAAGATGAATGAAGATCATTTGCTGGGAGAAGTAGAGATGTTTTGTTGGGGTCAGCTTTATCGAGTTTGTGAGGGTAATAAAGGGTGTTTTTTTTTAGAGGTATAGAGCTTCGAATTGAAATAAAACACAAGAAAATCGTTTTAATGTCCATTAATTTGGCTTTATTGAAAGGATAATTTTATGTCATTAATGTTTAAATATGATTTCGGGCATGTGGCCGCCGCGGCTGGCTCGAATAAAGCCAATTCTACAGGTCCAATTTTGAACCACTTTTTCGAGCATATGGGGCCGTATGTCGGCAATAACGCCACGAATGTTGGCTTCCAAGTCCCCTAACGTTTCTGGTTTGTTGGCGTAGACGAGCGACTTCACATATCCCCAAAGAAAATAATCCAATGGTGTCAAATCACACAATCTTGGTGGCCAATTGACAGGTCCATTCCGCGAAATTATGCGCTCATCGAATGTTTCCTTCAATAAATCGATTGTGACGTGCGCTGTGTGGCATGTAGCGCCGTCTTGTTGGAACCACATAGAGTAAACGTAGTGCGAAAACGATCCATGGTTAACCGAATTAATTGCTCTGATGGACGATTATGTCGACCATAAAATGGACGGAGCTTGCGGTAAACTTCGCGAACCGAACCATTATTTTCGAAATAAATTTGCACGATTTGCAAGAGTTGTTCTTTTGTCAACCTGTGTACGATGAAATGGCAAACCAAACTGAACATAAATGACATTAGAGTTGCCAGATTTGACCATAAAATGCCAGTTTTATCTCTATTCGAAAAACAAACCTCTAAAAAAAACACCCTTTACAAGGAATGCTGATATGAGTGTAGTCGGTGTTGGCAACACTATGTTATTAATATGGAATGATTATGTGACTGCCCTTGTGAGCGAAATTTCCTCTCGTTCAGATCAACTGATTACTCCTGCTGTCCAAGTAACCGTTAGTATCTTCAAATCTGAGGTTGAGTACTCTATTTGCCAGATCTAAGCGGAGTGGCCAGAGAACTGGTTAAATCCATTTGAGGGCAATTTCTAAGTATGTTGGTGCAAATAAAAAGTGAATTTGTGGTGCTACCAGCCCCTTCATAGTTGGCTACATGGTTGGCGACATTGGCTAATTATCTCCGCGGAAATGTCTTCTACACTTTTTGTCATTACATGTTGCACGTAAATAAAAAAATTTTTACAATTTATTCCAAAAAATGTATATGAAAATGTTTTTTTTTTTACGTATAAAATCACCGCCAAAAGGCAAATTGAACAAAAAATTAACATTTGCAAAAAAAACTTCAAAATTTTAGATTAAAAAATTTGAAGGAGTTTTTTGAAAAATTTAAAATGAGTTTTTTGAGCGAAAATTGGAAATGAACATACAAAAGTTTAACAATGGCAAAATTTATATCAATAAATGTTGTGCACAAATGTCAAATTTCGCCACAAATGTCAAATAAAACCAGAAATGTCAGTATTTTTGTCATCCAAAAAGTGTGAAACTTAATACTATGGAGACAGTGAACTGCAGCCAGCCATGAAACAGAAAAATGAATCTGTCTCCGTAATATATGGTCTCGGAGATAAGAACCAGTAGCCAACCATGAAGGGGCTGTACATTCTTTCTTACATACATATTAAATAAATCAGTGTTGGAAAAGTACTGGAAACGACAATGCTTGGAACTTGGCCTGGGTGTGCGTATGTGTGTGTAAAAGTTTGTTGCTTAGCCAAAGACTCTTTGGTTGTATCTCCTGGATGGAGCTCAACTTAATGTAATTCCACTACGAAGTCTGACCAGCGGTTTCCTGGGACTACGGGTACTAAAGAGGAGTAAACCCTTGATTGATTTGAGTGTCGCTCTCCGTTAACAGAGCGGAAGAGATAGATTAAACTGTTAACAATTGCGCTTAGGCTTACTTAAGAGTAATTCTATTCCAAGGCCGAACTCAATTAAAGTGAGACTGGTCTGGATATAAAGTAGCACACTTGATAGTAGTTCATTGCATAGCCTCAGGGAAGGTTTTCTGGTACAGAGTGCAGTCACCACCACGTATGGCTTAAGTCATAGGTGGACAACATTTTGGAAGCAGGAGCTACTTACAAGAATCATTCATAAATAACATGAGTGTAAAAATGAAAGAACACTGATCAAACGAAACGAGAGGTGCTGCCCGCAAAGTGCTCATTGTTGTTTCGTTGTTCGCTCGCTTTGAATTTTTACATTTTATTCTGAATGATGCAACAATGACAATAGTGAAAATCCAGCTCATAGCGCATTTAAAAAAAAATCCATAGAAACAACAAAGTGCGTAGGCAGACGTGTTTGTTGTAGAGAGCTAAAATTGACTCATTTTCCCTACTTCGCCCACCTATGCCTTAAATTGTTATTCATGTTATGGTGTTTCTATGGAAGCAATTGATCGACATAGTTGAACTTATGAGCACTTAGGGCACTTCGGTTCTTTGATTGATGAATCACCGTGGGTTCATGCCGGCACAACAACTTCTCATGATGAGCTCACTAACCTATTGTTTATGTTCATTAAGATATCTCAGAAACTTAAGAAGCGATTTCGGTGAGATCTGGAACGGTTGCTTTTATTTTGGTTGTAAACAGAAAACTACGCAATCTATTCTTATAAAATAATATGTGCTTTCGAGAGACATCAATATCTCACAGTTAACCAAAAATAAGCAGCATTGCATTGGCCCTACCGTGAAAATGTAATCATGTGATTACATAATAACTATAGTAATTTAGTAGAGATCCCAAATTATTCGGTTTTCTTTTAACCGGATAGTCGATTATTATTTTAGGCAATATCCGATTAGCCGATTAATCGGAACTAAAAACAATTTGATAGTTAAACAGAATTTTGTTTTAACTTTTTTAATTTTTAATTAGAAAAATAACTTAAAATAAAAATATAAAATACAGAAAAATAACTTAAAAAATTCACATTGAAATAAAAAATATAGAAAAAGGAACAAATTTCAAAAAATACAGTGTATTAAGCGAAATATAAAAAATAATATTTTAAAATATCAGGCCAGTCAGTTTTCATGTTTAGTTGACTCCTGATTTTGGTTATAAAATTTCCTGAAACTGAAAAAACACGTTCACAGGCTGTTGAAGTAGATTGAATTGTTAATAACCCATTATACAATTTTTCTAAATTGTTCGTTTGGATACCAGTTGCCTCAGCATATTTAAAATCTTTATCAATTGTGTTTGAAAAAGCTGGTTTTGGAACTGTTAAAAAGCAACTTATGGTTTTTTGCATTTTTAAATATTCGTCATTTTCTTCCTCTGATTCTGACAATTCTTCATCTATAATTGAAGTCTCTTGTTCGACAAGGTTAGTTGGAAATAATTGACTATACAATAGATTTGCTAGTGTTTTTATGATAACTTTTGATGAGTAGGTAAAAAATTCATCTGATTTTGGATAAGTGCAATTTTGTAGAAAAAATTAGAAGAGACACGAGATCTTCGTTTCGGCGCTCATTGACACGTTTTTTTAAAGATTCAAGCATTTCAAGAGACGAATTTGTGTTTAGATCAGTTAACTTTTTAAATACATATATACAAATTGCTTCTGCTTTCAATAAATTCGAATCACTTTTGCTTAATTCAGTGACCGCAAGCTCTACAGGTTCAAAAACTAATAACATATCTTCCAATAAAATCATGCTTTCTTCTTTAATCTTACTAGCACCTACTTCATCCAAGGCTTTGTTGATACATTCCTTAATTTTCAAAAAACGTCTGACCCTTGGAACCAGGTAATTCCATCGCGTTTTGCAGTCCAGAAGCAGGCATAGATGTTTATTTTCTTGTTATTTGACATGTTTTTAAAGAATTCTATTTCTTAAATTGGATTTTTTAAAAAAGTTAATAGTTTTTCGCGTTTCTGACAACACTTGGCCTATATCTGGACGAATTGTGACATGGAGCTCATTATCTAGATCGAGAATGTCGAAATTAAGATTTGTATCATGATAAAAATTATTTTCATTCTCATTTTCATCTTCTTCAGTACTATCGAAATATTCGTTTTCTTCTAAATAATTCTCAGCTTCTTCTATCTGCCCTGAATGTGACATTTTCCTATAAAAAATTTTGACAAAAGCTAAATGAATTCCATGATTATAGCAAAGCTGAGTAGTTTTCAGTAGCTTTCCGTATTTCATCATTACTGCAGCACTATCATGAGTTGAAGCAACGATATCACAGTCCAAATCAATTAAAAATTCACGCAATCGCTTTCTTTCAATTCCAAAGTTTTTCGGAATTACATACAAGACGATTCCATAGGAATCAAGCCGAGAACATACGATTTATGAATGGAATGAAGCGTAATATTCATATATCTTCTTACACGATTGTCAGTCCATTCATCAACTGTAATGCTGAATTTAAAATCATCTTTTTTTCAAAGTTTGCAATTCTTTCTGGACTTCAACAATTTTTTCCTCATAAAAATCCATTACATTTTTTGTTGCAGTTGTTGCACTTTTCGGCTTATTTAGGTTTCGACTTCTTACAAATCCTATTATTGCTTCACATTTTGAAATAGCCCGCAAAGAAAACCCATTCTTTGCAGCGCATTTTGTTAGAATTTCATTTAAAGTTTCTCTTTTAACAAAATGCAAAATGCAATTCGCGCAGTGTTTACTTTTTGCAGATGATGAACCTTCTCCACCTTCATCATTTCATTTTTCAATATTGATGTTATGAATCTTTAAATGATTTCTCATTGCTGTGGAAATTATTGCATTTGGATTTCTCTTTCGAGTGCTTGGTAAAATATCGCCAAACTAAAGATTTTTGAGTCGACATTTGTGGGGACTATTTATCGATTAAGTTTTAAAATAAATTATTTTTAAATACAGACACGCACACGCACCAAATGAAATGAAACGTAGCAGCATTAAATCTAATCTAAACTAAACAATGAAATTAAATGCAAAACTGTAAGAAAACTAGAAAACCAAATAAAATCTACTGTTGCTATTGTCGTTAGCCTACTTTAAAAAATTATAAAAAATATAGTAATCGTTAAATAAAAAACGATTATTCGGTTAATCGAATTGATAAAAAATACGATTAACCTATTAATCGGTAATCGGATTGGACAGTCTAGTAATTTAGCTAATGCAACAAAATTCATTCTCTACTTGTCATAAGGTGCCACAGAACACGGATTCATTAATTGTAAGATTTTTAATTTCTTCCAATCTTAGCAAAATTAATATAACAGACAGATAAAAGAGCCGAGAGACTTTCGAATACTGAAAGTATTTAGCCTGAGAAATATTATCCAGAAGCCTTTTTTTTTTAAATTCCTACACACCGAAATATTTCCGTAGAAAAACCCTTCAAACTCTAGTCTAGAAAGTAAATTTTTAATTTTAACGGCTGAAAGTTCAATTCCACAATATTTTCTTTTTATGCTCATCTAAGCTATAAAAACTTGGAAACTTTGCTTCGACTGTTATCATTTTTTATTACTATTGCTTCAATATTTTCGCAACACTTTAAGTTTTTCTGCACAGTAAACTGTTATCTTGCTTTTAAATCAATTAAAAGTTTTGTATAAACTTTTACATATCTCACATTCCTCATAACTTCTTTGCTTTTAGTTTCTTGACGTGTCCCTGATGGGAGTATGTGTGAGTTTCCAGCTTAGGGATGGGTTTCTGCTCATTTTATTTTTTCATTGGTGGGGAGTAAAGATTTTAAGCCGCATGCTTGTGTTGAAATTCGCCCTCAACTCAAAGGTTGGGAAAAAACTTTTTAATTTATCTGCAAAGTATTGAAGACTGAATCTTCAGTAGCGATAAGAAACTTTTGCACATTTTAAAAAATCTGGTAGTAAAAGTCGAACAAACGAACGAATGAACAATGATTTCAAGGAATACAGCATGTATCTCCATACCTTTACTTATTCATATACCCTTCATATATTCTTCAGTGCGGTCTATAATCAATTTACTGATTAACCGATTCAGGCACATCAAAGTTATTTTAAGTAAAAGTTTCTTAGGGCTGTAAACTTAATTTGTGTAATTTGTGAAATTTCTCCGAGATCTACTACATCGTTTGTTTTATTAAAATAATTAAATCAAAAACTTTTCTCTCAAATGAACCTTTTACGAAGATGATATTATGCAGAATCGCAAATGAAAGTTATATAAATATTTTCCGCGATCCAATAATTGAACAAAGTGGACTGAAAAAAAGTTTTTCTAACACTTTCGCTTGTCAAAGCTCACAGTCCAGTCAAGATTAAATCAACTACGGTAAGTGAAGATAAGTTCCGCATATTTTCCTGCAATTATCAACCTCTATATAAACTTTAGAGCCCATGATTTAACAGCTCCGGATAAGGTGCGTATGACGTTGAGATTTTATACATTTCGCAAGCATATGGGGGCTTCGCTTCTCCCATGTCTTCAGCTTGTGTTGTTAGGCAAATTTTCAATCGCAACAGCTCACCTTCGTCTACAGTTTAATAAATTTCCAAGAACCGCAGAAGACAGAAGCAAAATCTGCACTGATTTCTTTCAAACAGTAAAACTTCCACGCTCTTGTGGTGCAATTGATTGTAATCATGTGAGAATTCATCGACTAGGTACAGGTTCGATGCAAAAACTCATCATAAATATTATTTCTTAATTTTTCAGTGGGTGGCTTAGGGGAAACATACCGAAGTGAATACTTTTCACTCAATGTTCAGCATTGCTTATGATGCAAAACAAACAACGTCTGAAGTACCATCAGAAATACGGGTCAATGTGGAAACCGATATAGAAATAAATATATGATAACATACAACATTCTACTTCAAAGAAAATCATGGCAGAATTTGTAAAAGTGAGTTTGACACAGCGAAATATTACCGTCAACATTTGATTGCAAAATATTTTTAAATCCTGTTGATAATTTATGGACAAAAATGCAAAATAAAACAGGATTTATTTAATTTATTTTCTAAGCAATCACTTTTACAATTTGGTAGCTCCATTTTTTTTACAGAACTATGTCTACTTTCTGCAGAGCTCAATCCAATTATTTATTACCGCATCTTTTATAAATTTATCAATATTTTTTGTTTTTTATTTTTAATTGTCAGTTAATTTTCTTAAAATTTTCAGATAGGTACCTGACCCAGCGTGATTCGACCAAATTTTCTGCAATATCCTCAGAAACTTAAACATTTTCAGAGAGAGTCTTGTCGACAACAACAGCTTCCCCAATACTTTGACTGTCTAGGTTTAGCAGTGTATGGCAGTTGTAAGATGCAGGAAATCTTACGACTTCTGATCCCTCCATGATATTCCGAATGAAAAATCTGTTGCTAGGGTTTCTGCTTGCGCCATAAAAAGTATTCCACCTGTTCCTCTAGCAAAGCAAGATTTGTCGCCTCGTCACACCACACAGTGTGGAATTTACGTGTTGTTTTGGACAAAATTGTCTTCGGACCTAAATTATTAAACAATTTTGATGTACTTACTTTGGCTTAAAATGTTGGGAATTACATATACTTCTAGATGTAACTGCCACTTTTCCATTTTGGGGATAATTAAATACTTGAATAAGGGATGCCATCAAGAATTTTTGCTCCACATCCAAGTTAATCAATGAAGATGAATAAGGAAATAACACAACATAGTTGTTTAATTTTTTTTTTTTGTTGGAAAGTTTGTCAAGTGGCAGTACACAATGTGCACACATAACATCCGCACTGTGCGCCGTCGCTCCAAAGCCTGCATCGTTTTTAAATTTTTTCCGCAAGACTTCGGTTGAACGGGGTTCAAGAGAGGAATTTGGCATTGAACTTTATGGAAATATCTTTCTATACCTGTTCTTTTTCTTCAAGGAATTGGCGTCCCTTTTTTTGTTTGCACAATAAGTTTTAATTCCTCCACCAAACTTGCGAGCACTTCATAGTGAAATGAAAATTTAGCATAAGTAAATAAAAATATTTTCGGATTAAATTAATGTATTAACTTATTGATATGCCATCACAGCGTTAAGTGTCAAAAGGAACAATTACAATTAACTTTTTTTTATTTTTTTTTGATAAACTGAGACTTGTTTATACTAAATCAATTCAGAGATAAGCTACCAAATTTCATTCAAGATATTATAGAAATTTAAAAAATTGCCGATTTGAGTGGATGTTAGAAAAAAGTAAGTTAACAGGCCATATTTGCGACCCTGCAGATCGAAACTAATTAAATATAATTGAGCTTGGAGTACACAAAGTAACCAAAAAGTTCTAAGGCAATTAAAACTAAAGATACATATATAGTATGAGCAACCTTAAGTGTTCAAACTTCTCTTCCTCTAGTTCTTGAAAATATCGATTTTGATTTGTTGCATGCAAATTATCTTCATTTTAGATTTCATAACTTTTGAAAATATTGGGGAAGATAGCAGGTAAGCAAGGAAGTATTGATTTTTCCCTTTTCTTATTCTTATGTATAGGCCATGTGTACTAGTACTCACCAAAGAATTTATAACAGCGAATTCATAAAAACTAATGCACTCACGAAAAGATCCAAATTAAGGAAGAGTTCAATCCCGTAACGATACCTTTTTCAATAAAGGTTTGAAAGAAAACTAAAAATAAAAGTTGAAGATATACAGTGGTTCTATGAACTATTTTTATCTACAGAAAAATTAATCCGACCTGGCTACGACTTTCACTTATACGGTGAAGTATTCGACTTTTAATTATATTTTATTTTAAAATGATTTCGTTTTCAAGGAAAAAACTTTGAAAATTTTTCTTTTTTAAATGCTAATATTCTATTAGGTTCTAACAATTTATAATGATTAAAAAATAACAAAATCCTCCCAGGCCCGTCTTGGGGGTTCTGACCACTCTATTAGAAATTTTACCACATAATATTTGTCGGCAATATGTTCTCACTTAAGTGAAAAAGCAAAAAGACTTGCGTCTCATACGAAAAAAAATCCAACAATTCACTTTTTTGAAAAGGTAAATGATACACTTTAAAGATTATTTATGTATGTTATATGTTCTCGGCCAATCTCGTTTTGAGGATAAACTAGTTTTCCTAGGCCACACTAGTTAATCCCAAGAGTCTCAGGATGAAACTGTAGGATGAACTAAGGCTAATATATACTTTAAAGGCCTCACTCAGGCCTTACATCGTCCAATATGTCCACTGCCGGCTTCGCAGTGGCCTTCAGCCGGAGTTCAGTCTATAATATGTCCAACATAGGTTTCGCTAAAACACTGGCATGCAATATATTACAGTAAGCCATGGCCGTGAAGTCAGTATTGTACAGAATTTAAACCCTGTGTTGCGGCCGAATGCCGCCCATTTACACTTAGATACTAGAATTTTCCTAGGCTAAACTGGTTCATCCTAACACTCTTCGGGTGAACTGGTTTAGTCTAGGAAAAACTAGTTCATGGAAAAATTTTATTTGCCGGATATATACTTTTTAAATGATATCCATTCTGTTGAGATCATCTAAATGGATTGCAGCTAATAGTAAATTTAGAAAATTCATCCGCAACTTCGTTTTTTTTAGCAATTACAGTAATATTAAGTCTTCTAATTACGAGTATTAAAAATACTTTGACTCCACCGGTGTCTTGTTGTTCACCATTAGTTACAACTTCTCTCGCAAGTTTGTGTATTAATGTGGGATTGGGACAAAATGAACGGACCGACAAAAACACAAAAAGTGGACGAATTTACTAAATGCAACACTTTTGCATTGATAAAAGGAAATACGCAACACTGACTGGACGAAACCGTAGAAATTGCTAGAGACTGAACGAGACGCTGTATTCTTAACGAGACGCTTAATACAGAAGACGGACAGTTGAGGAGTTAGAGTTAAAGTGCACATACGCGTAGATATCTAGAATCAGATATTTAACCTTGCAAAACCCTTGTAAAACATTAGTTACTGTGAAGAACATATATTAATAAAATTAAAACGAAAATTATTTAGATGTTTTATTAAAATAAAGGAAAACTAAAGCATGGAGCCACATTAATATATGTATTAAGTTCTTTTTTCTTAAAGTCGAAGTTTTTGAATTAGGCTTTGGTAACGCAGTAATCTAATCTATTAAAACACTTATTGATTACTGTAACTTATCTTAATGAGAGAACAATATTAGCTCTATAGTTTAAAAGTGTCAAATAAGTTAACATAATTAATCATTCCTTAAAATAATATATAAGGTTTTAGTTGAGTAATGCAGTTGTTACCAAGTCCCATTCATCTGCGTCCAATAATTAATGAGATATGATGAATTTGTTTTTCCTTGTGTATGGTAGGTAACGTCCATTTTTCTAAACTATACTATGTTGAGAACCGTCCATAAGCCATAAGAAACATACATATGATGTCAAATAGTTGCTGAGGTATAAAAAAATTTTGTGTTTTTATCATTTTATAGGCGTGGCAGCATCAATTTTTTCATTGAAGGTTTCTTTTGCCCTTAGCTTTAATATACATATGTACTATTCATCAGAAGAGATTTAACAAATTTGATTTTGTTTTTATATGGTGGGCGTATCACCGCCTATTTTTTCCAAACCGAATTATGCTAAGAACCTTCCGCAGAACAAATGAAACATATGAAAAAAATTACCTCAATTGGTCAAATTGTTCGCGATCACAAACAGAAGCACCAACAATATACATATGTATACATACTTACTTACATAAAGATATGTTTCGTCGTCGCAAAAAAGCAAATTATTGCACACTGTACTGTACATTCCAATACGTTTTGTCGCCACGGAAAAAAAATTTTTGTAAAAAATAGCGCCTGATATTCAAAAAAAAACCAAAACAATCAAGAAAATTGTCGCACAGCCTACAGGGCTGTATCATGGGATACTTTATACAAATTGATGGGTAAACTGCAAACATTACAGTCCAAAAGTTTTTTCTTACAGATTCAGAATGTAAAATATGCAATGTGGTCAGGAAAAAATTTTGTTAGCAAAAAATACTGAATAAATATTGAAAATATCATATGATCGACAGATAAAAATTACAGTGAAACTGTAAAACCTTCAATACTTATCACATAATAATTCATTGATTTTATGATTCGAATTTACTTTTTTGCTATCATCATTCTACAAATACGGAACAAAATGTATAAATATGGTTAGAAATAGAAAGATGTGAGAATATGCTAAGAAGTATGGTTTAAAAAACATATGGTAAATTGGTTCGTTCTAGAACTGTTTTCGAAGTACAGGCAATAAATAAACATCTTAAATTGAATGTAGTTGAACAATAAATGGAGTTCTATAAACGCAAAGAATAAAATGAATAGAAAAAAAAACCTAAACTAAACTTAATAATGTTCACGATTCAGCTTGCACAATACAGAACAGCTGTTTGTTTGACACTTTACATGAGTAAACAGGCAAAAATTCTTCGGGTAAAAACTTGTTAACCAAGAGATTATAATAATGATTTTAGTATTACAGACTCCCTTATATTTATCTGTAACATTGTAATAAAATAATCTATTTCATCTCCTTTTCTGAGTATAAAACATTTTGCATTATGTATTAATTTTGCATTTATATGTAAAGGGTGTTTTTTTTAGAGGTTTGTTTTTCGAATAGAGATAAAACTGGCATTTTATGGTCAAATCTGGCAACTCTAATGTCATTTATGTTCAGTTTGGTTTGCCATTTCATCATGAACAGGTTGACAAAAGAACAACGCTTGCAAATCGTGCAAATTTATTTCGAAAATAATGGTTCAGTTCGCGAAGTTTACCGCAAGCTCCGTCCATTTTATGGTCGACATAATCGTCCATCAGAGCAATTAATTCGGTTAACCATGGATCGTTTTCGCACTACGTTTACTCTATGTGATAATACGCATCCGCAGAGACGTCGAACAGTGCGCACCGAAGAAACAATTGCCGCTGTAGAGCAAAATGTTGAAGAGGACCCGAATGAATCGATTCGCCACCGTGCACAGCAATTGGAGCTTTGTCCACCAACTTTATGGAAGATTTTGCGCAAAGATCTTGGCTTGCGACCTTACAAGATCCAGCTTGTGCAAGAATTAAAGCCGCGAGACCATGCAATGCGTCGTGATTTTGGTGTATGGGCCGAAAATGAGATTGATCTCGTACTGATTTTCATCGCAAAATTTTGTTCAGTGGTGAGGCTCATTTTTGGTTGAATGGCTACGTCAACAAGCAAAATTGCCGCATTTGGAGTGAAGAGAATCCACATGAGACCCTTGAGACGCCATTACATCCACAAAAACTGACTGTTTGGTGTGCTCTATGGGCTGGTGGAGTCATTGGGCCATACTTCTTCCGAAATAATTCTGGAGAGTCAGTTACCGTTAATGGAGACCGGTATAGAGCCATGATAACCGACTATTTTGTTCCCGAATTGGATGGCATGAATGTGGATGAGTTGTGGTTCCAACAAGACGGCGCTACATGCCACACAGCGCACGTCACAATCGATTTATTGAAGGAAACATTCGATGAGCGCATAATTTCGCGGAATGGACCTGTCAATTGGCCACCAAGATCGTGTGATTTGACACCATTGGATTATTTTCTTTGGGGATATGTGAAGTCGCTCATCTACGCCAACAAACCAGAAACGTTAGGGGACTTGGAAGCCAACATTCGTGGCGTTATTGCCGACATACGGCCCCATATGCTCGAAAAAGTGGTTCAAAATTGGACCTGTAGAATTGGCTTTATTCGATCCAGCCGCGGCGGCCACATGCCCGAAATCATATTTAAACATTAATGGCATAAAATTATCCTTCCAATAAAGCTAAATTGATGGACATTAAAACGATTTTCTTGTGTTTTATTTCAATTCAAAGCTCTATACCTCTAAAAAAAACACCCTTTATTAATTTAATTAAGTTTTCATAACATTGAATTATTTTGATTAAGACCCCACTATTTTATTTATAATTTAATTATTTTGCTATAGCATATTAGGTTTACTGCATTCGCCACTTGTTCTTATTGTACAACAGAGTGCAGTTTTATTAATCATCATTACTTCTTAAGTGTATTTCTAAAAATTGTGTAATTTATAATCTAATGATTAATAAATAAATAACTGAACTGAACTGAACTGAGATAACATAAATTACTATGTTATTTTCGTTCTCACTTACAGGTTTTTCGAGTGCAGGAACGCTTTTTGGGTAAAATCCTGAAAATTGTACTAAGGCATTATTGTACGGGAACGCAGCTAATAAGAAAATATAGAATGTGCAGTTATAAAATATTTTTGAAGTAAATTTTACATTTAACAGTGTGTACGCTAAAATATTTCATTGAAACTGAAATCAGTTATTACAGTTTTTCTCTACTATCCGAACATTACAGGGTAAAACTGTAATTATTATCGGGAATTCAATGAATTTTTACAGAATTTTTTTTCCGTTTCTAATACCTTTTATCGATAAAAAAAGTAAACAACAATCAATCAATTGCGGTTTTGACCATTTCAATGTTACAATGCGAAATCAATCAATGAAAATATCAAATCCAATCAAATTTTCTGTATGAGTGTAACTTAAATACGTTTAAAGGCTTCTTAGCTCATATCAGCCTTCTACTGGAGATTAAGACAGGAAAACTATGACCAAGAGACTCGATATACTGACAACAGATCACATCTTTACAATATTTGGTACAAAGTTTGTTAGAACTTCGTTTCCTTTCCCCATCCCAAGCAGCACCATTTGTTATTTTCAAGTTAATTGTAAGGTCGCTATAATGTTAAATTATATTTTCTTACATTATAACGAGGCACAATCACATAATACTTAAATTCGTTGGCCAAAACCTCCATTTTTTGTTGTTACCAAAATATAAAATTTTAATGCCATTTTTAGTAAATATATCAAAAGTAAGGCAGCCAAAAAAATTAAGCCAAAATATTGGTAACTGTAAGCGTGGCATGCTGTTAATCACAACAATTTTTTTTTTATTTCAGAAAAAGTTGAGTACATATTTTAATTTTTTTTCATCGAAAATGAATGGTCATTGTTAGCAAACTATCATCGATAAAAGGTTGTATAGGTAAGTTAAGTAGTAGGACTGTTACCTTTAAATCATTGTGTATGGGCACAGCTGTAACATTTTTATTTAAGTCTTCACAAGTTTTTTTTTTCAAATTTGAGCTAAGGAACAAAAGAAATCAAGAAAACTAAACCATCCAGATAAAGGTGAAAGCATCTTCTTCATCCCAATATACGATAGTCGAGTGAGAACAAAACGGATTCTTAAAAGTGTAGCAACGCCGAGCGCGGCAAAACAGCACACAAATGAAGAAGCATTTTTTCAGGACTTGAAATTAACAAAATAGCAATATGCTGGGCGCAGATGTGTGAGATTGAAAAGGCTCAAATCTGTATGCATCATATTATCACATAACTGGTGCTAAAAAGGACAGTTCGCCATCAAAGAACACTGAAACAATCACTCCGATTTCGGCAGAGGAACATACCTACAACTACAAGCAATTCTTATATGAAAATACCAAGGACGCAGATATGTTCATGGTGTCATTTGTAACATTACAATTGAAAAAAGTTTGAAAAGCTTAGAGAGCCATTAACTAGTACAACGCACACCAGAGACATTTGGGAAAATTGACCGCCATCTTCCTCGAAACACTGCAGGCCAATCAAATTTGAATTCAAAATGGAATCTCAGGATATCATTACGAAACAAGTTAGAGACATCAGATCCCAAATTGCAACACTACAGTCATTACACTTAGAAATTGATGAGCAGAAAATTTAAGTAAACTCCCAATTAACGCCAACAATGATAGATAGAAAAGTTGGTCAGGCTTTGACTTAAACAAAGGCTTCATTCAGTTGCATCAGCCAAGCAACATCAAACCAAGTCCCGGCAACATTACTAGACAATACTGATACTGCATATGAATTTGGCTTAACACCACTACATGCAAGAATACGATTTATGAAACATATGCTAAATTCGGATTGGATTTTGGACTAACCGGATCAGTTAGAAGAAACGAAACATATTCAACATGAATATCGCAAATTTGGATTGATTATAGGTTACCCAAAACAAGGGTCAGGCAATACAGCAAGAAGATTGTTTTTGGATCCGGAAAAAGCATCTGAAATAATAGGACTTGATCTATGCCTTAATTCAAGATTTAAAATAATAATCAAAGTACTTGCGTGCAATGACCTAATTGACAATAGAAAATTTGATGTTTACGCTAAGGAAACTGCATAAATATACACAGCCAAATATCCATGGAGAAAAAAGTCAGCAGCAATTCACAAAATCCTTTATCATGGAGAAGATGTCATTAAATATCATAAAAAATTAGTAATAAAAATAATCAACATTCATTAGAATGGATTATATATCGACACATGACTTTTTTAATAAATGAAGAAGATCAAAAATCAAAAAACCCACAAATATTTTCATACTAAAAGCTTAAGAACTCAAAAGTTCAATTTTGATCTTGAATGCCTCAATAAGTACTCAATCTATTTTAATGAAAGTGAAAATAAAACTGGAAAAAGGAATTATCTGTCAATTAGAAAAAAGGTATTGAAATACCTCGATTGGTTGAAAAGTTACAGAGTTTTGGCCAACGAAAACCTATTTTGAGCCACTGTGCGGCGTACAAAATCGTCAATTAGTCATTTAACTTGTAAGTTTTTTGATGCAGCTTAAGATTTTGCGCAAGATAGCAGCCCTATGCTGAAATCGAAAGGATCTGCACTGATATTTTTTTTTTGCGATGCAAATTTATAATCAATGTAGATGCAAAATAGTTTGATTTCCAAAGTCTCTCAGCTTTGGTAAAGAAAACCCAAAAATTTTAATTTTTTTGGCATACTGAAGATCTTTTTGAATTAACACCATTTTCTTCTTATAGTTTTTTGGTTAAAAATTTTTATTTCAATATTTTTATTTATAAAAACTTCTTTAGTTCCCTAATTTAAGTTTTTGCAAGTCAACGATAACAACTTATAGCCAATTCGCGTAACTTTAGTACACTCTTTGAAAAGCACGTCGTGTAAAAGTTAATAAAGCAAAAACACATTTTTTTTATCTGCTTTGTATCAAAATATACTTTTAACTAAAACAAAAATAAAGAAATCTTTTATTTCTGTTGCATCTTGAAAATGCTATCATTCGCAATTTTAACTGAATTTAACCTAAATTGAAGTAGAAAACTTAAAATCTGTTTTAGCAAAGTGCTGCTTGAAAAAACTTTTTCGCTGCAGATACGGATATTGATGCAGCCATAGTGTTTCTTTCTTTTGTTGCTGTAGCTATTTTTATTTTCTTGTTGTTATTCTCAACTATTTGTCCGTAGAAAAATAAAATAGAAAACTCATGCAAAAGAAAGCAAGAGAAATTAAAAAGGAAAAGGTGTTTCGCTACTTGAAACACCTTCAGTTAAAAAATTGAGATAAAAAAATTCAAAGAAAGCTAACAATGTTTCATTTAAAATGTTGAAAGACAGCGAAACAAAAACAACCTTGTTCTCCTTTGAAAAGGAACTCAAACTCACTACTTGCATCTTGTATCTCTAATAATGGAAAATCATAAAAGTAACCCTCCATTGGAAAAAAATCCTGAACTTAACAGAAAACAATTTTAGAATTTTAAAAAGTTGAAAAAATAATAATTTTTCTACCAGAGTTACTTACACTGAAAATATACATTTGATTTGAGTTTTAAGAAATTACATTTCTCAACTGAACTCGATAAGAAAGGTTCAAATAATTTTTAGCGAAAAGTTTTACAGTTATTGTTTTTTTTTTCATTTTTTCAGTTTTGTCACTTTAGAAATCATATCTTGATCTAAAAATGTTCAACTTGGTCGTTCTTTTTACCAAATAAACAAAATTGGATTATCATAAGTCTTCAAAGCTACGTATATTAGTTAACGTAGTTTATTGTAGATTTGAGTTTAATAAAATTTTGTAAAAAAAAGTACCTGGAATTGTTAAATAAAACGAAAAAAAATTATTCAATGACTGATTTTTTTATTTTATTACATTTAACTATGCCTGATTGACGACTAGCCTTCAACTTCTTCAGCAAATTTACATTTTTGGGTTTCGGCTCATTTTTGAGATGCCTTTCTAATCTGCACTAAAGAGCAGCAAAAATTTACGAACGAAAACTGTGCATCAAACGCGATTTCTATACTTCCTATTTTTCTGGTTTTCCGAAAAATTTTCAACAGAAAATATGAACAGAACCTCTATAAGCATAAATAAAATCATCCAAAAATGGAGAATACTAACATGTTAGTTAGTGAGATCTCAGTTTGTTGGTATTGATAACTTTTTCTGAATATTTCAAAGTAAAAAATATTAAATAAATTAAAACAACAGACTTTTAAGTTTTAGCCAAGTTAAGACTCATACATCAAAATAGTATATAAAAATATTTAAAATTTGTTTCAAAACCACAATTAATTCACAACATTTACGTTCTCAGAATTTTTTTTGTAGATTCGTATTTTTATTTTTCATAAATTTTCAAAAGCCGAGGAGTAGTGTAGTCATGAGAGTTCAGTCGCAAAATCGCGAGTATTTTCTTATGGGGCTAAAAATTGACAAAAATTGCGATAAGCAGCGCTGCTTCATGATATCATACTTGGACCGATACAGAACTTATCGTTTGCTGAAAAATTAGTACGTGAATATGAAAATCACTCATCACAGCTGACACGCTACCAGTATCGATACTTTCCTCTACCTCTTATCACCAACTTAGAAGCGTTTTTTTGAACATGTATGAATAATGAAATTAAAAAACATGTTATTAGTGAATTTCATTAAAGTAAATGTATCTATTTCTAAGCCCAAGCATGTACTACTCCTTCTTTTCGATCAATTTTAGACAACAATTTTGCGCAGTGGGGCGCTTCATCTCTTGTTCCAGAGGCGGACAATTTTCAGAATTTCATATGACACGTCTTTGTATCCCTTTCTTTTTAGAGTTCAATTATTTTCTGCTTGCCTGTACGATTTTACTATTATATAGTAGTCATGATTAATATTCTTTCATTCAGTATTGTATATTCTTACAATTAATGGGTTGGAGCTGCATAATAATTGTCACAGAATCATCATTTCCATTCTTCAACACTTTTTTAGCGTAACTACCTAATAGACGTGCTTTCATCAAAAAACGTTTACGACTTTACGCAAAAAGATAATTGGTTATGTAGTGCTAAAATAATTTCATCCCACTCAGGGTTGAATTGTATTATAAAAAATAGCTGTTTTTGTTGTTCTCGATGTATTTTTTTCTTGTAGGTAAGACTGAGCCGGTCGCTTGGATGCGGACCCATTATTGAGAACTTTTTTGGAACTAACCATCGCAGGGCGCTTTATCCTATAGGCTCGTAACTGATTTTTTGCAAATATTGTAATTAAAATTCATCATGATCCAGAGGATCCCGTTGACCGGAGCACAATATGCGTATGTGTTAACTGTATGATGGTCGAAATTCAACTGACGATGCTGGATTCGTTGATGTTGTTTATTTACCTACTCAATTATATAAACATGTTTGCTATTTCAAATAAGGGCATGCCATGATCAAATTTATCAACGAATTTCAGTTTAGCTTTTACCATCGAACAGATAACAACGTAATGGTGGATAAAAAAGCGGCAGCACTTCCTGTTGATATTTACAGGAAGAAGATTGAAAATGAAAAGAAAGAAAAGAGTCTGGGTGAAAGATTGGATTAGGAAAAGACCAAAATATAATCATACGAGGCTGTTGAGAGAACTGCAGGAAAGTTCTCCTGATGATTATAAAAACGTTCTAAGAATGGATAATTACGAACTTCTGAAAAAAGTAACACCATTTATTCAGCGGCAGGACACTGTAACGAGGAATGCTATTTCTCCAAACGAGAGACTCTGCAACGCTTCAATTTCTGGCAACTGAACATTGATATTCTGACTTAAGATTTTGCACATACATTGCACACCTTAAGTGGAGATATAATTGAAACGTGCGAAAATTTAATAAAAGTACTGCAAGAGTTTATTCAGGTGAGTTTATGCCGTCAAAAGTTTTATATAAAAATTTATTAAGTGGTGAAAGAGTCTTAAAACTCAAAGGTATATACTTAAAAGTTACTAAGATAGTCAATGTTTTAATTTTCCTTGCGTCTGTAAATATTAAGTGTATAGTTAAAATAAAATTTAAATATCCATCAATCACGGTGTAAATTCAAGTCAGTTTTACAATGTGACAGGCTTAATCAGTGCCGGATTTACATAAGGGCACTACGGGCGCGTGCCCCTGGGCCCCCGCGAATATAAAAATAACGAGCGAGCGTTGGCGAGCGAGGTATGACGCTAGTAAAAATAATTTATTGAAGGAATGACTCAGGCTGCGAATGAAAGAAAAGTCCCATGGTACGAAGTAACCGAATCAATTATAAGTAACCGAATCGACCCAGCAGGTACAATTTTTTAAATAATTGAATATGCAAACCCAAGTAACCCAATCCACCCAGCTCGATTAAAGTTGATAAAAAATCCTCTAAGAACTTCAATGACTCAAGATCGCTTGAATTATTTAACGATTTTAAGCGCAAATATTGATGTTGTGGAAAAACCAAATATTGATAATATCATCAAACAATTTGCTGAGAAGAAAGAAAGAATAGTGTTTTTATAATTATATTTTTATGCAAATATTTTTTAAGTTTAAATAATGAGCTTTTTTAATAACCTAATTTTTTATTAATAAAAATTTCTATAATTTTTGAAAAGTTAAAGCTCATAAACGAGTCTTCGATAGGGTCGATTCGGTTACTTCGGTTTCGTTTTTTCAGTCCGGATAGGCGCCCACCACTAATGTGCCCATGGGCCCCTTGATTTGTAAGTCCGGCAGTGGCCTTGATTATAATGAAAAATACTAAAAAAAATAAAATAATTATTTCAGTCTTAAAACGTTGTTAAATAATTTGAAAAACTTATGAGAAATCTGGATCTTCAAATTATTCTCTTGCGGATATGGTGCTAATTTTGTTGTAACATTTGTTGGCTTATAATTTCTATCTGTTGAGTCTTTGCAGGTGTGAAGATTGGATGGTTGAGTATATTGATAGGACTTCGGCGAGTTTCACGAGTATGTAAATGCAGTTGATTGAGGTCGGGGACGGTATATTCTCACATTTGTTGGTACTTGATATGTACTCTGAATTGGAGTGTTTGCGGACGAGGTATAACCAGTGCTCTTTGGTTTGAGTGTTGAATTTGGGTCTTGCAGTCTTTGAATTTGTTGTGGCTGTAAACTTTCTATACTCTTAGCGTATTTTCATTAAGTTTTCCTAAAGCGCCTTGGTATATTGCTTCCTGAATCACTTTGTTTGCAAAAAATGTTTGTATTTTCTGTATAATGTTGTCCAGGACGTCCCACGTAAGGAAGCTTAATATTTTTTTTCAGTGCCTTCCAGGTGTTGCACGGCTTTAGTTAGCAGCTCGGTCCACTGCTTCATCAAATTTTTTGGCAATGGCTCTTTTTTGGGGCTTCCCGAATTGTATTCTATATACATAAATGAATAAGAAGAAGTTAAAATTTGTTGTAAAGAATCAAATGTTTTAAAATATACATACAAATTAAGGACCAAATTTTAAAAATTTACTGAATATATTTGTTGTATTTTTCAGTTGCCACAAAATGAAGATGATTGGATGGCTGTGGAGAACAGTTTCAGTGAGGGCTGGAATTTTCCTAATTGCATAGGTGCCATTGATGGAAAACACATTAATATTACTATGGAAATAGGTTCGAAAGCATATTACTTCTATTACAAAAAAACATACAGTATTGTACCGATGCTCGTAAGTCGCAATTCTGTTTATTCGAACGGATTTTACGACGGTTTTACAGTTCATCGCATTTTACACAGGCGGTATTTACGTCAACAGCCGGAATTCTGTTTAACGCATTTCTTAAGAGTTCTCCCTGTTTCTCCATTTCTTTTTCGCGGTTTTCAGTGAATCGCCATTTCGTACCGATTCCACCATTCTATTCTTTTGAATTCTGGTTCAGTTCATATGTCTATGCAAATCTACATTTTTCCTTTAAGCAAATTTAGTTCAAAGCCATTTGCACACAAACTTACATATATTTGGTGGTTCTAATATTATTTGTAATATTATGAAGAAACTGATTTTCATAACGTATAAATTATTTTATTTTTTGTATCAGGAACAAAAATTACGTATTATATATTTTTATAAAATTTTTTAATCGAAATTGGATTGACAATAAAATTTAAATGAAGTTTTTTAAAAATTCAAAAAATAATTATATTTTCAGTAATTTTTGGGCAAGTGTATTTTAAAGTGTAAATGTAGGACACTACATACACATGCCTCACACAAAGGCAAGATACCAAGAAAAAAATCTAAGCAATCGTTTTATATTATTTAGACTTTTTTTTTGTTTTATACGTCAATTTTTAGATATTAATATTTCAATTGCTTTTAATTCAGCAATTCTTCTTTTATAAATATTTTTTTACAAATATTAAGTTTCAACATGGTGTATCCTCTTCTGAAAATTTATAAGTTCCTTTTTAAATAACTTGCCGACACTCCTTACGCTATCGCCTATAGAATCGAATTGAATTATTCAGTGATGTCCTTGTCGACAAGCTACAAATGAAGTTTCAAATATTGTTTTATCAAAGTGTGAGATGGGGTTTTTCTCACACAGTGTTTTATATAGAGTTGATATCGACCATCAACATAATACACGAAGAAAAACTGAATGAAGATACCAAATAGTCAGGTTTTATAACAACTATGAAAAACACACACTGGAAGCAAACCCATCCAACATACTCAATGAACTTCCTACAAACATCATCAACATATTTAACCCAATTATTATAAATTTAATTACTTTCGCCTTTTAGAATTAAACTCATTTTATAAACTTTATAATTAATATTAAGTTAATTAGGCAAACAAAAATGTTTATTCTTTTTCCCGCAGACAAGCTCTTTAGGCTTCGCGGGATATTTTCCCACTTTTATCTTGTAAAATTAAGCATATGTTCAATTTAATATATTTCCGTGATGATATTATTGTCTCATACACTGTTGAAATCAATTTTTTGTTACTATGGCTTTACTTTAAAAAAAAATCGACATTGATCCGATCAATATAACTGGAGATGGTAACAAATATAAGGAGATTGGAGAAAATCTTGCAAATTATCGAAAGATCATAGGTAAATATTTTAAAAGTTATTTTTTTCAGCTGAGTTCTGATATTCGTGACGTTATTTTATGAACGAGTATGTATTTAGGTTTTAAAAGTCCTTAAATGTCAAGTTCAAATGACCGATATGTGCAACGAGGAAGTGAATGCTCATCAGTGATTCTGGGTACGAGTATTCTTGACTTATCTGTGTACGTTACATCACATTTGTCCTTTTTTGTTTGTTTCAGGGCTCTCAATTGTTTTCTCCAAGTCATCACAGAATTGAGGGCAACATTTTCACGTTTCTATCTTTGTCTCCTCTAAATCAATGAGTTATATGGGCGCACCCATTGATAGCAAGCCACCTGGCATTTATCTGAAAATTGCTACAATTTATTTAAATACAATTCACATGAATTGAAAGAATAATTCTTCAGCAACACCTCCATAAGTTTTCAAATTTGCATACATAAATTGTTCTCTCTTCTTCAAACAGACTCTTACAAGATAGTCAATTTTTTTGGTACCTATGGAACTACCATTTTTGCTGGAGCTTAACTGTTCTATTAGATACAATTTGAAATAAGCACGATATACAAGTAACAATTGCAAAATAGTGGTGAAAACGTAAACTTTTACGTTAAATGCTAACAATAGCCACGTCATTAACAGCGAACATTAGACGCCAACGGACATATTAAAGGATACTTTACAAAAAAAACTTGAACAATAATGGGCTTGGTTAAGCGGTAGAATTAATCACTACTAAATTGGTTGAACACTGTACAAGACAACAAACACATCGACATAATTATCTAAATATAATGCTGTGGTTTATTGGCATTGATGTCTATGCGTACTGGGGGTAAGAGGTTGAATCCAATTCTTAATGCATTCTTTTGCTCATTACGTGAACAAAATATAAATTCTTTGTTTGGGGCAATTTGTAAAATTACTTGATTCGATGTTTGTTATTTATAGATACTCGATCCATATTTAATGAAACCCTATGCTCGTGTGCTAGTGAGCAATTAATGACTGCACTGATGATAAATCTTTATTAATGTTTGTGAATGCTAATGCACGAGTGATACATTAGGGTAATTATGGCATTCTTTGTTTAAGTCTTTTAATGAAAAAACCTAGAATTTGCAACATAAGAGATTGATAGATAGATAGCCTATGAACAAAACTTAATGCTAAGATTTAATTAAAATTATTGCTTAAGAGTCTGAATTATGAAAGGCAAACTTTTTAAATGACCACCATACATATGTTATGTGTGTGTATGTGTATTGGCTTGTGCCTTAGCTGTTCAATATTTGATTTGCAAAGTCCCTCCCTTTCTTCAACTAAGAATAAAAAAAAAACAAAATAAAAAATGTTCGCTTCTTTCGACACCCATTTTCCATTACAATTTTTTGCTGCGATTTTTGTTTTTGTACAGTGACTACCAATTTTTTACATCCTCGGTTACCGAACAAACAGCTAATGACTGTGCTGTATTGGTGTGTGTGAGCTTGGTCTTGTTGATTGCTACAATGATCTGGTTGTCTATTGTTTTATTTTTTGTGCTGTAGCCACTTGTTTGTGTCATCCATTAAACTTGGCAACATTGGCTTTAACATGAAAGAACATCAGCTGCGCATCAGTCACGCAAAAGTTCCGTCAGTCAGGTAAACGCAACAAAAACGAGCTCATGTCGCGTTGAGTAAAAGCGCTCGCTATCCTTCTAACTTGTTGTCATGGATTAAACCATTATCGATGGAGAATATGTTTGGTGTTGCTTTTTTGTTATTTGCGCGTAGTTGTTTCAACATAGCTAGACAGGTCATGTGACAGTTAATCCATTCTGATGAACATTGTGATGAGAAACACAACTGAAACAGCACAGTCAATAAAGATAGTGACGGTAGTTTAGGTTTAAGAAAAGATGCAGAATCTGAAAAGTAATAGGTATTTGAATGCAGAAACAGTAACATTTTTGTAATAAAGACCATTGCTTGCTTTTTTGGAGTTACATGGCCAGCGTTGTCAGGACGTTTAGTATGAACAACATAAATCTAGGTATTAAATTGCACAACTTTGGCTGCAATCAGTGATAGTATTTGAGTTCTATGGAAATGTATTGAATTGAGCCTTCGAATGTAGTTTTTGGAGGGCGTATGTCATTTTTGTCATGGACACTAAAGCTTACCAAGTCAGGTACATATATAAAAGAATAATATAAATTATCATACTGATATCTTATTTATTCGGATTATTTCTGTTTTTGCGCTCCAACCAATTCAGGTTCATTTTCAAGTCTTATTCGCTACACTGCAAATATTTTTAAGAAATCTATGCGGTTTTATTGTATGAGAGATGCTACGTCGGATTTTCCAATTCGATATACTCCATGTAGGCTCGTAGTAGCTAGTCCGGAGTACTCCATATGACACTTTGATGCACCTGCTGGTGACCTGATAGCACAATACTTTTCTTAAGTGAAAAGGTAGTTTTAATTCAAGAATATAAACATACATATTTACTTATACGTATGTATGTATGTAAATTAGCTTTTGGGTAATACTCATTTTCCGGTTTGGAAACCAATTACCCAAAATATGTTGTTGTGCAAGCATTTAAGTGGAAAATCAATTAAAACAAACATAAAATCAGCTGTTTGACTTTGTGCGCTTAGCTTATAGAATCTGCAAAGAAAAATTATGGCATTCAATAGTGGCAAAGAGTAAAGCATGAGAAATCGCGTAACAGAGAGGAAAATTTTCAGAGCTGAAAGCTTTAGGCTGCAGATTTGGGAAATTTTTGTGCTTTCGAATTAGTTGTCAAGTGGACTTCATACCAAGAGCATGGGCATACGAATATAACGAATCAGCTTAAGGATATTTATCTACGTTGATTTTAATAACATCGTATTTAATACTTTAATACTTTTATTTAGTGCCAAATATTTATATCCTTAAATCCTATTGATTTTGTATGAAATTTGCTGTGTCCGTTGGAAAAGTAGGCAGTAAAATTCAGCATAACGAAGAATGTGAAATGGGATGACGATTAAAATGCGCGGTATTCGAAAGCTGATGGAAAAAAGTACTTGGCTCTTTCATTGTGCAAGAAATTATTATAAAATTTTCATAAATATATCCCTGAATATTATCGTAAATTTTTATGACCTCTTTAATTTTTAATTTATAAGTAAATAAGCGGGCTTCAGGTCAATACTGAGTTGACCTTTCGCTAGCAGGAAACTTTGTAGCATTTCCAAGCCTATGTATAAACAAATTTTGTCAAAATAAATTTATCGTTGTAGCTGAAAATTTTTGGAAAATTAAAATGATACATAGTATTTCCGTCGCAAGCTGGATATCTTCGGCATTACAAGTCTAGAATTTATTCACGTTTCAACAATTCTCGAACATAAAAATAAAATTATTATTTTCTGTAAAAGAAACTGCAGTATTTTCAAATTTTATGTCAGACCTTAGGAAGAAGTTTGCAGCCACATTCCAAGACTTCACAGAGATAAGTGACGTTCAAACCGTCAAATTTTTCATCCAATTGCCATCAAACAATTAGCTCATTGCACACCGATCAAATTTTACGTCACATTTCAGTTATGCTCCAACCACCAGGGAGAAACATCGTGGTGGGGGACAAATTATTATGTTCAGGAAAGTAAGGACTGTTTAATATGATGTATATCTTTTGAAGATAGCACTTCTAACGACAAAGATGTCTAGCAAGTAACAAAAAGTCCGCGAAATGATTTTGTCCACATACCTGCAAAATCCAGAATTAAAATATTCAGCTATAGCAAAAAAGGTTGGTGCATCAGAAAAATCTGTCTTTGCGGTTATTTCTAATTATAAGAAGGGTCTACCTGGTTTAGACAGAAAACTAGAATTTTCTAACCCAAAGGTAGCGACGAAGGTGAAGCGCCTTTTTAAGCAAAATCCCAACACCTCAGTGCGAGATATGGCGGCTAGAGCAGGTACATCAAAATCTACTGTACAAAGGATAGAGGAGAAAAGTAAGCTAAAGACATACAGAGTTCAAATCGAACCAGACCGTTCTGATGAAAAGCAGTTAACGGCTCCGATGAGAGCCCGAAAATTGTATGAGAGGTACCTGACTAAATTTGATTGCTGTGTTATGGACGACGAAACTTACGTTAAAGCAGATTTTAAGCAGCTACCTGGGTTCAAAGTTTATATAGACGCGTGCCTCGAAAAACGTCTTCTACCATTTATTCGTGCACATGAGAGTACCGTGATGTTCTGGCCAGATTTAGCAACCTCTCATTACTCTAAAGCTACGATGGAATGGTATGCAAGTAAAAAGATCAATTTCGTACCAAAAATAGCTAATCCACCCGACTGCCTAGAGCTTCGCTCAATCAAAAGTTATTGGGCTCTAATGAAAAGATATTTTCGAAAGAGTGGTAAGGCTGCAAAAAATTTACAAGACTTCAGACCACTTTCAGTGGAAAAAATCGTACCATACTGTCGATGAAACGACTGGACAAAATTTAATGAAGGGCCTTACGAAAAAAGTAAGAAATTTTTTTAAAAAAAAAAATTGTTACTTAGTTTTTAGTTATTTATATTCTGAATAGTAGCCATTATTAATAAAAAACAAAAAATTACTGGGTATTTTTTTATAACTAAAAAGCAAACCGTAAGTTTTTTCTGGGACAGTCCTTAGATATGATGATAAAAAGGAATTGAATTTTACCTAAATTTATACCTAATTCCTTTTTCAAGTTCACAATAACAATCGGTAATGTTTAGGCACACAATACCAACTGAACAAAGCGATAACATTTTACATACAAAGTGAAACGTCTTCGATATTTATCGATTATAATCGAAGCAATTATAAGTAAGTTTTTTCTGTTATTGATTAAGTAAGTGTAAAAATAATTTTAATTAAAATTTACATCCTTTAATATATTCAAGATTAGCTCCACTAGTCACGGTTAAAAAAAAAGATAATAAAAACACCCTCCTAATGTGTAAAATAAATAAGAGCCGCTTACTGTTTCATTATCCGCGCGATGTGCACTCGATTTAATCTTTTTTCAAGTGACAAAAATGTACTCAAATGGTTTTTCAAACAAGCAGAAAATCAAAATTTTTATTTTCCATCAAGCAATTTGACCAACAATTTGATGAGCGTTCACATCTTCAATTTGTTGAGATGTTTGATCATGTGTATGCCCCTATCAGCGCTGCCATTGTTGGGCATTTCCTACCAAACGTGGTTGGGTTTTTTCTTCTTGGTAGGTGTTGGTAGGTTAAACCTGATTTTGGAAGGTTTTAGTAATACAGTGAAAGCTCGTTAATCCGAATTAATGATTGCAGACCCTAATTCGGATTAACGATACATTCGGATTACTGAATAGGCTGTTTTTATGTATAATACATATATGAAATAACTCTATATTCGAAAATAAATCTCAAAGATTTCAAAACAAATTTAATTTTATTTTTAATTACCAATGAGATAAAATTTTACAAAGTACATACATATGTAGGCATGTATTATATTTTTTTAATAAAATTTGTGATGTAGGTTTGCTGCTCTCAAACTGCACTGCACATGCTTCTAAAGCTTTATTTCGTAGTATTTTAGTATTAATATGTAATCTGTCGACATGCCTCATTCCTTTGCCTAATCCATTGAAGTATTTAAAGCCTGCACAGCTTCACGATTTTTAACGTGCGTAATAATAACAGCCTCTGCTTCTTTGTCTTCTGTGTCTGATTCTGAACTACTACACAAAGTATAGCCAGAGTCAATAATCCAGCCAAGAATTTCATCTTCGAAAGTTGCACGTCATTATTGTTTCGAAATAAGTTTGCTATTGTGCGAAATTCTTCATTTTCATCAAAACAGTTCTCAGCGTCATTCTCGGGCAATTCTTGTTGTAATAATAATGCTAGTGGGATATTGTTCTCTGAAGATGAATATGCTTCCAACAAGACTTTATAGAAGAATTGGGCAACCTATCCCAAGATAGCTTAAGCGATTCACAAGCGTCTTTCAAACTGAATTGTTTCAAGAAAATGTCTGAATCATCCGCCGCCGATTTGACCAATTCACACAAGAGATCTTTTTTATAGAGCAGTTTAGTCAGTCGTATCGCGTTCTGATCCATGGGTTGGATAATACTAGTACAATTAGGAGGTAAAAACATAGTTTTATACTGCCCACATTCAGCTCTTAATCTCAATGATGTCCCGTTTGCAAACCTAGACACAGCAATAAAAAACAGAAGAACAAAAATAAAATAAAGATTCCGATTACAAAGTTGCAATCAATGCGGAGTATAGAGTATGTAACGCGTCATAAATTCAATTCGGATTACTGGATAATTCGGATTACACGCCTTCGGATTAACGAGCTTTCACTGTATCTGCATTTTGATGAAATACGAAAAATCAAAATTTGCTTAAAATTTTTCGAATCCATACGCCTGAATGTTTATTCCAAGAAGATTGAAAAAGAAAGTTTTAGCCTTAAAAGAAAAAAATTGATCTGAAAAAGATCCATCGAAATTTGAAATAAAAAGTATTTTGATAAATTGGGTAGCTCTGTATCAAATAAGTCATAGTGGACAGTTTGCTGCACACAATACAAATCAATGGCAAACTCATGTAGTATGTGGGGTAAACCTGCATTTAAGAAATATTGCAATAGCGAATAATCACAGCTTAGTTTTTAATTAAATATATATAGAAACGTTAAGTACATAGAGCAAATTAATTACGAAACAAATTTTTTTTGTTTTCATATAAAACTTGCTTCATACACCAAAATTTGGATTTCGAGTAAATAATAAATAAAAAAATTAAAGAAAGTGGCTTATGACGCATAGTGGACACCGCATGTCTCAGAAACTAAAATAGATAGATGTATTGCGACAACAGCATTAGAAAGATGATAATTTAAAACCTATAGAGCAGTTCTTAAGTCAAAATGTCAAAAAATGGCGTGTGGAGCAAAAGAGAACTCGGGCGACGACATGTTTACATTTAAAAATAAACTTTTACCAAACCTATCTTCAGGAAGTGGATAGGGCCTCAGCTTTCTTGCTTACAAATTACATTTAGGTAATACGCATACATGCGACGATATTGTGTTGCAACTGATCGCACATCCCAATAGTGGCATTTGGATGAAGTGACTGATATGTCCATGGCTAAATCAATCGTCTTAGTTGCGTGGTACATCGACAGTGCTTGTGGTGTACAAGATCGTTTTATCGCCTTATTGGAGATCCCAAAGGCAGACGCAGTTTCTATTTTTAATTTATTCAAATTTTTTTTTGTTTGCATAACATTCTTATGAAAAGCTTGATAGCCCCGGCAACAGATGGAGCTAAAGTTATGGCTGGTGAAGTTGGCGGACTTAAAGCCTTGCTTAGTACTGAAGCGTTTTTTTTATGTAAAGTGCTCATGTCACTCCCTATCTGTGCTCAAGTTACGCTTGTAAACTTTTGCCAAAAAATATTGAAATGCTTTGCCGTAATATTTACAGTTTTTTTTATAGTCCTTAACGGATAAATGAACTGAAAGAATTTCAAGACTACCGTTCGGTTAAGACCCACAAAATTTTCGGCACATGCATAATAGGATGGCTTTCACTTGAAGGAACTATTTTGAGAATAGTTGGAAAATGGGACAGTTCAAATCTTTATTTGATTACTTTTTATAATGAAGTACCTACACTACAGACCATAACTTTTTCACACCAGTGTCATACCATCTTCTGGGATTGTGCTCTTGCAATTTAAGTCAATGGAAAAAGTTCTACTATCTGATCTCATTATCGTTTGATATTCGTTTTGTTACTCCACAACACGTTTTTCCAAAAATTGATACTTTTTCTTGACGGTAAAACACGGGTGTAAAACATTATGGTATGAAGTGCATTGTGTTAGCATGACGTAGACCCGCTTATAAAAATCAACGAATTTCAGTATTTGGACACATTGAAAAACCATATGGAACCATATGCACTCGAGTCCATGCCAATTAAGTGGACATTCTTGCAAGATAATCACAACAAAGACTCCTCCAAAGTAGTAAAAAAAAAGTTGATTTTGTGCGGAAAAAATCGACGTTTTAGACTGGAAATTCCAGAGAGCCTGTAGAATGAAGTCCAGGTTGAAATCGTAAAGAAAAACTATACAAATGTGGACGATCTCTGGTCTGCCGTATAGAAGGTATGCCACATCCAAAACAAGTGAGTTTAAAATCAAAACCAGAGGCTAAAAAGCTATAGCGCAATGATTCTAATGTTTGCGCATACCAAAAAGTCAACAAATGCAATTTCAACACGACATTTTCTCTTTTTTTCCAGATTGTGCCATTTATGTGTTTAGCTCTTTTCATTGTTTTTTTTACATATTGATAATTTGTTTTTGTGTTGAATCTGAAGGATATATACAGTATAACCTCGCTCAACGCAACCCTCGATGAACGCAACTCCTTGATTATTGCAACACCTAAGTGATTTACATTGTAGACTCTGTTAACGCAACTTTAAAAAAAGCAGTACTCAATTATCGCAACTTGAATTTTTTAACTTTTGATCTAGTTTCCTTTGACTTCTTTTTTGATTTTGAAATGCTTCTTTAAATGTTACTGCTATTCCTCAGAACAAATATATATATGTATGTACAATATTTAAGAACTACGTGTACATTTATTACGTGCTTATCCAGTTTAATTAAATTTATTTTACGACCGGTTGCTTTCTGAGTGCTGCAAAATGCCAGTTGTCAAAAAACGAAGATCAAGTGGAAGAAATTGAAAGCGCAGACGAAACCAATGTTTCACTCCACCTGTATCGAAGATTAAGGTTAGCACTGCTTTTAGTTCATTCAGCACTTGTATTCAATGAAAAATATTTTGATTCTTCAAGATCTTGGCGAAAATGCAGTGCAGCATACAACAAAATGGTGTCAAAAATTTCATATTTTGAAAAATTATTTTACCAAAATTATATTCTAAGTACATACTACGTACATTACTACGTCAGAAAAATTTATTTTAGATTTTTTTGGTTTTAAGTAAAGAATGCAGCATTTTCAATCAAATACTTTTACTCTCACATTTTTTGACTCGGTTTTTGCAACAACCTCAGTCATCGCAACTGCCCGAATTTCTATTTGTTGCGTTGAGCAAGGTTGTACTGTATTTGGAAAAAACCAAACATTTCTTGTTTGTTGATTATATTTACGATACTGCAACATAAGAAAGAAAATATAAGAAAAAGTGCCATTTATATGTCCATGGCTGTATATCGTCGATTTAACTGCAAAATCGTGTATCCCTTTCGGCACATTCTTTTTTTCTCACATATTATTACAACAATTGTGCTATATATCCGATTTCGCAGCAGACAATTTGTGCCACATGCGGTTAACCATTTTAAACGACAAAATACTCGTACCAACATATTTTAAGTAACATCAGATGAAATGCTGTTAAAAGCTTTTCTTTTCTTTTATAAATGATTTTGGTATGTTTTCTAGAAAAATTTGCTTGGAAAAAATTCTCAATAGCAACCCTTGCTCCTATAAAGAAATTGTCACGATTTTTAAAATCACCTTTTGAAATTTCTCCAGCTGCAGAATGAACTGATGTTTCTGCAAAGTTGTGCCGCTTTTCAAAGACCTCTCTCCAAATGGAGATAATTTACTTGCAGAAGACATTTCCGTGCAAACGCATAAAACTGCATCCGTCGATGCATTTTGAATATCTGTACAAAAAAATGTGTCTTCATTTTGTAATTGTAATTTAAATTTTAAAAACCAGGCATAACTTTTTCAATAAGGGAGGTAACTAATCTGTCTGATGGTGATTGTGGCAGTCTAAATCCAGCGATGAGTAATAAGTTGGTGGTGTCCCAAAATGGACTGGATATCACAGGATGGGTGGGTGCGTAGGAGGATAATGTTTCTCTCCTTCTTCGGTGTGAATAGTCCTGTGGAGAAAATATTAAATATGGTAAATTTGTAATTTTTGATATATAATTCGCACCAAGATTTTTTTTTTGGATTTTTGTTTTTTAAGGTTTTCTTTATTAGTTTTAAATTTCACTATGGCACTTTCGACCCAACGCGGTGGGTTAAAATCCTCCCTGGTTAACCGGAGCGGGCCGCGATGGAAACGATACCATAGGGTCTTGCAAAAATGTGGTAAACATACCAAAACAAAAAAAAAATACGGAATTTGGAAAAATTTAGCCATTTACCTGGCTACTTTGTTTGATTCCAGTCATTTTGTGAAACTTTATTTCCAAAAATGAATTTTTCACATTAACGGTCGCCCATCTTTAGGACACTTTTCGTCTAAGCTGCTCCTAACTTTAGTGAACCGAACTTTATAAAGCCGGCTGAAGATCGCTAATGAAGTTTCTCCCAATGACTTTGAGTACCTATCTTTGTACATATTTCATATGATTTTGTTAGTGAAAATTAAAATTAAAAATTAGTGAGGAATATGCGTTTTTTCCTGGACCTCGGTAAAAACTTACAACAGTATCCAGACACCACCAAAAATTAGATGCGGTCCCCTGCCCCAAAGTGAAAAATCCGTATTATTTATTGAATAATAATTAATAGCCGTTTCTAATGAGTTCAACTCAATTAAGAGTCTTTGAGCTTCAAATTTTTTGAAAGACTTTTGAATTAAATACCGGGAATTTTTTAAATACACCAAAGCCTCGATTTGCGTCGTCCCGATTCGCGTCGTTTTCGAAGTTGTGTCGTTTATAAATTTTCGGATTTTCAGAGTTGCGTCGTTAAAATTTAAATTTTCTTTGAATAATTTTTAAATATTTTTTTCAGTGCAATTATCAGGGCTTCAAATTCAAATTGCTTCAAATTCTAATTATTTAATGGGGAACCCAATTTTTATGAGTAAATCATTTGTTTTTCGATTGAAAATTAGTTTTAATAGATTTTTGATACAGAAACATCTTGAATTTATATTCAATTTAGTTTTAAAAAATTTTAATAACTTATCCGCAATGAATAATAAACGAAAACAAATAAGTTTGGAACCGAATCTAGAAATTTTAAAACGTTTTAAATCTGGTGAAAAGGCGATTGAAATTGTAAAAAAAATTGATTTGGCTCCTACAACTGTGAGAACAATTTGAACTTTTTAATTAAAACCATTTTTAATTTATATTTTATGAATCTTATGTTTTTAATTAAAAATGAATACAATTTTTGTTTTAAAAATATTAACATAAGACTTAAAAAGATAATGTTATTAAAAAATATCCATTTTTCATAAAACTTACAACCAGGAACCAGGAACCAATTAACAAAAAACTAGTACAAATACATACAAAAATTATTTCGATTTGCGTCGTTTCGATTTTGCGGTTCCAATTAACGACGCAAATCGAGGCTTTGGTGTATATGTTTTGGTACAAGAATAAATTAAAAAATCATTCTTTTTGGCCTAAGAACTAGTGAAAAATAATTTTTATATATTTGTGTGACTTTAAAAGCTTATGATATCTATGTATCTGCTATACACAGATAATCATACATTTCTACATGATTTATTTATAAAAAATTTTCTGTATTTTTGTGTTTGCTTCATAGTCAAAAATACGGTTTTTACGATCTTCATAACCTGACATGAAATATCCCCCCTTGGATGATTTATGCGCACCTTTCATACAACTAAAATACCTAAGACGCTATATCTATGCAGCTAAAGCAGACTTTTTCTACGATTTAGTAAGTCGGTTTTTTCGTAAAATTTCAACGAAATCGTCCGCGCCGGTTTGGAAGATGATACCAAGATCACTGACTTTGACGTTGTTCAAGAAGTGAATATGCGGTCGAACATTAAATTATTATTTAAATACATACATTTACACATAATAAAAATTATTATTTATATACTATACACACATATATACATAATCAAATCAAAATAAAGATAGTGAGGAGAGTGCCAAATCACCAATGCCTTTCATTTCTTCTCATCAAACCTTTTGAAATATTTCTAAATGAAAATGGTTAGCTAACTTATGACGCACAATGAATGCTGAGCGGGTTTCTGAAATTATTTAAAAATTAGCTTTAAATATGTATTTTAACTTGGTTTTAGGTAAGTATAAAAAGAAAAATCTTCCTCGGATGTAAATATGGTAAAACCATTTAGTTCTCTGTAACTTTAGCATCTTGCGAAGTTCAACGTTACCTTTCTTGTTGAAATTCAAAGATATTAAATTGTTTTAATATTAAAAAAATTTAAGTACCTTCAGAAAACCTATTTGAATTTAAAATAACTAATATTTTGTGGAAGCTATAATTTTTCAGACATACCAATATATGTAAGAGTTTTTAAAAATTTTACAGAACTTCCAACATTTTCGATGAAGATGAATTGAGAAAAATCGTATCAACTTAGAAACTCTTGCCTTAACTTTAAACTTTAAGTCATCGTCCGAAATTTCTCTTTAACAAGGTCGTAAATTGTGTTGAAAGAAAGCTCAGGAAAAAAAAAATAGAAATGGAGTAAAATATTGCGACGTTTTTCAATTTGAATGCTACGGAAAATTTGTCAAAATTATATAAGAAATAGCAACACTTACCCATGCAAAAAACTTTATCAATAGTTTCGTAATGTTGAAATTTTTACATAAAGTTTTTGTCAATTTGCGATCAGAAATCTAAGGTAACCACACATAGTGTTGCTTTTTTTGCTCACATTGTCCTGTATTTACTGGGTAGTATAAAATATATGTATGTATTTATGTTTTTAACCAATTTGACTCTTTCAGAAGCTGTGAAACTAAAAAAATTGGGCAAAAAATTTAGTGCTTCACCGAGGCTGTGAGCCAACCTCGTTCAACGAGGCGAGACCGAAGCGAGAGCGAGGCGAGGTGGAAAAATAAATATGCCTCGCTTGACCGAGGCGAGGTGAGGTGCCGGTGTGATCTCGCCTCGGTCGAGCGCCTCGTTCTCGGTTCTCGGTTCTGAGAACGAGGTGCCTCGCAGCCTCGCTTTAACACTAGCTCGTATCGGAAGTAAGTGTAGTATTTTTTGTTTTGATACTATTTTTTGAAATTTGACTCGATATTTATTTATTGGAAAGCATAGATAAGGCTATAAAACTTTTAATTTGAGTGCATCTTTAGGGTGGCCCTCATACAAAAATATTTTTTAAATATGATTTTCACGAAGGCCGGTCAATCGATTCACACCGAATTCAAACCACGTTGCTTTCACATTAAGAAGCTCAGCTTAGGCTACTTTTATTTAGAGTCCATATATTTCGTCATATCTTCGGTCTATAGAGTCAGCAGTACTAAAATGATATCTAATCGAATGAGAGTTAGAATAATACCGTTACTCCACTTTTTTGTTATTATTATATGACGAAAGATTTAATAAGGGGACCGCAACGTTCGGTAAAAAACTTTGTTATTAATGTCCAAAACCGTTCAACCGATCGCCTGAAGATTTGGCATATGCCTATGTTTCTTATTAATTTCGGAAGGTTCGTAGCATACTTTGGTATTATCAACTACTTGACGCAGATGAATAAACTTTTTTTTTATATCTCAGTACATATACATATAACTCTTATAGTTTGTAAAAGGTTCGTAGCTTAGCTTGATTTGAATAAAAATGGACAGTGCCACGCCGTCCCATATAAGAAAAGAATTAAATTCATCATAGCTCATCAATCATCATATATGACTCAATCCAACAAAAATAAAATATATTTTATTTTACTTCTTGAGGCGTAGCAACGCGTCCCGGCTTTGCTAGTTGAATATATCGTTGGCATACAGCAAAATTGACCATCTACAAAACATAAAATTTTGTGTTTTTGACGTTAAGTACACAAATTTAAGTTACTAATGTAAGAATATACTCTTATAAAAAACACCTTATCAGGTACTGTATACATTTTTTTAACTACCGAAAATAATATATCACAAATTTAAGAGGATGTAAACATAATTAAACGATTAATTAGCGCCACCCACTTATTATTTGTTTGCAGATAGTCAATTCTGCTTGAATGCCGACAATATACAGGCCCGATAATTTTATTTCAGTTTAATAAAATCCTGGGTTCTTACCGAGGCGAGGTTTTGGCGAGGCGAGGCGAAGCGAGGCGAGGTGAGGCGAGGTATGTGATTTCAAGACCTCGTCCGAGAACAAGGCGAGGCGAGACTCAAATTTATAAAACGAGACGAGACCGAGAACAACTAGAACCTCGCCTCGCCTCGGGTGAAGCACTAGAAAAATTCCTACCGTCCAAAACTTTTGAACCTTGGGTGTCGGAAACAATACTTCTACCATTTTCTTATTTCTATCCATGCTGTGCATATTCAAGTATACTAACTAAAAGAATTAATTTGCAAAAAAAAGGACTGGCAATCTGGCTGATATGAGTGAAATTACCAGGGCATCAACTTACTTATTAAAAGCGTGTTTTCAAAAATATGCATATCATATAAGTGAGTGACTATTATTTACTATGTAATAAAAAGTAAAATTTTGTAATTTCTTTTGCACAAGTTATCATATTCATATATATTTCATTAGAAGCAGTTTCATTTAAATGTTTCTGTGACGTTTCAGAAGGTGGATGTCGACACATTGCAGAAAGCTTTCTGAAATTATGTAAGATTTCATGTGGAAGACTTGCAAAACGTTGCATGCCAAGTGGGTAGTTTTCAGGCACGCAATATTCAAATGCTATAATAAATATAGAAGAGTTGTAGAAAACATTTTTATTGAGTAAACTGTTACACATACTTTTGCTAGGGATCCACGGCTGTTTAGTTGAATAGTAGAAATTCCAGTTCTTCCCAAAATAAAATTATTTATTCTTAAAATAATGTAAAAAAAAAAATTTGTGGGAAAAAGAGACATTTATTTTGAAAAAAAGTTAATGATCTGGTTTTTTTTTTTTGGTCAGCAAAATTAAAAAATTATTAATATGTATAATCGTAAAAAAATTAAACTTTTGTGCGGAAAAAAACTTGATTTTTTTTTTTTTATATTATAATATTATCATCCAATTGCCGGCTTTATTAGAAAATCTTCGATTCCTGACGGGCCCCCGGCTTTGACATGAAGTTCCGGGCTTGGCCGGGTCATATCCAGACACTTGGCAACCCTGTATGTAACTTAAAAACAGTGAGTAAAATTGTTTCAGGATGCCTCAGGTATACATGACTCAGTGGTTATCTTATCAGATAATTCTCTCCATGAGTGCCTGGATATACAAACACAAAACTCCGCAAAAAGATAGATCCTAATGATTTAATACCAAACATTTTTGCTCTTCTTTTTACAGAAAGTTGAAAATTATGAATGGAATTAAGTTAACCACAGAAAGTGCGAACACTTTATGAAATATCAAACGAAATTAATTTTCCATAATATTTACAGAACTTCTTGTTGCTCTGTCTGTCGGCAGCACTCATTCACACGTTTTTAATCTAAGAAAACTTTTCTTAGCTGCTTTGCAATCCCTTGACATTTTTCACACTTTGCGGCTTAAAGTTGGCGACGATGCTTCGTTTAATATGCGTGCAAGAAGTAGTAAGGCGGATAATGGAACCATAGCCAAGTACTCAAGGGCGCCAAGCTTTTTGTTTCAATGGTTTGGTTGGTATGTTGAGGAAATTTAAAATACGCAAAAGTGAAGTAAAATTCTAACTGAGAAAGAGTCTGAGACAGATTTTTAATGGTATTTTTCTTTGATCTTAAAGAATATCGCCCAAGTTTATATGCCCTGCAGGGCATTGCTTTTCTTCCCTATGTAATGAATTGCAAGAGAAATGTTAAATTTTAAAGTGTCGTTCCTCAACTATTATTGTGCTCCGTTTTCCCCACTAATGTGGTTTTGAAAATCGTACAAAAATTTCAAATTATGCAAGGTGTGTTCATTTAGAAAAATTCAAATATCTTGGTTATGAAATAAGAAAAAATGATGTGCTGCTTACGGCATTCTTTTAGGCAATTAAAAACTCATTAAAAGTTATGTTCCACATGATCGGTGGTAAAATAATATGGGGCGATTTTGTAACTTTAAAGTAGGATATCGGTATTTTTCCACTTTTCTCCGCTTAATTTTAAATTTTTTATGAAAAAGAAATAATATGTAGAAAAACTAATCACGGACTCAAATTTCTCAATCGATACTAGGCCGGAAACCACCCCCACTTTGTTGGAAAATTTAATAACCTCTTTAACTTGCACTATTTTTAAAATCAATATTTTTAAAACTTCAAACAGGGTCGTCAATCCAGTTTTCAACATTAATGAAAATCCCTTTGATGGGCTTTGCCTAGACACACAGGACTATTGTAATGTGCTGACATATCAATAAGTTTTTTTTTTGAATCGCTCTAATGTAGAATCGTAGAAAAAATAGCATTGCTGTAGCTTGATATTTTAAAGCGAGAAAGTTATAAACGTTAATGTATCCATATTCAACACAGATTGAAGATAATACACAAAAACAGGGCGTGTCACTCCTCATTCAAGCAAAATCTTAATAAATCTTTACTGAAAGTCAAAGGACTAAGCAAGTACTTGATATAAAGTGAACCACTTTAAGCAGGTGGGCGTAGTTCTCAAGCAAAAGCTGTTCAATATATATAGATACGAGAGGAGTCATAAAAATAAGATACACAGATTGAAACAAATAAATAATGCACACTCGCCGAGTTTGGCCACCACTTTCCCTAACTGAGACCTATATCCGTCACTCTTATGTACGCCTCTTTAAATTTCTTTGGATTTTTGCTTAAATATTTTTGTGAAAAAAATATACTGCGCCAAAGTCATTTCCACCCATTCCTTAGTTAATCATGTTTATTGAGTGGCAAACATCCAGACAGAGTTCCTGCCAATATGTTGACATAATAAATTGCAAAAGCACTCAAGCATTGAGCGCAAACAAAAATCTTTTGTCAATAATCTTTCATGTTGACGAATCCCATTCGTCACATCTATAGTAAGTACATCCTCATCACTATTACCCATTCATATGAAATCCTCAAAAGGACTCTTTGAAATAACACGAATACTAATGAAAGTAGCCAACCAACTTGTCTTCATTACAAACTACTTCAATGAATGATTAGTTCACACAATCAAAATTGCAAAGACCAGCAACTTCATGTGCTTGAATGTCATCCGCTATTGTCCTAGGATTATGATGTTCTTCCGTAATCCTCAATAGCGGATCGTGCCTTCCATTCATGCATTCATATCACAACGGAACGGTGTACAATCCAGCGACCACCCACCATCAGGCTGCTTCGTTTAATCACTCGCTCCCTCGTTCATGGGTTGGGTTACTCGTTCATTTATTTGGATCAAACTGCTGCATTATTTGACCTAGTTTTTCCTACTGGCAGACCGTTACAAAGTTGCTCCTATAAGAAACTCAGTGATGTCTGACTGTTCAAAATGACGTCGACAACAGCAATTAAATCATTGTCGTCGCTTTTGAAAAACGAGAGATTTCACAACTTTGGCAGCTTAAAAAACTTTTGGATGCTTTTTATTTCATGCTCGGATGATGTACATTAAGGCAGCGCTACCAAAGAAATCAAAAAGGAGCTGATCGAATCCATTTCAAAACATGCAGGCTAGCTGACTTCGAGTTGCGGAATTGATTGCCGATAAAACTTGTACTTTTTCAGAGGACACAATACAGAGGAAAACAATTTTTAAGGAAGCTATGCGCGTTTGAATGTTAGGTGTCAAAAATCGAATAACCGCTTCTATCCTTACCAAATTATCTTTTCTCAGAGTCAGGCTTGCTTTTGACTCGGCTTATTGCGTTAATTGCATTCCAAAGCCGTAGGACGCGTAGTAGACTGCTAAGCCGTTAATTGGAGATAAAAGCCGATAATGGTCGTTAATTGGAGGTGAAATTAATTTTATGTAAGAAAACCAAAAGGTCATACATTTTTTCGTTAAAAATAATGTAGTACCTTGTACAAATTATTTAATATTGCTGCCTAAAAAAAGGACATCACTGCTCAGAGTCCTTAAGAAATTTTATTAATTATAGAAAATTGGGGGAGTTATGGCGTTTTTTTATCGAATTAAACAAAGTTGATTTTCTCAAAACCCACATCTTTTTTCACTAAAAATTATAGGGCACATTTGTACTAATACTCGTATGAGAAGAACTGCTACAAGTTTCATGCGGGCCAAACGAAGTTCGAGGTCAGCAGAACTTTTTCTCTCAAAGCCGATACTTCACTTTTTTATGACCTTTTCTAAGCTAATTTACAGTACTTTTTTCAAATATTAAACATTGGAAATTACTTTTTGCAAATCGTTCGCTTACGGCATTCTATTAAGTTGACAAAATACATGAAAACTGATGTTACACGTTTGCGGTGGAATTTGCGATTCCAAAATAGAAACTCTGTATTTCATATAAGAAAAAAGAGATTATGAGGAAAAAATAATCACAGATTCGCATTCCCCGCCTGAAAATAGTTTGAAAACCATCTCTATTTTAAAAATTTTTAACGGCTCTGATGCAGATACATACACTTAATTGAATAAATTTGATATGAGTGACACAAAAATTTGATATTAATTAATATTCAGAAAATAACCCAATTAGCAAATGAAAGATTGATTAAAACAAACGTGGATATGTTTTGCCAACAGCGCTCATCTGAATAAATTTTCAAAAATTTTTCGCTAGTAATGATTTGTCAAATTACAATTTGAGAGCAATATCATGAGATGAATGTGAGGATTTTGGAGTAGATCGACTGTCACTATATGAACGATTGAGACGCTTTTTATTTAAAATATATCGTAGCTTTTATTGTGGAGGATATGTTTTCGCATGTAGATTTAGTCCTTAGTGGCGATATGATCCCAAATCAGCGTCCTGCGGCATTCAGTGTTTTTCTTGGTCAAATGACCGTTCCTATAATGGTTTAGGATAGCTCAATTAGAGACTTCAGTTAAGGGTGAACGGAAAAGTCTACAATGAAATACAACCCAATGGCAAAACTCCCAATGAAAAAATGGCCAAAGATACGATATTAGAACCAAGGTGAAGTAATGAAATAATTCCCAGGCAATATGAAATAGTCCCCTAGCAAATAAATAAACTAACAGCAAATGCTTGGGCCTTATTTCATTTTAAATTTACTCCCTGCGAAATAACCCCCAAAAATAAGTAAAATAAAAAATTTAAATCCACGGCTCAAAATGTCATATTCAATGGCAAATATTTAATGAAAACGGATTGTCATATGTCGTCATTTGCGTCTGTTGTCTATTATAACAGTTGATATGGCAGTTAAGTCAGTTGTTTTTTTCATTTGAAATTACATAGTGAAAATCAGGCATTAGTGATTTGAAAAGGAAGGAAAAAACTGTTAAAGATATATATTTTATTCGGCTTAGTGGGCTCAAAGTTCGACTTTGAATACCAAAAAAAAAATTTTTTTTTTATAATAATTATAAAGTTTAGCAACACTTGAAAATTGTATAGCGAAGCAATGTTGAGTAAACAGGTTTCCCAGCTTCCACACGGAAAAAACAAGAGCTCGAAATTCTTGCAAATATTAATCAATATTACAGAAATATTAGTAGGATTTTTAGTAATCTAGAAACGGTTCGAGTTTCTAACAAAAATTGCTAAGCATTATAAAAAAATTTTTACAAAGTAGATATTAATTCAACTAAATTCACATTCTTGATTACTGCAATAACTTATTGCATTTTAAAAAGGCTGTACTATTTTTTCATCAAAAGATGTAATATTTTTAAAAAGTACATAATAAAATTTTTATGATGAAATATTTAATAATGAAATTGATTTTTAGAATTTATTACATCAGCTATGTAATTTTTTAATATTATATCAAATTAAATCGTAAGTGGGGATATTATACTCTAACATAGAGCTTTGACTCTGTAGAGTTAAACTTACTAATAATATATTAAAAATTACATGGTAAGAATAAAATATTTTTTCCTAAAAATTAAATATACGAGTACATACGCGCATTCATGTATGAATGAAAGACAAATTATTTTCCAACAGTATTTATTCAATATTTTTATATCAATGTTATATAATTTGCAGCTGCATATTTTAAATAAAATAACGCTAAATTTTAAATACATCTACATTTATATATGTAATATATAAATAAATAACCTTCAAATGCATCGATGAGGTGAAATAAATTCCACGCAATTAATGGATGTGGGATTTTTTCTACGTAGTGTATATTCTTTGCAAAATCGTTTATATACAGTGTCCGTCAAAATATTTCGGGGGGGGGGGGCGGGTTCTATCCCCTAGCATCCCCCCTAGATACGGCCCTGACGTCGACACTTCTCAAGTAACTGACTAAGCTGAACATCATAGACTAACTAGTTAGTCTACTTAGTGTTGAACATTATACCGTTACTTTTTAATGTCATATCGGACAGAACTTCCAACAAATAACTACATAAGAAACATTTCAGAGAAATGACAAAGGCATTGAAATAAAGTCACTGATTCTCTGAATCTATTATTTTGAATAAAGGTCCAACACAGCCTAGCTAATCGCTTACATTTCTATTTTGTTTATGTTTCGTACCATGCAAATGAAACACATTCTCACAGAGTACAAATAAAAAATAAAAGAGAAATGAAATTCAATATAATAAAAATTACTTATCTTGATTTAAAATATTAATATGCATGGATATGAATTAATTCAATTATACTTTATAACATAAGAGTTTATAAAAATTATTTTCTATAAAATAATTTTTCTACAGCTACTTTTTATAAATTATAAAGCGGGAATCACAAATTACAATATGAAATGTGCTCACATTGATGAGCGCTTTAGGGGCCATCCATAAACTACGTGACCGAAAAAACCTTTTTTTTATATCCCCCCCCTATAGTGACGATTCGTGACTTTACTCTATTAACCCCCCCCCCCTCCCCCCATTTAATTACGTTGCAGCATGATTTTTAAAAATATTTTCTACTAATGAATTTTAACTTAAAATACATGGTTTATTAACAATATTAAACATAAAACATTACATTTTATATTTTAATAGATATAACATATTTAAATGAATAAATAATTTTCAATATTTAAATTTCTTCCAAGAAAGGAATTCCCTCATCTATCCAAGAAGGTATATCCTCAATTAAAGTAATATTTTTCTCTATATTTAATTGTTCGTCTTCCAGTTCAACAGCTTCTACATCTTCTATATCTTCTACATCGATCCACTCTGGTGGATCGTCATTCGAAATAATACATAAACGTTCTCCTGATCGCTTACTCAATATTCTCAAAGGTTGAACTCTAGAAACGCTATCTTCAGATTTATGTATTTATTTTCTAAAATGATACGTGGAGCTTCTAAATTTACTACTTAATCTGGACGTTGAATTTGAAAACTAATTTATATTTTTATAATTTGAAGTCACGTAGTATTTCGCGAAACTCCCGCCCCCCATCTTTACTTTTCGTAGTATTTTTCATGACCCCCCATTCTCCCAAATCGGTCACGTAATTTATGGATGGCCCCTTAGTAAAAAATTCTAATGTCGCAATTTATTAAAATTTAATAAATTCTTTGTATAATTTCCAAGTTTCAGGTGATAAATAAAATGAAGAAAATAATTTTTTAATATGCACTTAATAAAAAATGTAAAATTAAATTAAATACAAACTAAAATATAAATTTTTATAATGATTTCTTGTCTATTACTGCAAAAGAGTAATATTTCTTCTCAGCTTTTAGTTTTTGTATTCTTCTATTAATTTTTGTTAAAATTTGAGCTTGTGTTTTCTCCGTACAGAAGAACTGGGTTCATTTTTGACTTGAAGATTTTGATCCTCGTTCTCGTTGACAGAAACGAAGACTGACAGGCATTATGAAACGGAGCGAAGACAATTTCGCTTTGTTGATTATACAACATCAATACTATGGTGCAAATAAGATATGATGTCTCAATATCTTTTAGCAATTCCATGAGCGCTACGCTTCACTTTAAATAGTAAATTTCGTTTGTATTTCTTTTATTTCAATAAATTTATTTTAAGAACTTAACGCAAGATAAAAACATCCGAAATAAGGAAAATACTATTAAAAGCTATGCCTCTTAATATAATAAGAAATTGTGTGATGATCACTCTAAAATATGCACCTTAAATAAAAGTTTTATAGCCTTAGCTGTACCTCTTAATATAAAAGAACGTGATATAAATTCCATGTGAATCGATTTAGTGGCCTTTGTGAAAATTATACTCTGAAAATATTTTTGTATAAGGACCACCCTAAATAAAAGGTAGATAGCCTACAACACTCACCTGATCGAAAATAACATAGTATAAAAATTTCAGCAAAATCGGGCGGATAGTTTTCACGTCCATAAAAGACAGACAGATACAGACAAAAACTAAATTTTATATCGTAGATATGAGTGCCACCCTGAATAAAAGCTTTGCCTAAGCTATGTCTTTTAACATAAAAACTTCGTGGAGTAAATTCGGTGTGAGTCAATTAACCAACCGGTCTTCGTAAAAATGATATTTCAAAAAAATTTTGTATAAGGGCCACCCTAAGTATGCACTCTAAATAAAGGTTTTATGGCCTATAACACCTACCTGATCATAACTAATATGCTGTAGAAGTTTCATCAAAATCGGCCGGATAGTGTTCGCGTCCACAACAGACAGACAGACACAGACAAAACTGAATTTTGTATGCATAACTTCATAAATAATTTATTTTTATTTTATTTGCATTACACATTGCAAAGATCACTAAAATTTTATTAGTCACGACTGCACTGTCCTATTTTGATTTGTGTGACCATTCTCAAAATATTCAATTTACATTGGAGACAACCTCAACTCGTGATTTAACGAAACCGTGAACAACTTCCGCATAATGCTGCCCTAAGCGGTGATAATGAAGCGAAATGAGAATTTCACGGATCTTAGTTTTTTCCTCGATCAATCAACTTTTTATAGTGGAGGCCAATAGTTTTAAATTGGTCTGCCTCCGTTAAGGCTTTGCGATATGATTTTTTTTTTTAAATTTGCATACATTTTATGTGATACCTACGTAGATCAAAATATAAACCGCGATTTGCAAATCACGACAGTAAAAAGGGCATGAATTTGCAAACATCTTCCAAATATAAGTAACCAGCATTAAGTAACGCTAAATGTGGACCGCAATATATCGTCCAATGTATGAATTATTTCCTATACATTTATTTATTTAAACATAATTATAAACATCAATACATGTACTAGTATGTATGTAGGTAGATACTCGTAAATACAAATTCATTTTGCAAAACCAATGAAATGAATCCGATAATGTAATATTGCAAATTTATAAACAGATGCTTTGTTTCAGCTTCTGTTAAAGTTAATTACAATCCAATTTAGTGGAAAGATTACCCATCAGTACTCATTTAATTTAATATTTCTCTATTCCACAAAATTTTCTGTGTTGGTAATCAAATAACTAATTAAAGCTTTGAATCGCTTTTGTGGCTATAAGTGGATATACATTATAGTGTAATTAATGCAATTACTTATATACGTATGTGTGCTATTACTGTTTAAGCATACATGAACAGTAGGGTGGGTCAAATTTTTTTTTCAATCGGCTAGGTCTTAAAATCGTAAATATCGTCATTCCGAATATCACTGTGTAGTTAAAAAATTTTTTAAGCAATCATAGAGGGTGCGCGAGTGCACCAAAATTGCTAATTTCCTGTGTTTCTATTTATATAATCGATGCTGGCACATATCTGTATGGATATATTTATCTCATATTTTAATTTGAGTGCCCACAGACATACCCTTCCGAAAGATCATATGAAGGTTAACTTTGCGCTTTTTATCGAGTGTTCGAATTAATTTAAAATTGTAAATTGTGCTGTGTTTTATGAATTTAGGGGCACTCGCGCTTCCTCTACGGTCGCTAATAAAAAACTTTGACTACACAGTGATGTAAAGAACGACCCAGCCGATTAAAAAAAAAAAATTTCGACCCACCCCAGTGTACATAATACACAGAATAATACACACAAATATCATTTTAAATTAGTTCTACCACTCAGATATTAGGTCTGTATCATCCGAAAAAAATAGATAAATATTTATAGTTTTAAAACAAAAAATGTATCGTCCGGAAAATATGTGATGGTTGAGAGAGAAAAAATGAGAGTAAAAAAACAGCTGATCACTTCCCCTCCAAAAAAAATTTAATTTTTCACCCAGAAAAATTTCTTGTGGCTAAAACATGAAGACTGTCAAAATCGTAGGCAACGAGACTAGAGACTCACTTTTGACAAGCGAGGGAAAGAAAATTGCCTGTCTCAATTGTATTTGCCCACTACTTGCCTCATAAAATATTTTTCAGCACTTCATTTTTTTCACTTGTGGAAAGGTTGTGCTAAGAAGGAGCAAAGGAAATTTTATTTAATTAGTGATCGGATAAAGCTGAAACCCATCATTTCTTTTAAAGAAATAGTGTAGTCCCGGTCACCGATCCGTACAATAAACGGATATGCCGCACATGTACGGTTTCGCTTACTGAACGCAGAGCAGTCCGGGCTGTTCGTAGTCGGTCACCGATCCGTACGATAGACGGATGCGCCTCTCGTGCGGTTAGGCGGGTAAGTGGGACCGCAGGGACCGATCGCAAAAAAAAAAAAAAAAAATACAACAAAAAGCTTGATATCAAACCATTTTTTTGTTGAATGCTCATTTGATTGAAAAGAAATCATGAGGTTTAATGTCTTCTAAATGATCAACCAGAAAATTTTTGAAATATTGTTTTTCGATGCGCACAGTTTTAAAATAAGTTATTGGAAATATTATTTTGGTAAATTTAAACCTTCCGGCAAATCTCTTAATTTTATACTAAGCAATAGTTTTAAAATGCACTTTATTCATTTAAATCAAATCTGGAAACATATATTGTGGCTCAAAACTACATTCGAATATATTGTCATCGGAAATTACATATATAGTTTTTTAAAACACACTACTTCTTGAAGGCCTTGCACACATTTTAAATTTTTAAGGAAAATAATGCACAAGATCTAGAAATTTAAAAAAAATTTTGGTAATTATATGAAAAATGCTTTACGTTAAATAACCTTTCGTATGACATCTTAATTTTGAAAATCGTTCGGGGGATTTTCAACGTATAACGATTTATCAATAATATTCTCAAAAAGGTTTCACCTAGCTCCTGAACCCTGCCATTATTTGTTTACTAAAATACGCGCAACTTTTTTGACAGTTTTCAATTTTCAACCATTTTTGTGTATCATCCGAAAATTGTGGGTGCATCGATTATATGAAAAAAAAAGATCCGAAAATTGCCCTAATAAACATATCGTAATATTTACAGACACACGTCAAATAATTGCGTGCGTCGGTAGCGTTGACAAGTCCTCCGATTTCAACAACATTTTCTTAAACGTTTTACCAAAAATTTATTTGTTTTTCCTAAGCAAATGGCGTGATAATTAAAACTGTTGGACATGTTTTTCATAAAAAAAAACAAAAAAAATTTTCAACTGTTAGTTGGGAATTTCAATTTGAAAGCAGAACACATACGAAAATCAATAAAATATAGATGATATTTCGAAAATATTTTGAAGAATATTTTTATAAAAAAAGTACATAGCTGTGCCAAGAATTTCAACGCGTAGCCTGTTGAACTTCGTTTTGAAAACTTTTACTCTCACGCTCTCAAAATGACTTCAATTTTCAATATGTACCTACGAGTAGTACATATGTATGTACAATTTAATTACATTAATTGCGGGTTAAATAAGTTCTTAGGATCAACTAATTTTTACTCGGCTAAACTAGTTCATCCGAAGCGTGTCAGGATGAACCAGTTTAGTCTAAGATAAACTGGAGTAATTAATTGCTTGAACGGCCTCACTCCCAATTTTTTTAAAATTTTTGTATATTAGGGTAAGAGGGCGTCTTTCGCCCGTGACTCAGGGCATATTAAAATCTTCCTAGTCTGAACTATTTCTCAAAACTAACTAATTATCCTAAAAACTAATTTATCATTTTATATACATATACACATACCTTCACAATTACACCATTGAAAAAACAACAACAAAACGCACACACGCATATCATCGTGCGCTTTGTCGGATCAGTAACGGATCCGAAACGGACGTCATATACGGATGCTTTTCGGATTCGTTTTTTTAAATAAATCGGATTCGAGACGACTTTTTTCTTTAATAATACGGATTTTACTGTACAAAAAATTAACGCAATTAAAAAAAAATTTTTTTTTCCCAAATCTAATTTTTTTTTTGAACATTTACTTATTTTACATCTATTTCTTTAATGCTATTTCAACTTATTTTTATTAAGAGAATATGATTAGAAAACATTAAGGAACTTAAATTTTTTTACCTGCCACCTATCATCAGAATTGAACCTGCGCGTACTGCGCCATGCCACTGTTCAAAAATGCTCATCTTAACCAACTCAGCTACTTCCATTATTTTTGTGACATACTTAAATTTAATTACTTCTTTATCAAAATGAAAAAGTGAAGATTCATTTTGAGCAGTTGTCGATTGCTAATTCAAATAATATACTTTTAGCCAGCAGAAAACAAGTAATGCGGTGGCTGATGTTGTTAAACTACGCATGCAACAACTATTGGATAAGCAGAGGGAAGAAACAGGTTCAAACCCCGGCGATGACACATTTTTGTTTATTTTTTTAATTTAGAGATATATAAAAAACAAAAAAGGAGTAGAGAACTGTATGATGATGGAATGACTCATACATATGAACATTTTGAGTATTTAAAATTTTATGATGAGATGCATACAAAACAATGGCCGTACGGGTATTTATGTGAGTTAGTGTATAGTATATGAAATAACAATTGACTACTACGAGTACATAAAATGAAAATTGAATTTTCACATTGACAGAATTTACTTTTAGCCTGTCGGATATATAATGAGATGAGCATCTTTGAGCAGTGGCATGGCATTGGGCGACCTAGGTTCAATTCTGATAGTTGATGACGAAAAAATAAAAATTTCTTTGAATAAATACAATACAAATATAATGCTCAAGGGTGTGCCGAAGCTCTTATGGGGCCAACCACATGCGATTTGGTCGAAAAATTCTACTTGAGATATTTCGATTTATAAATTGTTCAAAAGTGTTCTGTTTTTTAAAGAATGACCGATATCATACATAGATAACTGTCAATAGAGAGTTACAGCTGATGAGATCTTTAAACGGTGCCTTGTCATAATCTTCATGGACGTATTGACTAAAACTTTCTGAAAATTGGTGAAACGTCTCCAAAATAATTTTTGAGTTATGATCACTTGCAACAACTCGTTAAAAATATCGTGACGCCTCAATTAATATGGACATTGTAATTATAATAGTGGTAGCGCGTATATAATTATAATTGTATATAATTGTATATAATTTTTACAACATATAATGTATGTATGTACATCATAATTATTCTTCTGGAAACTTGACTACATTCGAATGCTTTTTTGTCAAGCGACGTCTAATTTTAGGCCGCTTCCTAAACGCTAATTCTTTATTACGGTCGTGATTCATTGTATGGCCTTTCAATTTGCTGTCAACTTCGTTCATAGCATTAGAACTGTTTTTTATTGAAAATCTAGATGTGTTCAAATGTCGACCAGAACTCCAAATGGTTGTTGTAATCATCTTTTAAAAGTAAAACATAATCGGGTTAGTATCGGAGTACGTGAACTGACTGAGGGATGGAAACCTAAATTGAAAAATTTGGAAGGAAAATTTTTGTGCAACACCTGCATATTTGCAACAAGTAAAAAAAGGAGGTCGTGGTGCTTTCAGAACCTAAAAAGTATGCTGAATTAGAGTCGAAGGTCATCTTGAGTTCAAATTCCGATTCCAGTGGTAATTTGAAATTTGGCTATTTGTTTGTTATAATGATTTTTGATTTTTTCGCGTAAATGAATTTTACTCTGATGTAAGTGACATGCAAAAAAAAAGCTTGAAGGAAGGAGATTTCTTCATTATTTTGGATTTCGCAGAAAATTTCACAATTAAGATTCAAGACGCGGTTCAGTTGTGTCACTGGTCAAACGCTCAAGCTACGTTGCACCCATATGTCATATACTACAAACTTGAAGATAAGATCGTGAAAGAAAGTTCAGTTATCATTTCGGAATCGAATAATCATGATATCGTTGCAGTCCACTTATTCAATAAAAAAATAGTTTCTCATTCAAGAGTAAATTTTGAATGTGTAAATATTAAAGAGATAATATTTTTTCTTTGATGGTTGCGCTGCTCAATACGAAAATAAAGCAAGCAGTGCTAATTTGCTACACTACGAATCTGATTTCAGTATAAAATGTTCTGAAAAGAACGAATGTAGAGAAGTGAACATGGATAATTATGATGTACATTATGTGTTGTAAAAATTCTAGTGAATTGTATTGAATATTCATGTAATAAATTATCGAATTAAATCTGTTTTGAAAATCCAAATCAAAAATTTTAAATGCATTTCGTTCGTGCATTACCGTCCAAACTGATTGAGGCTCAACGATTTCTTTTAACGAATTCTGATTTGGATGAGTTCAATGCATCTCCGTAATTTTTTTCCAGTCGGAGCACATCATTAAATCCAATTTTTAACAAAGAATTTGATAGTTAACAACAAAATTGCAAAATTGTTGGAATTTTTTTTATACATAAGTTCATATTATCTACAGTCTATCTTATTATCTACAGTGATTAAAAACTTTCTTCACGATCAGCCAAGCTGTTCAAGACTAATAGCATTTTGAAAAAAAACTTGATGAGAATTTTGATTGCCAATAATTAGAACAATTTTTACAAATCTTTCCGTACACTAATTTCTACCACTTGCAGTAATTGGTTCATGTAAAAAATTTATAAAAACATTTCAAGGCGGTAGGTTTCACGTATTTTGACCCAAAGGGGAATTTCAGCAGAAATGCAGCAAACATCTTTCCAATATGCTCATCAGTCTTTGGAAAGTTCAAACCATAGCCATTTTGGGAAATTGTATTTGGAGCGTAAAGGTTAAATCAACAAAACCGAACTTCGCAAGATGTTTCACTTCATTTTATAATTTCGACCAAGTACTGGCTTTCGCGTGTGGACGCCCCCATAAAAACTATAAATACAAAATATCTAAGCATTTCTATAAATTGAAAATTTCGTCCTATTTTAAAAATACATGTGAGTAGAAGTTTTGTAATTGCCTTAGCTATGCCTTTTGATATGAAAGACACGTGGTGTAAATTCTATGTGAATCGATTAAGTGGTTTTTGGATGATATTTTAAAAATATTTTTATATAAGAGCTACCCTAAATAAAAGTTTTATAGCCTAGGCTATGTCTCATATAAAAGCTACGTGGTGTAGATTTGGTGTGAATCGATTAACCGGTCTTTGGAAAATTTATATTTTAAAAATATTTTTGTATGAGGGCCACCCTAAATGAAAGGGTTATAGCCTCAGCTATGCCATAAAGACACATGGTGTAAATTCCATGTGAAAATTTAATTTTAAAAATATTTTTTGTATGACGGCCACCCTAAATAAAAGTTTTTCCTTAGCTATGCCCTTTAATATAAAAGCTAAGTGGTGTAAACTCGGTGTGAATCGATTAACCGGTCTTGGTGAAATTAAAATCAAAATTTAAGCATTAATTTTCAACTTTCTAGGTGGACATATACATACATTCTTTCCAAAAAAGATTAAATTTTTGTTTTATTTAGGTTGAAAACGTAATACATAAGACATTTTCAACTTCATCTATTGAAAGGTCAAGCCTTGTCAGTTGAAAGTGTAAATAAAATCTTAATCTTTCGTCCGAAATAATTGAAAAAGTTACACAGAAAGACAAAAAAATTGCTATCAAAGTTGAATTATTGAACGCATTGAGTTGAAAATTCGATCAAAAAATTTCTTTTTCGTCCATAGCAGTTGCAAAAATATCTTCCAAAATTGAATTAACTGAGTTAAAAACTCACAACAAAGCTTACTTTTTCGTCCGAAATAGTTAAAAAAGGTGCGCAAATGGATGAACGCTTGCGGCTGCATATTTCTGTTCTCTCAATTAAAAATACACCTATGTATTCTTACCTACGCAGGCTATTTTGTAAATTTAAATTGATATGGCAGTTAATAAAAAACAAAAGTTTTGTGCAGATAAAAAAGATGAATACCTATGAATTTATTAAGATTAGTAATGTATAGTCACCCGCAAGGTTAGAAATCTTGGAATAAATTTTAATGCAAGCGAAATAATACAATGATTTTTAATACAACTTTGATTACATTTAATACATTTGAATAAATTACAAAATTTTGTAATATATTTCATATTAAATTTTAAAAAATCATGTCCACTGGGATTCGAACCTGGTTCCCGTTTAATACAATGGTTGCATGCGCAGTTTAACGACATCAGCCAACGTAGTATTTTTTTTTTGGTTGGCTTAAAGTATACTTGAATTATCAATTGACAATTACGTGAAATGAAAATTTGATAATTCAATTTGATGGAAAAGTATTTAAGGCTTAAGACTTAACCAAAATAGACGTGACGAGACGTGACGAGTAAGTTCGAGCATATGTAAGCCAATGGTAATAGCCAAAATAAACAAACGTAACTGATCGAAAGTGAACGAAACATTTTGACGAGACAAGTTGTTCCGTAAGAACCGAACTTCAAAGCGTCACTACTCGTCATACCAGCTGTTTGCCGGCACACAACAATATTTTCAAAGTAAAATTCAACAATAAGTAATTAAAATGATAGATTTTTTATGTAATTGCTACTGTGAGGGATGAACATGGAATTTATATGAAATGCCATTCAAAATATGTAAATAAAAATAAGAGGAACAAAGCATGGAAAGGGTAGCTGCAAAATTTTGTTTCTTTAAGTTTTATCTTAAAATTTGGGAATAATGTAAATAGTTTATGTATGTACCTATTTATTATTTCAATCAATTTTATTAAATTCTCAGTAATTTCACGCATTTTTTGCTTTTGACACAAAATTTTTGGTTTGCTAAATATTTTTTATCTATGGGATTGCAGAACAGCTGATCTGTTTCGATTCGTTTGCTAACGTAGCATTTTGGATTAAATGTCAAAACAGACGTAACGACTACAAACGTTCGTTCAGCTGCTATCGTCTCGTCACGTCTATTTTGGTTAAGGCCTTAGTAGCTTAGTTGGTAAAGAAAAGCATATTTCCACAGTGGCATGATTGGCGACCTGGGTGTAATTCTGATCGGTGACGTGACAGGCAAAAACAAACAATTGAAATTTTCCTTTATAGTTTTTAAAATGCAAAACAAATAAATAACCAAAACTTACTGCAGCAGCATTATAGAAGAAGGATATATGGTAAAAATTTGTGGTATGGTATTAAAATTTAATACCAATTTTTATTTAAATTTAATACCAATTTTTAATAAATTTTACAAATTTGTATTAAAATTGAATTTTAATATTTAGGCAGTATTAAATTTTAATACAATTCTGGTGTGGTCGTATATGTAGGCCCAAAAGTATTAAAATTTATTCCAAAATTTCTAACCGAACGAGTTCTTTTTTGCTCCATACGCCACTTTTTGACATCTTGACTTAAGGCTTGTTCTATAGGTTTTGAATAATTATCTTTCCTAATGCTGTTGTCGCAATAGATTTTTTTAGTTTCTGAGATATGCAGTATCCACTTTGCTCCATAAGCAACATTTTTTAATTTCTTATATGCTGCAAATGCCAAACTTTGGATTATGGAGCAAGTTTTATATGAAACAAAAACTGTCTTACATGTTTAATTCTCATTTGCTCTTTAAACATTACTGAGCGATATGAACCATGCATAATTTATAATTTACTGAGTTATTATTTGCTCCAAAGATACTTATAGCAGACTATCATTATAATTTTATATATAGAGTTTTTCCTATGTCTTTCAAACAAAGTTTAAAAAGAGTTTTTTGTGCTTAAGTGCTCCATGTGTATATTGGGGTGATTCGATTTGTTTTTGTTTTCAGACAGATTTAATAGTTGCAAATACATCAAAGAAAATTTGCAGTTGAAAAAGAGAGCATAGTAATATTATTCACTTGCTCATCGAGCTTTTTAGTTTTCCATACGATTCATATGGGAAAGAATTGCTAACTAGACAGTTCCGTTTATGGATTGTAAAAAATCAATGTATTTTTTTTTTCTTTTTTTGTTTATTTTTAAAATAATATAATTCTTTTTCTGATGGGGTCAATCTCGTTGGTGTTTTCTTTATTAGACAAATGCGTTTGTTGAGTAAAGTAAGATTTTTTGCTGTACTTCTTTTGCGAAAAATAGCGAAAGTAAAAAGACAATGGTTTCAAATCAAAAGTTAACGAAAAACCAAAATGAAATGATATGCTTAATGACATCAAAACCTGTTTCCATGCACTTTAGCAAATATATGATATACGTACATATTTATGAAATAGAACCATAACAAAGCTTTGGTACAAAAATAGTATGTAGATTATAGGAATAATGTGCAAATATGGAATATGAATGTAACAGCATAAAAATATGTATGTCTATACAAACATGTTATATGAGTATGACTGAAGGGCCAGTAAGGCCATGAAAAACTCTTAAGATTAATAATGATATCGTATAAAAAAACTAAAATGTTCAATAGGCCCAGTCAATATTATTTCCTTGCGCAAAAACTTGTAACTATTAAACATGGTTGAAACAAAAAATAAGATATTTGAATCACGCTGGTGTATATCTCTTCCTTTGTATCGCTCAAATATTACAGTTTCGTTAAACATAACGATAAATCGTTTACCAATAATCCATTTTTTTTATTTACAATCGGAATTGGAATTTTTAAAAATTCCCTGAAAAGGAAAAGAGTAGCGAAAGTAGATAAGCACGCGGGCAACAGGTAGACTGGTTCCTACATAGTTCTGCATATTTTTAACAAAACTGAGTTCCATCTGCATGCAGAGATGCAGTATTTTAACAAAAATCATTAAGTATCTATTTTCTGCCGTCAACGAATGGACCCTGAATATAATTTTTGGAATAACAGCGGCTTGACTACACTATACCAAATAGTGGAGATACCATAGTTTCTCGTTGATAAATTAACCATTTCATTGCGACTGGGATATATCAAAAATTTCTATTTAAAACCACTAAAGGCGTATTGTTGCAAACATCAAATCTTAAGATTCTGTAAACTGTTGCATAATTTGACCAGCTGATGCCGAACTTAGACACCTCCTATCGCTAATATCATATTGATCCATGCGAAGAACCAACCATAAAGTGTAGCGTGCTGCTTTGAGAGAGCCTTAATAAAAAGGATTTCTTCTATTTCCTTCTTTCAAATACAAACGCACACGCAGTAACAAACCAACACACAAGTAATTAAAAATTAACATACGTAGTAACTTTTTATGTAAAAACAACTTTTCCTAGAGAAGAATTCGAGTCCTAATTTTCTGCACACTTGGAACAAATTAATGAATTAATCAGGACACGTTTTCACGCCGAATTCGCGTAGTATGCGAGATGTTCTGATTTCACAAACACATCAACACACAAACACACGCTCCCAACCAAAAAAATGTATGACTACATCCCAGCAAACTTCAAAAATTGATTAAAGAAAAAATCTGACGTGCTGGAGAAAAACCGCGAGACACGAGCATTTTTTAAACGTCTATTTTCAGAACATATTGAAATCGCTTTGAGTACAAACCTTGTCGAACCGCTCTATAAGAGCGTTATGATCGTAACTTAACGCACAACTACACATGAATTGAAAAGAAACTACCGGTGTGCTAGTGCCCAGCTCTAATTATGATAAACAAAAGCAAATGAAAATGATTAGCGATTCTCTTCTCCATTCAAAAATGGGCATGTTATTCATTTTGGTGAAATACCTTTATTATTCAATGCGGGGTGGACAGAGTTTTCGAACGAACAATCACATCTGTGACTTAGTGACTCAAACGAAAGAAACAAAATACCTTCTATGTTCAGAACGAGGATCTGTAAAATTGAAAATACAAGCGTAAAATGAATTAAATAGATAAAAATGGGCAACTAACTCCTTATAATAGTTACATGGTATCATCATTAAGCTTTGTTGGCCAACGTTTATCAATTTCCAAGCATACTATATTTTAGTTTTTGTATTGACCACTTAAGAATCATAGCAAAATATTAATGCTGTACGCAAAAATTCATCATTTTTCCCCTTATATGTTTTGTCATAATTCTTAACTGGTCAATGCAAAAAGTAAAACATAAAGGGTGTTTTTTTTAGAGGTATAGAGCTTTGAATTGAAATAAAACACAAGAAAATCGTTTTAATGTCCATCAATTTGGCTTTATTGGAAGGATAATTTTATGCCATTAATGTTTAAATATGATTTCGGGCATGTGGCCGCCGCGGCTGGCTCGAATAAAGCCAATTCTACAGGTCCAATTTTGAACCACTTTTTCGAGCATATGGGGCCGTATGTCGGCAATAACGCCACGAATGTTGGCTTCCAAGTCCCCTAACGTTTCTGGTTTGTTGGCGTAGACGAGCGACTTCACATATCCCCAAAGAAAATAATCCAATGGTGTCAAATCACACGATCTTGGTGGCCAATTGACAGGTCCATTCCGCGAAATTATGCGCTCATCGAATGTTTCCTTCAATAAATCGATTGTGACGTGCGCTGTGTGGCATGTAGCGCCGTCTTGTTGGAACCACAACTCATCCACATTCATGCCATCCAATTCGGGAACAAAATAGTCGGTTATCATGGCTCTATACCGGTCTCCATTAACGGTAACTGACTCTCCAGAATTATTTCGGAAGAAGTATGGCCCAATGACTCCACCAGCCCATAGAGCACACCAAACAGTCAGTTTTTGTGGATGTAATGGCGTCTCAAGGGTCTCATGTGGATTCTCTTCACTCCAAATGCGGCAATTTTGCTTGTTGACGTAGCCATTCAACCAAAAATGAGCCTCATCACTGAACAAAATTTTGCGATGAAAATCAGCATCGAGATCAATCTCATTTTCGGCCCATACACCAAAATCACGACGCATTGCATGGTCTCGCGGCTTTAATTCTTGCACAAGCTGGATCTTGTAAGGTCGCAAGCCAAGATCTTTGCGTAAAATCTTCCATAAAGTTGATGGACAAAGCTCCAATTGCTGTGCACGGTGGCGAATCGATTCATTCGGGTCCTCTTCAACATTTTGCTCTACAGCGGCAATTGTTTCTTCGGTGCGCACTGTTCGACGTCTCTGCGGATGCGTATTATCACATAGAGTAAACGTAGTGCGAAAACGATCCATGGTTAACCGAATTAATTGCTCTGATGGACGATTATGTCGACCATAAAATGGACGGAGCTTGCGGTAAACTTCGCGAACTGAACCATTATTTTCGAAATAAATTTTCACGATTTGCAAGCGTTGTTCTTTTGTTAACCTGTTCATGATAAAATGGCAAACCAAACTGAACATAAATGACATTAGAGTTGCCAGATTTGACGATAAAATGCCAGTTTTATCTCTATTCGAAAAACAAACCTCTAAAAAAAACACCCTTTAGTATGCCATAGTTTGAAATATTGCAAATCATGCAATATCCTATACAGTTTTCAAGTTATCAGAGAAAAACCAAAAACGGTTGGGCATAAATACTAGTACTAGCGCCAGACTCTTCAATTTTAGTACAGATATATTCCAGGTTCAAATAACAATTATTTGGAAAGTATAAATACAAAATGTATTTCTGATGATATCAAAAATGCTTCAAATTATTTACATATTTTATAGTTTTCAAGATGTTAGAGAAAAACTGTTCTAAACCGTTTTTAGAGAATTCGATTTTACTTCTTTTATCCCGAATGGGGAAAAATACCTCTTGCATTTTCTTCTCCCTTTCAGGGGACTCAAATCTGAATTTAAGCAGATCCGCTCACAGCCTATACTTTTACAACTGATAAAATTATTGCCGTGCGTTAAATAGCCTTGGTAAAACCGTTTCATATATTTATGTATAACTTTTCCGTAATCAAAAATGTTTGCTGGGAAAAGGAACACGTGTGTGTGTGTTACCAACAATATTTTAAGCCTGATGTAAGGCCAACTAGAGACGTTGACGACGTAAAACAGACACTTGTACCAGGTAAAACAAAATGCTCGTCACACAACCGCCGGCCACACCCACTCCAACAATCGTTGCTCATGAATGTTGCTACTGGTAGTTTGTTGGCACATGAATTATTTAGCAAACATTTTGTATTTCAGATTTGTAACTGAATGGAAAACATTCATATGCACGTTAATGCACAAATACATATGTACGCTTTATAGAGCACTCGCACATTAAAGAACGACGGAAAAACTCTCAATCCAGCAAAAGATAACAAGGTGGGAGCTTGCGAGTGTTGAGCCTTACCGCAGTAATCCTTTGAGGTATTTTAATGCGGAAAATCAAGTCTGTACTCACGATAGGGTAATAAACTCTAGTGTGGCGCTGGTTGGGAAGGGTTTTATATTTTTTTAATGACACTAACACATCCACATAGAGAGAGAGAAGAAATGCGTGTTTGGCTTTGATGTTAATTAAAGCATGCTTTTAGGGTAAATGTTGGTAGGCTGTGCTACATAAGAGATGTGAATCCACGAATTCAGTCAAAAGACAGAAATTGATTTTTTTTGTTTTGTTTGCTAGAAATGCTTGAGTCAAATCTAAAACTAAAAGGAAAATTTAACTTTAATGTGCTTACAGTAATTGCTATTTAATTTTTTGTATATTGCGAGCTCTCTTTATAGAAAAAGTTAAACAAAAATTTATCTTTGAGCAATTTAAGGAAACTGCCCGTTCTTGTACCCCTTTTAGCAGAATCAGACATCATCGAAAATTTGCTTAGCTGAGTATACTTACGGTATCTTAGTCTGAGATATAGAAAGTACATTTTAAATGAGCTTTAACCCACATATTGTTTTGCCAGACCTTTGAGACCGTCTGGATATTCTTGATCTATAGTCCTACGTTCAGAGTCTCGAAAAAGTTAACAATAGTCTAGACATTTTGGCAGGGCTTACACTACAACAGAAGACACAAAATCTATTTCTCAGCTTTAATTTAACGTTTCGTGTCATAATAATCTTTAAGAATTCATTTAAGTTTCTATATTTTCGTTTGAGGGATTGATTAAGAAAATATTGTTTTTGATAATATGCGCCCTATAAATTTTAAAATATTGGCAATCCATAAGTACGTGGTGGATGAAATGAGTATATTACAGTTACAATAGGTACAAACATTTTTTTGGGTCGGTTTTGCTTAAAAGATGTTAATGAGTTAGCTTGGTATGACCGATGCGTATCCCTCTAGTAGTGATGCCAATCACTATCACAATCACAATCCCGGCCTTATTCCAGTCCCGAAAATACCGGGATTAGTTCCATTAAATCCCATGATTAATTAAATATATGTTACGCTCAAAAAATTTCAGACTTGTTTAAAATATAATAGGAAGTTTTTATATGCAATTGAATTTTATAAACATAAGGAAAAGGCTTGATTACTTTAACGTATTGTATATATATAATAATGAATGCATTTAAAAATATTTGTGATACATAACAAAAATTTGTAATTTTTTTTACTGTTATGAAGAAGTTTTTAGTTTTTCAATTTATTGTTTTAAATAAATAATATTGGCACGTTATAGATAGTCCAATTATTTTAATTTTTCCCGACGTATAGGCTCATTTTTATTAATAATTTTTAGAATTCTTAAATCCCAGGATTGTCACGGGATGCCGGGATCGCATTATCAAATTCCGAAAATCCCGGGAGCAAAAAAAAATCCCAAAAATTGCACCCCTAATCCCTACATATTAAACAAGGGTGAAGTTTTGTTCCATGTTTGCTGTTGGCTTATTTGTGTAAACTCTTTTTTTAAAAATTTACTGACATAGTTTGCGTTTTTGTTACAAATTGTATATACAGGTGATGTTTTGCCTAGTTTTGCTACTTTATCTGCACATTCATTCCAAATTATTCTGGTGTGTCCTAAAACCCAAGATATTGCGGAATTATTCTGTTGATATGGTGAGCTTTGTTAAGTTGTCAGAATAGGGCTGCAAATCAAATTTTCAATTCTATTAATTTTTTTTTCGCAGCATTTTATGTAATTACATGAGCACATTTTCTTTTAAATTCTACAAGTAATTTAACCTTCCATTCTAATTAAAACTTTAGCTAAAGACAATTCTAATTCGGCCACTCACGGCATTAAGTTTTCTTATTTTCTCTTTGTTATTGAGTAACAAATGCTTTCTAATTTTTTTTTTTTTTTAGCTGATACTGCTATCACAACGCCAACTGATAAAATTGCGACATCATCGAAATATTGCTTAAATTTAATAAAGATAAAGAATCGAAGGACATCAAGGAAAACGCGTTTTGCTGTAGGCGACAAAGTGCAAAAACAAAAATTTTATTGGATTGGGTTTTATTACAACAAGACGACACAGCAGGAAAGCTGTTAAAAACTAAAAGTTGGTGCGCAGTGCGACAAAATGTTCTGTCATAAAAATGTAGCAGCAGGCCATATTGCCCCTAAGCATTTCTTAGCCACCTATCTGACTTGCCATTCAGTGAAAATTTAAAAAATATGTTGTATCTTTTTTTGAATTAAAATTTTGTTTTCTTTTTCATAGAAAAGGTGACAGTGGAATTTTAAAAATGAACTCAACAATCAGCAAATGTTGTTTTCTTCAGAGCAAAACGAAAAAAATAAAAAGATATTTTACAATTCCAATAAATACAACAAAACATTCCTTTCAATTTGTGCGAAACTCAGCGACGCCTAGCGCCATGTTGCTCTTTTTTTTATGGTGTCATGGGTTTCCGTTTTCTGCCTCAATATCTTATTGCCACCGTTTATCGCCACCCCGTCGTGGGTTGCATTTGTAATTTCGACAGCTTTTACGACGTGTCCCTGCGGAGTTTTATTGAAAAGTCACACCTGACAGAATGGAATTTCAATTCTTCTGATTTCTTTCATTTTTTATTATTTTATTCCATTCAATTGGGTTTTTTCCTCTTTTTACTTTATTGTTTACGTAAAAATCCGTTAGATAAACTGAGTTTACTTACAACACAAAGTAAATATTTTGACTCACTGGCTAACTGACATTTGCAACTTTTACGATTCAAAATCAGTTCAAGTTGCTTAACGATATTATTGGGTAAATTTATTTTTGAACAGAAAAGCAGAGTAAACACTAAAAAATTATTTAACTTTTCATTTACGACCCAAGGGCGTGTGAAAAGTTCATGTATTAAAAGTTTGAAATGTAAATAAAGTGCTGAGTAGCTTAGATCTCGTAGCACTAATAAAAATTCATGAAAGAAAGTAAGCTTTGCTTGCCAGTATGGAAAATAATGATTTTAAAAATACATTAACTAAATTCAGGTTAAGGGTACTTTCTTATTGTGATTGCAGCATAAAATAAGGCAAAATATGGGCATTTGCAAAGTGGATGAACCACTGAATCTAATAGTTCATTAATTAGCTTTTCAACCGCTTATTGAATTTAAAAGTGCAAAAAACACAAAAAAATTACACCGCAAAATGCGTTAAAAGAAAGTTTCAACTACCGCTACATGGCATCATCAGTAAGCTTTGTTAGCTGACGTTTAAGAGTTCAAAAGCATGCTACATTTTACTTTTCGCATTGACTACTTAAGAATCATAGACAAAAAATATAAACATAGTGTGCAAAATTCTACATTTTTCACGCCTAACTTCTGCTTTTGTAACCCTTTGGATATTACACATTTCTATAAGTCTAAATAAGCATTCTTTCCAATATAAATATAATATGTCGAGTTCGACTCGAAGAATGTCAGGTCTGGTAATTTAGAAAAATGGAGAAATTTTGGTTTTGAAATAAGATAACGACAAAGATGCATGAAAACTGATGTTACACTGGTGCAGTGGATTGTGGATGATTTTGCAATTTAAAAAATTTTTCATGTGAAAATATAAAGATGAAGAAAATCTAATTTCGGATTCGATTTCCTCTACTGAAAATATCCTGAAAACCAACCATTTTTTGTTGGAAAATTTGATAACCACTTTGGCATGCAAAATTTTTAAAATCAATGTTTATTTTCAAACGTAGACAACTTCAAACAGCTGGCGCTTAAATCCTTTGAGGAGCTTTGTCTAGACATGTGTCGCTATGCATATATATTCGCTGACACTTCTTAAAAAAAATCAAAATTGCTCTTTTATAAATAAATAAATTTATAAATATATTTATACAAATAGTTCTAAATATTTTAAAATTAAGAAGAAACTTCGGCTGCGTTCGAGTTGAATTATATTAATGTCTGCTTTCTTTTGGTTTAATTTTATTACTATCTTTTTTTAATGTTTTCTCTAGGAAAACTTTTTAAAAAAAAAGATTTTATTTTTGAAATAAAATTCAGAGATGTGTAAATTCTAAATTCTATATAAGTAATTCAAAGTACAAAATGTTACAGTAGTGTTGATGTTATTCAAATGGCAAGTTCTTGGTCATTTACGATATAATTTTGTGGGCTATCATAACACCCCCAGACGAAGAACTTAACCTAGTTTTCAAAGGAATAATCCATTGATCAGAATCGGGATGGGGTCGAGAAATTGGCAATGACTATTCGTCATTGCCAAACCCGTCGGAAAATCGTTGAAGTAAACAGAATTATGGCGCACGACGAACGACTGAAAGTTCAGTTGCCATTTTGTTTTCTTTAACGTAAATAAAAAAAATTGACACAAACTGATTCGAAATTCAAATAGAATTAGATCTAAATCGACGGGTACCCGTTGGCAGGTTTCTAGTCGTTCGCCGCAATTCTGTCACATTTCTTACTTCAAGTATGTTATAATTTATGACAGCGAGTAATCGTTGACGACCCCGTTCGTATTCTGTTCAACGCATTATAGGTAAATTGACTGAAATTGCTGTTTGGGAAAAATTTTTCTTTTTTATACATTGTCTTGTTATTTTGTCAATTCCAATTGTTTGTTGGACTAATTTCCCTAAGCGATCTAGTTCGTGCCGTATTTCGTTTGAACGTGTCGTCTCGTTGATCTGGCAGATGGTTTTTATATCTTTCATTGCTATCTAATTCTGACTGATTGTCCAAATGTTTGATGACTTTCATTTGATTATTTACTTGTTCTATTATGAGGAGGTTTTTAATTTCGATTATTTACTTTAATTTTTTGTGTCATCACTGGTGATATCGTCATTAGTATGGTCAAAAAGTACCTACTTCCAAAGATCTGGAAAGATTTTTCTTTCTTATAAATTGATCTTTGTGTAATAGTTTCTTCGGCCTATTGTATTTTTGTCGTTCATTTTCTCCACATTGGCTTTTTTTGCTATTGATGTCAGTTTATCTGTTGAAATGTTCTTTTGGAATTGTTCATTTATCGGCTGATCTTTTCTGTCTTTATTCATACAGTCTTATGTTTTGTTTTTTCTATCAGTTCAAAGATTTTTTCCGTGTCAGGTTGGTGATTTAAGCGCATTTTGATTGTTTTTTCTTGTGTCGCTAAATGTATGCAATTGTTATAGGCGTCTACTGCTTGTAGACATAAATCTATGTTGTATGAGATTGCATCGTTTTTTTTCCGTGATTTTTATATTCTAATGTTTTTGTTCAAAGATTTGCTGTGGTGAAGTGATTTCCTTTTTGTCTAAGAAATCGGTGAATAATTCTGATCGGAAGGATCCAAAGTCAAGAATTTTGTGGTTTACGTATATCTTAATACATAATATCGTAAGACTTTTTATTAATTGTTATGCGTTTCTGTCACTCGATTCTTCAATTAAGTACTTTGAAAATTCATCTATCATCGTTACGTATGGACTTCTTTGATTTACGTACCAGATGTATGATCATGGGGAATCGTAGGAGTATCTGTTTTTTCATATGGTAATTTCATTATTTCTTTTCTCATATTTGGGTAATAGAATGTGTTTTTTAAATCTAAGTGAGTTTTCTCATTTCCAGGACGATTATTGTCAAACCTGTGCTGTTTTGCTATTTTTCTGGTAATTGCTAGTAAATTATTGCTCATAACTAATTTTATTTCTTTGGTGTAATTTCCATTTGGATTTTTTCTCCATTGTTTGTATTTTTCTTGCAATTTTAGCATTATTTCTTCGTCTTCGCAATACAGTCCCACATGTGTGCGATTATTAACATTGTCTAATACTTGCGCAATCATGTCGTAATAAAGTTTTCATATGAGTAAACTATGCGTCTACGTCCAAAAATCCATTTTGATTCTGTGGTATTTTTGTTAACTTTTTCTTTAATGATCTGATGATCGAATGTAGTGATTTCTCGTAGATCTTAAAGTGGTCACTGTTGTCTTCGTCAGCTGAGTGTACTGTAGGTACAGGTGATTCGCTTCGTAGTCTCATTGGTTTAAATTTAGTTCTTACTACTTTTTTATGTTGACTATAGTAATGATCCCTTAAATTCATTGTAGTTGACAGTATTCTGTCGCAAATCATACATTTTACTGAAGCGTCATTGTGCGTTCTTTTATGTTGACAGAGTGATCTTCTGACATTCGTCACATTCAAATTGAAACTTTGTTTTATTTAGAGCATTAATTTCCATTGTTCCAAATAGTGCATCTGCATCTTGCTGAGTTTGATTTCACACCGTATATGTTTTGAATTTGGTTCTTTTAATCTTGCTAACCAAATGAGTGGTTAGTGATCTGTCTTTAATGTTAATTTCCTACCATATAAGTAATGCCTAAATTGTTTTACGGCCCATACTATGGTTAGTTATTCTTTCTCTATAATTGAGTAGTTTATTTCATGTTTATTTACTATTAAAGAAACGAAAAATAATGGCGTAATTACTTACCTTACTTGTAATTACTTCAGGACTATGTTTGACCTCACAATTGATTTCGGTTTTTCAAATGACTGTCTGTAGTCTTGGTCGTTTGGATCAATTTAAGCATCTTTTTAACCTGAGGGTCATTGGTTTTGCTATTTTTGTATAGTCAGGGATACATTTTCTATAACATCGCCTGAGTCCTTTAAAGCTTTGAATTTCTTTGATTGTCTTGGGAACAGTCTGTTTTTTAATTGCTACCACCTTGATTGGATTGTGATTTATACAATTTTTGGCTACTACATGTCATTTGTTTCTTTGCGTTAAAAGTCACTTTTATCTAATGAAAATAATTTAAATTTGCCTGTCTCAAAGTTTGAAATATATTTTCTAAATTTGTCAAGTGTTCTTGTAGTGATGTCGAGAAAAATAAAATGTCGTACATGTAAATAATACATATTTTGCACGTTGTTCATCATTTTTTAGAATGTTGCTGGTGCATTTTTCAGTCCAAATGACATTGTAATGACCATTGTGTGTCGCGAATGCTGTCTTTTCGCAATATTCTGGATCTGCTTTAATTTAATAAAGTCCTTTAGTTAGATCTAATGCCAAGAAATGATTTGCTCTTCCTAAGTTATCAAGTCAGCCGTCTATTGAAGGTATTGAGTACTTATCTTCGCATGTAACTTGGTTTAATTTCCTATAGTCTATAACTATTCTCGATTCTTTATTCCCTACCTTGTTTTCTTTTTGGGGACTACCCATATGGATACATAACAGGGTGAATCTGAATCTTGTTCGAACATTTCATTCATTTGTCTTTCTACTGCTTCGGTATATATTGTTGGATGTCTTTGTATATGTTTTAGTATAAATTCGGCCTGACGTGTCTCTATCAATTCTGTGTTTGATTTCATTTGTAAAAGTCAAATCGTCACCTTTCTCATAAAATATGTCAGAATTGCTTTGTATTAATGTTTTTATTTCTCTGGCTTCTTCACTGTTTGAGTGTTCTCATCTTAATTGGTATTCTTTTGTTAAAAGAATCCAGATCATAAGCATCTTGAATTATACAAAAAGAGGGCAGAAATGGAAAAGTGGTCGTGACACCTTACAGCTACCGTAAAATTTGGTTGAATATGGATCAAAAACGACTCATACAATTTTTATAAAATTTTTTCATTTACCATTGAAAGCAGTCATCAATACAAACTATGTCGCTTTGCTAGCATAACTCTTTGACGGGCGTGGCACCGCCAACAGTATTTATAAATGTTGTTATAAGAGAACTAACATTGTACTTGTCATAAAATTGGACGTGATAGATATTCTTGCTAGTATAAGGTATCCCCCAACCAAAAGTTGGCACAATAGTACCTGTGGACGTGGCACCTCCCACACCATCAAAAAACCCATGTTATATTTAGTGTACTATAGAAGTGATCCTTAAAAAATTTGCTGTAGAGATGTCGGTTAGTATAAACTTTCCTTTTAAATTGAATTTGACGGGATTGTTTCATAGGGCGTGGCACCTCTTATGTTAACAAAAAGTTGTAAGCTGACATTTCTTGACTTTTTTTAAACATTTTTTGACTTTTTCAACTTTTTCAAACATTTTCCCTTTTCCTTTCACCTTTTTTCAACTTCATTGAGCTTTCCAAGTCTTTTTAACACTTAATCATGACTTTTTTCAGTTTAAATTTTTCAAGATTTTCAACCTTATTCAACATTTTTAAAAAATTTCCATATTTTATCGACGTTATCAGCTTTTTTCAACATCATAACATTTTTTTCGACTTTTTCAATTTTATTCAAGTTTTATTCACATTGGTTGAACCAAAATTTCATACAAATGCGTGAACCAGCTCAACTTCTAATTCAATTGAGTGAACTTTTTTTGCGTAGGCTAAATTTGAAGGATAGATGCCGCACATTGCAAGCAGCTGTAGTCACAAACTTAAAATAATCAAACATATATGGCAACTTTGCTTGAATTTTGCAGAACCGGTTTTAGGTCACGCGAAGCCCTATGCATGCAGTAGGTGCTGAACCCAAATATTGAAATAAAGTCACATAAAAGCAAAAATATTGATAAAACAACAGTCATTGATCGCTGCTTTGGTTCTGCTTGTTCTTCACCTTCTTTCGTCGATATTTGTTTTATGCTCGGAAAACGAAAGCAAAACAGTTCAAAAGCGATTTTTCGAAGGCTAGGCCCCGTCCAACCGTACGAGTCTGCTGGCTATAAAGCCGGCTCTGATCTTAAAACAGAAGTTTTGTCAAACACTGTCACGCCTCCTAGTGCTCAGTGTCAGAATTATAAAACCAAAGCGAATAAAACAGCGCTTATATTCTATATATAAGCAACATTTTTGCCTTTTTCAACCGTTCTAACATTTTTCAACCCATTTCAACTTTTTCTATTTCTTATCGGTTTTTTTTTTCAACATTTTTCAATTTTTAAAAAATTTATTTATCTTTTTTAATATATAGCATATTTTTTTCGACTTATTCAACCTACATCAAATTTCTTCAGTAGTTTCATATGCTTACGAAATTTTCAGCGACTTTACACACGAACTAGAACTTTAGTTTTTAGCACTTAGGTAACTCAGAAGTAGAGATTTCAAGTGCGGTGTAGCTGTATGTTTTTTTCAACATGTTCCATATTTTATTGACATTATCGGCATTTTTCAATATTTTTCATAATATCTCAACTTTTTTAATTTTATTTCGACTTTTTCAAAATCATTCAACTTTTCCGAATTTTCCAACCACTCTCAACTTTTTCAACATTTTTCAACCTAATTCAGCTTATTAAATATTTTCCAAATTCTTTTGACTTTTTCCTTTTTTTTTTCAACTGTTTTGCACATTCCTTCGACTTTATCAACATAAAAACGAAAAACCGAAAGATGGTCGGTATCCTGGTACTTGAATGTTAAGCACTGAAGTATGAGAAACTTTAAAATATCAATAAAGTAATTTAGATTAGACCTAAAAGTTTGTAAATTTTTCTATAAAGTTTAAACAACACATTAAGTGTACAAATGAAGATTTTGTGTAAAATACTTTGAGTTTTCATCGAACACATGAGATGTGTACACTGTGTATATACATAAATGCATTAAATAGTATTTATAAAAATTATGTGTGTTATTTAACTGTTATTAATATAGCTATTTCACACATCGGAGTATCTATTCCTTAGAGTATCTGCAACGGAAACATGTGAGAAATGACATAACATAATTGTGAAATAGTGTTTGTTTGCAGCGCGAGCTACCATGGAATTATCCTTGTGCATATCCCTTGAAAATATTCGCACGCATATGTACAAATGTAGATTAGGGTGATCTAAATTTCTTTTTTGTTTCAAAAAAGTTTAATAAATGCAGGTACATAAAACAAAAATTCAGGTTCAAGAGAGCTCATTTTTGCTTACGTGTAAACTTTTAAAACCTGTAAACTCCCACAAATGGTAACACTGGTCAATTGTAACTCGTCAATCTACATCTGACATTCACAATGGTCAAAACTCGAAGCTGATATGTGTTGCCGTCCCTGTTGCTCCACCGCGAATGATCGCTGACCCTGACAGTGAAAAATGTCATTGCCAAAAGGCAAATTCGACGTCAGCAGAATTCTCACTCGTCATAGATTCACCAGGGGAAACACATCGCAGTTTGAAGTCTCTTTTTTCTACCTTACAATTAATTAAATTATACTTAAAACTAACATATCAATATTTTAAATCTAACTTAAAATAAACTTAAAATTAGTAAAACGGGAAAAAGTGTTTTGCATTTGCCGGTGAAAGCGGCACAATCAATATTATTTTCTGCTACACAGAATTCACAGCTGTATTCACCAGCACAGTCATCATCAGCACCATAATCATCATCGTAGTCGTCACCAACATCGTCAGCATTACCAATAGCATCTTCACACCGTCAGCATCACAGTCACCGCAGCACACCAGCACCAACATCATCGTCGCCGCAGTCATCAGCACAGTAGAAGTTCAGCGCTGCAAATCTATAGCTCTAAAGAATCAAGGTATTTGCTGTAGCATTTTCCCAAATAGAAAATGATTTAGTGTAAGGTTTTTTTTACGAGATGTAGACGAAACTGTCTTATAAAGCATTATTTCCCATATAAATCGTATGGAAAAGTAAAAGCCTCGATGAAACATCAGTATGAAAATATTAATATTATGAGCTCTCCGCGCACCAGAATTTTTCTTTGATGTACCTGAAACTATATGTTTGCAACAAAAGAAAGTTATAATCACCCTAATGGAGCTACGAACTGCAAACCTAAAAGTAGGGCTGTTTGTTTCATGTAAGCTTTTTCTGTAACATTGTGTTAATATTGGCTTGTGGCCTAATGGCACACATTAGCAATTTTTGTTATTAGTTGCCCATTTAATTATCGCACTCGGTCAACATGACTTATCCGCAATTGCTTGTTGCATTCGCATTCTTGCCGCTACTGCGGCAATACCTTATTAGGTTAACAGCAACATATGTGGTCATATGCAGTCAGTGTCGCATTAGCCACAAATTTTAATTTCATTTTAAATATTTGAGTATGCAATTTCCTGGACTGTTTGTTTTCAGAATGTTTGTTGTGGTCGTGAGTCACGAGATGCATCTGCTGGTAATGCACATTGATGGTAATAACAGCTAATGATACCTTTTTGCATTAACACTAATTAAAGTATCATTAAAAACATTTTTTTATTATTGAAATTGAGGTTCGTTATAGCAACAAAGTACTTAAGCCATTTGGTAATTTAAATTTTGTTCTTTGTTCAACAGAATGAATTTAATATCTTATTTGAGTCATTCCCACTCATAAATGACGGCTTTAAATGCTACGAAAGTGTCAAAGAAGCCTATTACGCTGTCGTGCTCCTCTATTTAACTATTTTTTTCAAAACGGGTCTGTGGATTTTGGTGAACGTTATTACTTCAACGAACATACTTAACTTCGTTGAATCTTTTCTTTTGAAGTCTTATTACTACAACTAACAACCTATGTAATCTGAACAAGTTTAAGAAGGAGGTACCTCAACAAGAACCCACTGTGACCCCGTTCAAGAAAACGAATTTATTGCTCAACTTCTTTCCGAAAACTATTTTACGCTTCTTTCATTGACTGGTGCAATAGAACTTGAGTATAAAACGAATGCATTTTGGATCTTTTCGCACCGAGTGGTGGAATAAAGTTATTATTTCGAGTATTGGGCTCAACATGTGCTCTTAAGGTTTGCTTAGTATGGACTTCGATTCATATCGAACTAAAACATGATTTTATTCGCTATTGAAATAATTTTTGAACATCTCTTAATGTAATGGAGTCTTTAAAGTTAGCTTTTTGATTTGTATCAAAGCTAAAATTCACTGCAAGGACTGGCGTTGATTATTAAACAAAATATTAAATTCAAAATTGTTAACACTTCCAAAATAAATTTTCCAAGACTTTTTATAAATACTGAAATAAATGTCTCGAACTCACTTCAGAACTCTTTATTTGGCACTATATATATTGCATGCAATGCTACCCCCTTAGTTATTATTGATGAATTAAATAAAATTGATGTTCTGACTAGCTATTATTGGAGGAGATTTAAATGCTCGTAGCCCACTCTGGAGTGATCATATCACCAATGGTATTGGACGTGGCCTTGAAAAGTGGCTCTGCCTCCCCAATATCAACCTTACTAATTCAACTTCGGATTCACCAACATATCCAAACAGTTTTGCATTTCCAATTTTCTTTGAGACAGAATTAATCTAAATTCTAATATCAAAACACTATCGTCTTTTCCGGACAATTTTTCTCTTAACTCAACATTAAAATTTCATTTGCTGACATTCTTTCCAGTAATCAACACACGGCTGCGCCTTTTAAAAAGACAAAGTTTAGAGATGATTACTAATTTCAGTAGACAAGCCTTCACCAAATCTAAATCTTTCAAATGTTGATATTGACTCCTTCATTGATAAATTTAACGTAGCTGTACAGTTCTCAATGAATATAAACTCTGAACTTATTGCTCCCACTGTCAAAAAATATACTTTTCTTACAAGCAACATAAAAACTCTTTTAAAGATCAAAAAAGACTGAAAAGAATCTATCATTATAATAACAACAGAACCTCCGATGATCATAAGCTCCTATCCAACAGAATAAGATTTCTCAACATCATTATAAAAGAAACAGTTGCTATCTAGGTAAACGAGCAATTTAAAAAAGTCTTTCAAAAACTAAGCCTGGTCCTCAAGCGTTTAAGGAAATCAATAAATTTGTTGGAAAGTCAAAAAAATTCAGATTTGACAAGGTTGTCTTAAATGGTTCCACGATAACGGATGATCCGAGCAAAGTCGAATTTTTTGGCAATTACTTTAATGAAATTGTTGGCTCTCAAATCTTGAATGCTGGTCGTAAATTCTCGAATACTGTTCATAATACCATAAATCAACAGTTAGAAATATTGCCAGCTCAAATTTTTTATTTTGATTAAGCTGATTCTGCTCTTCACCCAGCAGCCCCTCATTTATTTTCATCTATCTCTGAAATTTCTCTCATCATTTATTTATTTATTACAGCCCTTATAGGCCTAATTTAATTAAACATTTTGTGTTAATATAAAAAATTTTGATTAATAATTATCTTATAGCTAGTGTTTTACAATAATCATATAACTTAGCTTTGAATTGGCTTGTATCACATTTTTTGATAATTTCTGGGATTTCATTAAAGCATTTTAATCCTTTGTAAAATAGGCAATTTTTACCTGACTCCGTCCTGTACATAGGTAAATTGAAATCATTTCTGTTTCCTGCTATGTATCTCATAATTAAATTGCAAATTTAATCTTAAATATTCTGGTAAATAGTATGGAAAAAAATTTGTTGTTTAATGCTTAGCCACTTAAGACTATCAAGCATTTCTTTGACAGACGTATCATAACGCTTCTTTAGTATAAAACGCATTGCCTTATTTTGCATTTTTTGTAGTTTAGCGATTTGAAAATCTTTCATAATGAAAAAAATTGTCGGACAATAAATAAAATGGGGCTCAATTATGGAGCGGTATACAATTTCTTTATATTTACATGACAAAGATAACAAATGGAACAATTTAACCTGATAATTCATAACATGTGTTTCGGCTATTACCACATATGTATGTATATACATTTTCTCATATATATATACATAGCCACATCAGACCAGCTTTTGGTTGATGTTGTACTTGGACTCGAACTCCTGACCGTTCATGAACTGCAATGTTATTTTTGACGGTCGCTCTTAACACTTGAGCTGTTGTGGACATGACCTTGAGGTGTACAATGGGCGCTTATCCATTTCAATCCGCACACAATATTCCATTTTTTGTTTTCTATATACTTGTCACTTTCTCACAAGCGAATATTGTGTGTGAATTCTTACAAGCGACAATTTAATAGCATATACGTACGTACATACATAAGATCTGAGTCGATAATTAGTTGTCATTATGTAAGAGCCTAATTTTGCGATTTACTGTAAGAAACTTGTCCGAAATTCTTTGTACATTAGTTTCGATATCGCTATGTATGTATATTAATTGAGTCGACCCCGTTCAGCTGATCTTCAGACATTGTTGATCTAAGGTATAGTTTCAGACGACACCACATGCAAAAGTTGTCGCAGCATTTGTTCACGAACAGATAAGAGTTTTAAGACTTTACCAAAAAGGCAAAACAGGTTTCAGAAGGTATTTAGTTATGAAAAATTTTGAGGGAATATAACCTTAGCAAGCACTTCAAATTTCTTATACTTCTTCAAAGATAAGGTTTTCTTACTGAAAAAACAGGATACTTAAACAACAATTTTTGCTTGGATCTGTTTTGTGAAATATTGGAAGTTGCGGATGAATTTTCTAAAAATTACTACGAGTATAAGTGATCTCAACAAAATGGGTATCATATGGTATATACATACATAAGTAAGCTTTTAAGTGTATTTTTTATACCTATTTCTAAACATATGAATGTGAGTTTTAATTATCTTAAATTTTTCTTTTTACAAAAAAGGTGATTTTTTGTTTTTTTTTTTTCGTAAGAGGCGCAAGTCTCTTTGCTTTTTCTTGTTAGTGAGAACATATTGTCAATAAAAGTCTGTGTAAAAAAAAATTTCCAATGGGGGTTAGATCCCTCAAAGGTCCCCCCCCCTGATGGTATGTTGTATGCTCGTACCTATCACAGGAAAAATATTCAAGTCGAGTATCTGCAAAACAGAAAATTATTCAGACTTAATTAGTTGAACATGGGCACGGTCAACTTTGAATGGAATTACCACGTAAATCAAGCTTCCAAGCTAATTTACATTTTGATAGTTTTGTAATTGGTTTACATCAGCACACGTCCACTTCAACATCCACTTCGCCATCTCTTTCCATCACAGTTGGCTTACATTTTATTTCAAATCATTTAAGTTCGGTCTCTTGATTTAATTGTCCAGCAAAGTTGTCAGATTGGTAGTATTCTTTACGATTCTGCTACGGACCGGAACTGACATGCCTCATTTATTTTCTTTTATGGAAAACTCTATTAAAACTTATTCAACAGTGATCAGCTCATCCAAATCATGGACAATTCAGGCTAGTCAGATGAAGGTGTGGTTAAACATATTTTCACCTTAAAGTGGTAGATTCTGTAAAAGCCAGATCAGATGTTTTGGCAAAATTGGAGTCAAATATTAAGATTTATACATGTAGTTTTCTCTAACATGCGTCAAATAACATGCTAACCTGATAAATTATTTTATGGAGTCATATTTAATTTAAAAAATTATAATTATGTCTTACTTTTTGGCTAGCTACAAGTTCAATATTTGAATTATTAGGTGGCTACTACGTAGTGTACAGTTGTATTTTTTTAAACGTACTCGAAAATGCTGCAAACTCAATAAAACCAATTCATTAAAATCAGTGTACCTTCAACTAGTGCTTCACCGATACGAGAACGATACGATAATTCAAAAATTATCGTATCGTCCTCGTAGTGGCACCAAGCTTATCGTTTCGTACTCGTTCTCGTACGAAATTTTTAATCTGTATCGTAATCTCCTCGTTATCACCGATAATTCTCGTTCACACCTATATATATATAAAGCTAGCTGAACCAGCGGCTTCCCGCACACTGTCCGTTGTACATCTAACGCAGTTTTTACTGCAGACAATTGGGTCCATGTACGAAATTTCACAAATTGGGTATTAGTTCCAAGGATTGTAAGGGTTTTTGTTGAATGGGAGGATCTATGACCTATTAGTCTGTTTACATCTAGCGAGTTATTTAGCACAAACAATTTCCACTTACGTATCAGGTTTCACAGCTATAACTGGCGTTTATGGTTTATAAAATTACTCATAAATAGGATTGTAACGGAGCTCCGCATCCGCAAGCGGAACTTCCGCTTGGAATCGTGCCTCCGCCGCTGCACATTTTAATGCGGTAAGACGGTGGTATAACGGAAGTTATGAAATCAACTTACAAAGTAGAAAAGTCGGTGCAAAAATTATTTTGATTCAGCTTTCTAGTCGTTTCAAATCTTAAAATCACTTAGTAGCACCATTGCGAATGTTTTTTATAAGTGAAAAAGTAAAGAAGGCTGGTTAAATAATTGTGAATTCAGATGTAAATTTGAATTTTCGCTATCCACCAAGGAATCGGTTCGAAGGAAAGATTATTTTCAACCACTAAGGTCTAACCAAGAAAACCTTGATTTGATTCTAGGCATCAAGAAAAACCTAATGCAACTGTAAATTATTTTAATAACCCTTTCGGAACTTCTCCTTTCCTTTTGACTTTAAAAATCAGTATTTTAAGTTTTCTTACTCTTAAGGCCAATTTAAACAATAATTGAAAAAAATTTTATTTTTAAATGTGATTTTTGAGAACTATGCCATATGGCATAAAATGTACTGAAAGCTATCAAAAGTACCAAAATATAAATTTATATTTTTAATAGAATTCCGATGATTTTGTGCTAAAACATATACACATCCCAGATTTTTTGGGATTTTTTGGTAAAAAAGAATTTAAAGGGACACCCCATTCTTATAGATCAAGCCCGAATAAGAAATGCCCTACACAAATCCTTGAAAATAAACAACTTTGATTTTTTCTATAATTTTGTTTATTTAAAACTTGAAAAGGTAGAAAAGAAAAATTTTATTGCTTAAAATAATTCATAAAACATTAAAAATATATATATATATAAAGAATATTTGTTCGACGCCAATTCCTGTTCCATTTATTAGGTCCTGTAAATTTGTATCTGGCTCTGAAAATAAAAAGGAAAAATAATAAGAAAACCAATTTAAATATAAATTTATATAGTATATATTACATACTTACTATTATTTTTCATGATATACTTTGAAGCAATTTCTTGTACCATTTGGGATGCATAAATGAACCTTGCATTTTGAACACAGAAATCTAGAATATCCTGGGCATCTTTGTGTTAAAACTTATTAGTCAATACACAAATGATACCTTTCTCTACTCACAGTTTTTCTACTTGTACTTTTGAATACAAATTAACTTTGTATAAAATTTCTTATACGTCAATGTGAAAATATTTTATAGTTCTTCATTCAATAAAATATTTCGTATAATAAAAGAACAAATCGTTCCTCAATAGGTTATGGGCCCAGAAGCCTAAAAATTTTGTATTGAATCTAAAAGGACAAGCCACAGGAGATTAAACAACATTTAAGCAAGAAAAATTTAATACACATTAAAATGGATTTTTCTAAGCATATTAAACCCTTGGTTAATGAAATCGATTGGCCAATGTGGAAGAGGAAAATTCGGGACTTACTCGATTACCACGAAGGTGCATTGGAAGTAATTGATAGAAAATTCCTTAAGCCAGAAATTCCTGACGACGCAGCTGGAGACACAGAAAAAAAATATACGAGGAAAAAAGTGATCTTTACAGGAAACCGAATAGTTACGCAAAATCTATGATCACAAGCGCGGTTACTGACGATGTCTATGAAAAAATTATGGACAAGGAAACGGCGGCTGATGCTTGGGAGGCGCTAAAACTTCACTTTGAAGCAACATCTAAAGATCAACTTTTCAAGATTTGCATCGAATTTTTTTCTTTCAACTGGAGTTCAAGTCAAGATGTTTCAACACATATCACAAAATTGCGAAGTTTGTGGAATGAGTTAAATAATGGTCTAAGGGCAAGAAATGAGAATTTATTGCCGGATTTATTGTTGGTATGTAAAGTCTTACAAATCTTACCAGCACAGTTCGAAACCTTCAAATCAAGTTGGATGTTACTCACGAAGGACAACGAAAGAAATTATGAAGATATGACTAACCAATTATGCATGTTTGAAAGAAATTTCAGAAAGGTTGAATCTAAAGATGAAGAAACATTTTTTGTAAAAGCACAAAAGAAGAACCAAATTGTCTATAAAAAGACATTCAAAGGAGATCAAAAGGAACGCGATAAATGCAACTATTGTAAACGAAATGGACATTGGGTTCGAGAGTGTAGGAAGTGGATAAGTGACGGAAGACCAACCAAAAGTGGTGATGTCAAGTCCATGACTCATGAATCAAGTTTTGCCCTTAATATTACATGCGGCGAAGGGAATTCAGCAGATCTGCCATCAAAGGATTGGTGGATAGATAATGGTGCGACAAGGCACATAACAAATGACTTCAGTATATTTAAGTCATTTGAAGAATTCAAGACACTATCTTGCATTAAGGCTGCAGGAAAGGAATTCCTAAATGCTATTGGAAAAGGAGAAGTGAAAATAGTAACAACAGTCAACAATTACAAAACATACTTAACTCTAAAGGATGTATGGTACGTTCCTGAAATATCAAAAAATTTATTTTCGGTCCTAGCAGCTCAAGATCGAAACCAAAATAGTGAATTCAAGTCAACTGCAACAAAGTGTTGGCTTGCAGTAGGAGGAAGAAGAATTATTACTGGTTCACGAGATTTAAATGGAAGTTTATACAAAGCAAATTTCCAAGCAATTATTCCCGAATCTGAAGACCAGGTAAACTTTCTGATACCTCAAGATTCCATACTTCAGCTTTACCATGAACGGTGGGGACATCAAGACAAACGCCATGTCAAGAAAATGATTGAAAAGGAACTAGGAGTCAAGGTCAAAATGGACAACACCACATGCGAGGCGTGCATATATGGAAAAGCTCATCGGCAGCCATTCGGAGTAAAACCGAAAACTACTGTTCCTGGGCAATTAATATCTGCTGATGTGGACCATTTCCTGAATCTTTCAACAAAAAGAAATATGTCATAATCTACAAAGATGCATTTAGTAAGTATCGATATTGCTTTTTCTTACGTGAGAAATCAGAGACAAAAGATACGCTAAAACAAGTATTAGCATTTGCAAAGACACAAGGTCACATTATAAAAGAGTTTTTAAGTGATAATGGAGGTGAATTCGACAACAAGGAAGTTAAGACGATTCTAAAGGCCAACGGGATTACACAAAGGTTAACTGCTCCATACACACCAGAACAAAATGGTGCAAGTGAAAGGGACAATAGGACTATTGTAGAAATGGCGAGAACATTCAAGTACTCAAATCAAAATATTCAGTTTCCGGAAGCAATCTGGGCCGAGTTAATTAACACGGCAGTGTATATATTGAATCGAACTGGGAAATCATCAGTAGATGGTATAAGTCCATATGAAATATGGAAAGGAAACAAACCAAGAATCAAGCATTTGAAAGCCATTACAAGCGAATGTTTTTTTCATATTCCTAAGGAAAAGAGAAATAAGATGGATTCAAAAGCATCTAAAGGTTATTTAATTGGTTATGGTGAAGATGAAAGATATAGAATATATATAAAAGAAACCAGAAAAGTAATTTTATCAAGAGATGTCAAGATTGAAGAAAATTTTAAGGACATAAAACAAGTCAAACAACAAAGAGATGTAAAGTTTAGAGACGAACTTCAGGAAAGGGAGGAAATAGTTAAAGTAAATTTCAAAGATTACGTACCTAGTTTCAAATTATGTAAAGATATAGAAAAAGAAAGTGGAAGTACTGAAAAATTAAAAGAGAGAACTCAAGAAGAAGAGGGAAACCAAGAAAAAGGTCAAGAAAAAGAAAACCAAGAAAAAGGTCAAGAAGAAGAAAACCAAGATGACATAGAAAAAAATCAAGAAGAGATTAGAACAGAAGAGAGAAATTCAGAGTCACAGGTGCCAGGATTTGTAGAAGAGGAAGAACCACAAATTAGAAAAAGAAGAAGAGAGGAAGATACAGAGGATCTTCAAGTGTCTAAAAGACTAAGAGATCGTACATTAATGTCAAGACCAAATTATTTTTTCACGATGTCTCACAGAGAATACAATGACAGCAGGGAAAACCAACAATGCAATAAAGTTTTGACACACAATGCTGAGAATCCGACGACTCTAACAGAAATTTTACAAAGAAGTGATAAATTGAAGTGGATTGAGTCAATGAAAGCAGAATATGACTCATTAATGGCAAACAAAACCTGGATACTGGTGGACAAACCAGTAAATAATTCTATTATAAAGTGTAAATGGGTTTTTATGCTTAAAAAAGATAAATATGGCGAAATCGAACGGTACAAATCAAGACTAGTTGCGAAAGGTTGCAGTCAAAAATACGGTATAAATTATACAGAAACTTTTTCCCCAGTAACAAGATTTTCTACAGTAAGAATACTTCTTGCATTGGCTGTAGAATTCAAGTTGTATGTGCACCAGCTTGATGTAAAATCGGCTTACCTCAATGGTGATATTGATACCGATATATTTATGGAACAACCTGAAGGATTTGAAGATCCAATGCAACCAGAAAAAGTTTGCAAGTTGCAAAAATCTTTGTATGGATTGAAGCAGTCCGGTCGAAAATGGAACGAGAAACTTGATAAAATCTTAAAGGAAATTGGATTCATTAGAGGCAAAGTAGATCACTGCGCCTATACCATGAATAACGAAGAAGAATTTATAATTGTAATAGTACACGTCGACGATATTTTGTTAGCATGTTCAAAATTACAAACGCTACATCGGATCAAAACAGAACTTAAGTCAAAGTTAGACATAGTTGATAAGGGTCCTGTTGATTATTTTCTGGGGATGGAAATAGAAAGAAAACAATCCACTGGTTCTTTGAAAATTACACAAAAGAAATTAATTAGATAAATACTTAAAGAAAATTCAATGGAAGAATGTAAAAAATGCAGCACACCATTGGATCCAGGTATGAAGTTTAAAAATTGCAATGATTGCAAAAATTGTGAAAAGATAGATACAACTAAATATCAGTCCTTAATTGGGTCTTTGATGTATATAGGACTTTGTTCAAGACCTGATATTTTACACTCAGTAAACAAGTTATCACAATTTAACAAAAATCCTCATAAGGAACACATGGCTGGAGCAAAACACATTTTAAAATATTTATGTAATACAATCGATTTAGCATTATCGTATAAGTTAACGAACAAAATGTTACATGGATTTGCAGACGCTGATTGGGCTGGAAGTTGTGACGATAGAAAGTCGTACACCGGATATGTTTTTCTGTTAGCTGGAGCAGCAATATGTTACGAATCTAAAAAACAACCAACAGTAGCATTAAGTAGCACTGAGGCAGAATACATGGCGATTTCAACAGCAGCAAAAGAAATAATTTACCTAAGAAATTTATTTCAAGAACTTGGATTTGAAAATGTAGTAGAGAAGTCAACGGTTTTGTATGGAGATAATATCAGTTCACAACAATTGGTAAAAAATCCAGTATTTCATTCAAGAAGTAAACACATTGATATACGAATACATCATGTTCGAGAAGTACATCAAGCAGGAAAACTTGAATTAAAATATGTGGCATCAACAGCTAATACAGCGGATATATTAACGAAAGCTCTACAAAAATCAAAACATAAGTATCTTCAAAATAAGTTAGGGGTACACTAGAGAAAAGTACTATTTGAGGGGAAGTGTTAAAACTTATTAGTCAATACACAAATGATACCTTTCTCTACTCACAGTTTTTCTACTTGTACTTTTGAATACAAATTAACTTTGTATAAAATTTTTTATACGTCAATGTGAAAATATTTTATAGTTCTTCATTCAATAAAATATTTCGTATAATAAAAGAACAAATCGTTCCTCAATACTTTGAACCTTGCAAATGCGCTTTATAATTGTATGCTCCTGCCAGTGTTCAAAGCTATCAAAACGAACTGAAACCGAAGGAGCTCTTTCGTATATTAACTTCGACCTTGAAGTATTTGGGCTGCAAGACAGATCTGCATCTGCTGTTGGCCTGGGTCGTCCACGCTTTCTGGAAGGATTTTGTATTGATGAAGATGCTAATAATCCGTCAGCTATATCGTTCCGAAATGCCAACAAGTCTAATCGATCTTTCTTTTTTATGTTATTGCTATCGCAATATATGCGATATTCCAGCCAACTGTTACATACTGCTAGGTCAATAAAATGGTCGAACATTTTAAGTGTCCACTTTTTTGACCGTATAGCAGTTCGGTACAACGATAGTAAAAAATCTAATTTATCAACCCCACCCATACATTTGTTACAAATGCCTACAACGTTAGGATGTTGTATAACAATTTTCTTGGGACAGTGTTTGTTTCTTCATTACCATAAATGGACGAAGCCAGTTGAACACAGCCTCCATCCAACCATTTTAAAATAAATATATTTTTATTTCTTTCCATACAGTAGTCATAGCTACCTCTTCCTAGCTTTTTCAATTCCTTTTCTGTTGCTAGTGGAGCGCTTCCAGTTCTATTCCCTCTTATTGTGCATGTTGCCCATATGCCCTTTTCTTGCAAATATATTATCAAATCAACTGTTGTGAAATAATTATCAAAACATAATTGAAAGTTTTTATTTTCTGGAATTGTCTTAGAAAGATAAATAACAATGTCAGAACAGAAACCTAATTTTGAATCCCCCACAATTGTATTTTTTCCCTGATATACTTTGAGATCGTAAAGAATTCCCTTTGAGCTTCATAAACAAAACACTTTTACTCCCCACTTTATAGGCTTTTTGGGCATATACTACCGCAATTTAGTTTTCCCCTTAAATGGAATCATCATTTCGTCAGCGCATAAATTTTCATCTTTGGGAAAATCCAAAGTTCTTTTTGTGAACATACTACTGTGTCCAAAAAATAAGGTGACATTGTATTTATTTTGAAAATTCTTCATTTATTCTTCCAAATCAATTTCATCCCCTTCAAAGTAATCCCCGCCCGATGCAATGCATTTATGCCAACGGATTTTCCAACCTTCGAAACATTGGTTGTAGTCACTTTCCGGGATGGCCTTCAGTTCCATCTTCGCTGCGGCTTGAATCTCCTCTATCTTATCAAAACGGTTTCCCCGGAGCGGTCTTTTGAGCCTGATGAACAGCCAGAAGTCGATCCAAGTCTCATCGCCAGTTATAATGCGTTTCATGACATCCTGGTAGTCGGAAAGCATCGTTTCACACACTTCAACGCGACGCCTTTTTTCCAAAAAATTCAATGTTTTCGGTACCAGTCGAGATTTGACGCGCTTGAGGCCCAAAACATCCTTCAAAATGGTATTGATTGAGCCTTTCGATATGCCAACTTCATCAGCAAGGTCCCTAATCGTTAATTGACGGTTTTCCAACAACAAATCTTTGATTTGTTGGACGTGAGCTTCGTCGGTTGAGGTTGATGGTCGCCCAGGACGCTCTTCGTGTTCGACACGTTCACGACCGGCTTGGAACTCACTATACCACTTGTAAACATTTTTTTTAGACATAGCCTCATCGCCAAAGGCTTTCTGCACCATCCTCAACGAATCCGCAGCAGAGAATTGATTCCGCAAACAAAATTTAATGCAAATTCTTTGCTCAACAAATTTCGACATCGCAAAAAACGAAAAACTCACTTTTAGCAGCTCACAAAACGACGCGTATCTCAAACACTAATAAATATTTTCACATGAAATTTGACATAGATGTCACTGACTGTACTACCAACCTAAAAAAAAAAATATTCTCCAAATCCTTCAAAGCGCGCAGTTTAAATTCAAATGTCAACTTATGTTTTGGACACAGTAGTATTCAAGAGTGGACGAATTTTAAAAAGCTTGTCATTCGACTTCTCTTTTAGGGTGAACGTTAGTTTATTGCGTATTGAATGAAATCTATTTTTTGCCATATTTTGACGAAATGCTGGAATTTCAGTAGCACCAGTCCAATACATGTTTAATCGTGGATACCCTATCGTTCCAATTACGATTTCTAAACCTATTAATTTTAGAATATCTTCCCTTGTGACATTGAGGTTTGATTTGTTGCTTGAAGAATTATATCAATAAAATCATCTGTGAAATATTTAAAAAAAATATGAAACAGGAGTGTCTAAAGATTGCTTAGGGTAATGTTCAGAAAAATCTGACCTTGGAACTTTCCATGGTTCTTTTATCCATCGGAATTTAAGGGTTTTTTGAAACGATGGTTGCGCAACTTCATCCAGATCCAATAAATTATCTTTTGGGTCCAATAAACTACCTTCTACATCTACGTTTTCCCCAAGTAAATCCGGATTTGTTAGCTCTTCGATTAAAAATGAGTTATTGACTTCCAAAGTTTCTAATAAGGTACCCAAAACATCACTTTCTTCTTCTTCTTCATCAGATAAGTCTGAGTCATCAAAATTTTTTAAAATATTTTCAATATCTTCCCCTTTCAGTTTTTTAAACATTGTAACTACCTTAACTATGAACCAAATTAATTAAAATAAAAGCGCCCAACCGTTGCAGCTCTTTTCAACCAAATGAAATATTTTAGCACCTTTAAATAAAATTCATGCCATATGGCATAGCGCGACATAGAAAAAATCGCACAGCATTATTGAACTATATTAGAGGTCTAAATTTTTTTGTAATTACTAAACTAACATTCAGATTCTAAATAACATTCATCAAATTATCAAATAAAGCTATTTATTTAATTAAAAAATTAAATTATGAAGTGGTATTTTTTTTTTTGCAAAATACGGCAATGAATATTGATGTTCGCTCTTCTTAATCAATACAATTTTTTTTAACTTGTTCACAAAACTTCCGAGAAAAATAAGAAAATAAAAAATAAAAATAATATTGAAGTTTTTTTGACTTCATACAGACGTTGGAAAACGACTATGCCATATGGCATAGAATAACCGAAAGGGTTAATAATAAATACAGACTATAAAAAATCTATAAAATGTAAAAAACATTTATTTTTAATGCAGTAAGGTGTTGTTAATGCTAGTAGGTGGATAAGATCAGAGTATAGCTAGAAGCTTAGTTAACGTAGTTATTTTTTGTTGAATTAGTTTCGCTTATGCATATCTAAAGCTTAAATCTTAATAATACATATCTTGAATTTGAAATATTTTTAAATTCATTTTCCACCTCCGCTTCCGTTAAAACTCCGTACCCGCGTAGGTCAATTTTTAAAACTCCGCATCCACCGACACCAGCAATGTAAGACTATCAATTCCTTTGTATGCTAGGAAATTCGTAAATGAGGGTACATGGGCAGCCTTCGGCCGTGGTTCAGGATTATCATCCTCCAATATACTTAATACCGGCTTCGCGTCGTCCTTCGGCCGCTGTTCAGTCCAAAATATGTGCAACATCGGCTTCGCTGTGCATAGTGCTCTTGCATTTAAATTAAATTCCAAATTTCACTCATGCAAAGCCTAGGAACCCTAGTTAATCCTAGAAACTAGTTTTGCAGTGAACATATTGCATTAGGAAGATTACAATTTTTTTTTTTCGATTCAATTAGGTTTAATAGTTCCTGAGCAAGGAGAGGTCATAAACTAATATTAACTGGTGGCTCATTGGGCTTTTTACGATTTATATGGGAAAGAATGCTTTATTTGACAGTTTTGTCAATATCTCGTCAATGAAAAATGTTACACGGATGGCATTAAGCCCATTGGATAGAGAATAAAGATTTCTATAAACAATTATCAAATCAGCTATCATTGAACCATTCTTCTTTAAAAATGCGGCTATTGAGACAGTAACAGTTTATGGTGCTCGCTTTTGCGACATGATAATCCAGTTTTTTTTGTGCCTCGTGTGGCTTCAGTAAGACGGTACCCCAGGAACTTAACCTGAGAAACAATTCCATAACTGGATGAATGAATTGGCCATCCGCTTCATGCGACTTAATGCCGTTGAACTTAATTCTTACGGATGTTTCGAAGTCCATGATTAAAGACAACAAGACTACGACCATCCACGCCTTGAAGGAGGAAATTGAACGCTGCATCAACCATATTCTGCTACATTTATGCTAAAGAATCATGGAAAATTTCAACAAAAGAGTTTGAATGTGCTAGCCATTGACTTGATATACTGTTCCATACATGACATTCTATTAGCAATTTTATGCCACTCGCGCTCCCTCTATGGTCGCTTCAAAATTTTTTTAACTACACATTTATGTTCAGAATGCCGATTTCCATGATTTTAAGACCCAGCCAATTGAATAAAAAAATTTCGACCCACCCCTATGTGCATATTGTTATATGCTTATCAGAATTACCTTAACTTTGTTGCGATACGTAAATGAATTTAATTTACAAATTTATTTTCATTTGCATTAAGTTATCGATAAACAGAGAATGTAATAAAATAGAACATGTTTGTAATTAAATGGATGCCGGCGTATTTGCAGCAGTAAAATGATTTTATGTGCTATGTTTTTTTTTTTCACTTTTCAGCTTTTGGCATCTTACGAATTTGTACCCTACGAAAAAAATATGGGTGATTTTCGGTCGTGGACAGTTCTAATTTTTTCGTACAAGTATTGGGAGAGTAGCGTCTGGAAGGAAACTGATCTAACTACAGCAAATGTGACGCTATGCGTGATAGAAAAACAATTCTTGTTTAACGATGATTGTGACCCCTACCTTGAAAGAAAAAAATTGTGATATTTTACAACCGAGTTTCACATTTTCACGTCACATAGTATTTCAACTCGATTTATCGTGTCAGTTTAAAGTTCGATATTTTCAGTACTTTAAGTGGTCAACCCTTAGAGCCCGTGGTTTCCGTTGGATCGCAGTACAGCATAAAACTGTCAATGATAAAAATCGAAAAATCAACAAACAGGTATTATTTCACGTCCAGTAAAAGTTGAAAATTTCCCAACTTTCAGCCGTTGTGCCAACGTCATGAATGGGCCATTCTTCATATATGTAAGCACATGTATTTGAAGCTTCAGACACTTGTACACTAGGGTGTTTATATTGAAAATTTTGTAGATTGTTTTTTATTTTTTCTCTGTTCTGACATTGCGTTGTCTCAAAATTTGAGCTTCTTAGGACAGATCTGTGAACGGCGCGGATTTTATTGAAGTTTTACGTAAAAACTGACTTACTAAAACCTAGAAAAAATTTGCTTTCGGTGCTAAGATATTGCGTTTTGGGTATTTTAGTTGAATCGGAGGTGACACCTCCTGTTGTCAAGCCACGCCCACATTTTTTGAGTGGCTGAATATGCGAACAATAGTCCGACCACAAGATTCTCTGCAGTGATGATCTTGAAAGCCCTAACTTTTGCATTCTTTTAATAGTGATGTTCCTGTATCTTCATGCACACTTTCGCCTACAACACTCTATGTTATCTAATGAACACCTTGCGCGTGGTTTCCCTGGTCGTAAGTTATCAGACGTAGTCCCTGCTTCTTCGAATTGAGCCACCAATGGCCGACTTGTTGGTAGTATAGTAAAGGAGGATTTCGTTCCGGAAATTGTTGTTAAAGTTAACATTCTGTTGCAATAACTGAATTATTATTTCGTTCGTACATCAACCCTATTACAGAAAGTTCTTGTGGAGTGTAATTATCCATTTTAAAATTTTTTAAGTTTATCTTCAACTATCCGAAAATAAAATGCTGAAAAAGTGATTTGCTAACAAGTTTTAAGCGAAACAGATCAGATAGCGACCTTAGGCACACCCTGTATTTGTAAGTTTTCACAGTCAGTTCACCTTCTGCTGCAAGTTCGGTTTTGACTGACTTTAATTTCTAAGATTGATATTTACGAGTTACTCAGCTTCTTCTACATAAAAATATTGCTCGAAAATTTATTTGTTACAGCAAAAGAGGAATCGTCTTATAAATCGTGTTCACTACGATTTTATTACCATCCAGTTTTATTGTTTTCCCTTGCCTTAGATGTAATCGTTGTTGTTCTTAACATGTTTGTTTTTATTGTAAATGTTGGTTGTTGGCTTTTATTGTGTTTTTGTCTTTGCTTTTATTTTTATGTCATTTCCATTGTTTACGCATGCTGGGCGCCATTAAATCGTTTAAGATGCCTCCTTGCAAATTAATTTTGTCTCAATTGTTGTACTAAATTCGCACTAATTGCGGGTTATAACAATAACTTTTTACTTTATTTTATTTTTAGAGGATTCTTTTTCCTCCGACCCCCTAAGTATACACATTAGCGTGTTTTTTGTGAACTATTTTTTGTGTTTGCCAGTGTTCTAGTATTGAATTTGAAATCAATTCTCAAATCTGTAATCCGCGCAGGCAGATTTTGTTTCCCATTCAATTGAGATCTTGAAAAAAACCTAAAAAATGTTGAAAAAATCTGCCATATATCCCAAGATACTCGTATATAGTTTGAAGTATTTTAGATGTATAGGAGATGTCACATTCTGTTTTCAGACTACGCCCATAAATATCATGTGTGTGAAAATACGAATTATACACATAAGGACTGTCCCAGAAAGAACTTACGTTTTGCTTTTTAGTTATAAAAAAATACCCAGTTATTTTTTTGGTCTTTTTTCGTTTTTTATCAATAATGGCTAGTGTTCAGAATATAAATAACTAAAAACTAAGTAACAATTTGTTTTTTTTTTTATAAAAATTTCTTACATTTTTCGTAAGGCCCTTCATTAAATTTTGCACAGTTGTTTCATCGACAGTACGGTACGATCTTTTCCACTTAAGTCTGAAGTCTTGTGAATTTTTTGTATTCTTACCACTCCTTCGAAAATCTCTTTTCATTAGAGCCCAATATCTTTCAATTGGGCGAAGCTCTGGGCAGTTGGGCGGATTTGCTATTTTTGGTACGAAATTGATCTTTTTACTTGCATACCATTCCATCATAGCTTTAGTAAAAAGAAGTTGCTAAATCTGGCCAGAACAACACGGTACACTCATGTGCACGAATAAATGGTAAAAGACGTTTTTCGAAGCTCTCGTCTATATAAATTTTGAAATTGATTGTGCCTTGCGTAACAAAAAATCAGCTTCTGAGACCACAGGTGCATATGGCCTGCCAAACACGTCTGTGAAGTTAGTCCACCATTTTTTGATTTTTCAAAATATCAAACTTGTGCTACAATGTGCCCGTCTTGTGCTATGATGTGCCGTATTTAAAAAAAAAACGTCCCTAGGATTCGATTTTTATAAGCAAAATAATTTTTTAGTGTGAAGTTCGCCCACCATTTTTGATATTTATAAAAAAGTAGCCTTGTGCTGTAATGTGCTCAGGATGTGCTGCCATGTGCCGTAAAGGATATAAAATTATTCCTGAAATTCCGACATTTATGAGCAAAAACATTTTTTGCGTGTGAAGTTAGCCCACCATTTTTCTATTTTCCAAACAATTAATGTTGTGCTGTAATGTGCTCGACTTGTGCTATGATGTGCCGTAGAGAAAAAAAAATAATTCCAAGTATTTAAAGAAAAAAATCATTTAAAATAATGCGTGAAGTTGGCCCAGCATCTTTTGATTTTCAAAAAAAAAAGTATTGAGATGTATTGTCCTCAACTTGTGCTATGATGTGCCGTATAGCAAAAAAAAATATTTCAACTTTTGCTACATAAAACTTGCGAAAAACTATAAGTCATACAAAAATGTCTATGTGAAGTTAGCCCAACATTTTTCGATTTTCAAAAAAAAAAGTATTGTGCTGTATTGTGCTCAACTTGTGCTATGATGTGCCGTATTGCAAAAGAAAATATTTCAACTTTTGCTACATAAAACTTGCGAGAAACTATAAATCATACAAAAATGTGTATGTGAAGTTAGCCCAACATTTTTCGATTTTCAAAAAAAAAAAAGTGTTGTGCTATATTGGTATTTGTGTTCGAAGTTCAAACAATAAACTCACTTTAATTTTTTTGTTTTGTTACTTCTGTTAAGTCACCTGAACATGGAGATACCTAAACGAGCCAACAGGCCTTTGAAGTTCAAGGTTAGAACTAAATATTCTGTAATTTTCATATTTGAATATCGTAGTACACATGTTGATATAATGGCCCAAAAAATGCGATTTTGCAAAAGTAGGAAATTTTAGCAGAGATAATTTTTACAAAGACTAGGCCGAACGAGTCAATTAAAAATTTTGTGTCTTCCTCATGTGTGTACTTGATATATGTGAAATATAAATTGTTTGCCTTAAACAGTCGCTGAACTGGAGCCAGTTATAAATCAGTAAAATACATCTATTTTTAGCGCCGCGTAATTTTTCGCGCAAACTGATTGTGTAAATTTATATTCTTTGCAAAAAAACGACCATTTTTTAATTTAAGATACCATTTCAGGTAGGGTTACCAGATGACATGCCTACAGAAGTAGTCCACCTGAACAGAGAGTACAGCGCACGTCGGCCGCCCAGTGCAAATGCTAATTTAATTTATTAGCTTACCAAAAAAATGAAAAGGTCCTCAGTTTTTAGTTTGAAAAACCCTTGCAAAATAAAATGTTTTAATTAAAATTCGAAAAGCTTCACAAATTCGTTCGAATTTTGCAATAAAAATAATTGAAAATGACGTACGAAACAGAAATAACGCAATTAAATTGGAGTTGAAAGGAATTCTATTTGCGAAATGGTGATTGCCTTTATGACGTAAAAGGCTTATGCAGCAATTTAGATAACGTTTGGTGATAAAAAAAGAATGAAATGAACATATTTCCTTTAAGTCCACAAACTTTTCAAAAATGACTTAAAAAAAAGTTCCATGTAAAAATTTAATGAATTCTTATTATATAACGCATTTTTAACGGTGTAATTAATTTTAGACCACGTCGTAGCTAATCCTTTTTTTTTGAAAATCGAAAAATGTTGGGCTAACTTCACATACACATTTTTGTATGATTTATAGTTTTTCGCAAGTTTTATGTAGCAAAAGTTGAAATATTTTTTTTTGCTATACGGCACATCATAGCACAAGTTGAGGACAATACATCTCAATACTTTTTTTTTTGAAATCAAAAGATGCTGGGCCAACTTCACGCATTATTTTAAATGATTTTTTTCTTTAAATACTTGGAATTATTTTTTTTTCTCTACGGCACATCATAGCACAAGTCGAGCACATTACAGCACAACATTAATTGTTTGGAAAATAGAAAAATGGTGGGCTAACTTCACAAGCAAAAAATGTTTTTGCTCATAAATGTCGGAATTTCAGGAATAATTTTATATCCTTTACGGCACATGGCAGCACATCCTGAGCACATTACAGCACAAGGCTACTTTTTTATAAATATCAAAAATGGTGGGCGAACTTCACACTAAAAAATTATTTTGCTTATAAAAATCGAATCCTAGGGACGTTTTTTTTTTTAAATACGGCACATCATAGCACAAGGCGGGCACATTGTAGTACAAGTTTAATATTTTGAAAAATCAAAAAATGGTAGGCTAACTTCACAGACGTCTGCCAAACCATATATTGTTTCGGAAATTTCGAAATTTTTTTTTCTGTGAAATTACTAGACACATGCCCCTTTTTCGGTGATGTATAATATTTGTGCCCAGGTAACTGCTTCAAATCTGCTTTGACGTAAATTTTGTCGTCCATAACACCGCAATCAAATTTAGCCAGGTACCTTTCATATAATTTTCGGCCTCGCATCTGAGCCATCAGCTGCGTTTCATCAGAACGGGCTGGTACTTTTTGAAGTCTATATGTCTTTAGCTTATTTTTCTCTTGTATACTTTGTAGCTGCCATATCTCGCACTGAGGTGTTGGGATTTTGCTTAAAAAGAGCTTCACATTTGTCGCCACCTTTGGGTTAGAAAATTCTGGTCTTCTGCCTGAACCATTTTTTCGTGAAACAGGTGGACCCTTCTTATAATTAGAAATAACCGTAAAGACAGTTTTTTCTGATGCACCATAGCTGAATATTCTAATTCTGGATTTTGCAGTATGTGGACAAAATCAGTTCCCGGACTTTTTGTTGCTTGCTAGACATCTTTGTCGTGAAAAGTGCTATCTTCAAGTGTTATACATTATATTAAACGTCACTTTATATAGAACAAATGTTATGTCTTTTTAGACCTATAAGATTATCAGGTAGAGAATAATACAAAAAATAAAAAACGTATGTTTTTTCTGGGACAGTCCCTACATCCAAAGGAGGTTCTCTATTTCGATCTAATAGGTCTTTATTTTAGCATAGGACACTAAAAAAATTATCCATAAGTGTCAGCTTATTAGATCAAAACTGTGAAGGGCGCAAACCGTTTGGTTCACATATAATTAACATGGAAAAATTGTGTTTCTTAGGCTAGAAAATTAGTGAAAAAATTTTTCTCGTTGTGAGAAACTTTCAAAAGCTCAATGCCAAAATATCGGGCAAAAATAAGTTGAAAAACTCAAAAAATATTAAGAAAAATAACCCCACTACACATACATACATACATATGTTTATATGTACAATGGTTGGATAAGAATTTTGATATGCCACAAATCTCATTTTTTTGTGTTTCGCTTCAAATTTATGGAAAAAAAAATTATGAAAAAAATTGTGTATCAGCTTTAGAATACTGCCAACACAAAAACAACAAAAATTAAACTTCGTTTGTGTGCGAAGTATTAATATATAAACATTTTTTCTAAGACGGCAAAAAGTATTTTGACATTTACTTATGTATAATGGCACAAGTTTACTTTAAGACCGCTTCTCGTTTTCTCATAAAACCCTATTTTTCTGACGAGACTTTCAATTCAGACATTAAGGATGGAATCATGGGAAAGGCAATCTTATACGTTATAATCCAGTGCTATTCAATATTTATTTTTCGTTGAAATCTCAATTTTTTTAAGGAAAACAATTTTTTTTTATTTTTGTGTTACTTTTTTCGTATGGAAATCAGTAATGGTATTTTCGGTACATTTGGGCGCTGAAAAATCGTCGTCAGTACATCCTACAAGTTTTCAGTACATTTGGTACATTTCAATGATTTTTAGTACATTTGGCGAATCTTACGCACATTTTCGGTACATTTTGACAATTTATAATAATAATGTCCTTTTTTCAGTAAATAAAAAAATTAAAATAATCGCTATGTGTAGATTTTGTAATTTAATGTGAAATATGTCTCATTTTGTCAGGGTTTTTGAGATGGAAAATGTGAGGACCTTTTTTTTGTCAGTAATTTGTTGGGAAAAATTTCGTACATTTTAGTCAAATTTGGTGCTCAAGACAAAAAAAGTACATTCGGTCTGTAAGAAGTACATTTCAGGTCTCGAATCAGTACATTTTCACAAAACCCAAATGGCAGCACTGATGGGAATTCGAAATTTTTGGAGCCTTTCATTTATTTTCCTTAAAAATTTGGGTTCACAAGGAAAAACTAACATTGAATAGCACATAATTTGCAAGGATATAATAAACAGATCTTTCAAATCGATTTAGGGACTCTCAAAACATAATATAATGATTTTTATTAAATGTTATATCCTCGACTTCCGATGTCTATATCTCCAAAAAAAAGATGCGTTCCCTAACTTTTAATTCCAAATTCGATGTCAGAATTGAAAGCCTCATAAGAAAAATAGGGTCTTATAAAACAAACTTGTCGCTGTTTTTTCTATACGTGGGAGAGTACATGTGAGAGTTACTCAGAAAAGCGATGCAATAGTAGCATGCGACACAGAGAGCGTGGACTGCGTCACTGATACTAGAAACTAGGGGGTCTCCAAATAAAATCTTATAGGGTGAGTGTTAAATTATTGTTATTGTTTATAACTTTTTTTTTACGTTATGTATTTTATATATAAAACACAGTTTTTCGTTTTTTTTTTTATTTTAACTCTTATTCCTTTTTTCTTTTCATTTCTCTCCTTTTTAGATACACTGAAGTAAAAGAAACATAATTTTTTTAAACAGACGGCTTGAATTTTGCCAGACTGGTTTTCTGGCGCCTATGTGTCGCGCACTAGCACAGGCTAATAAGGGAATTTCGGGCCAAATATTATAGGGGAAAGCAAAAAGTTGTGTGTTATAGGGGAAAGCAAAAAGTTGTGTGTCAATCGATGGGTCCAAGTAATAGTCATAGAAACGGCCAATAAAATGAATAACCTCGTGCTTAGATTCCGAGAAAAAGGGCTGTCCAAGAAAATGTGAACATCCGATCTGGAGAAGACAGGAGTACTTGGACGACTGGTCATAGAAACGGCCAATAAAAACAAATGGCATTAATTTATTTTTTGATTTTTTTGCAATTTCTTAGCCAATTTAAATAGATTCCTGGTTAATATTATTAACAAGCCGCAATTGAGTTTAACCATATATTGCTTTGAAATAACTACTTTGATCCATTTTTGATATCTTCAATCAGATTTCTGGTTGAATCAACTAGATTTTATCTTGGCGCCAAAACATTACGTTAACCAGTTGAATTAATCAGGTCCCAGTTGATTTTTTTTCTCAGTGTACTCTATCATATATAATGTTAGTTTTTCTAACGTTCAAAGTTGGTTCTATCTCGATTGCCTTTGATGTTTTCTGATGAAACATCTTAGGGGGCTGTAGATAACTGGAAAGCTCTAATCCACCTTTTATGCAAGCATAAGGGTTGAAATGTTGTACATTTCAATGCTACACTGAGAAAAGAGTATGGTTCCTTTAAATATATTTATGTGGTTGATAGAATTTTAAAATATTTGTTAACTATCAACAAATTTCGGTAGTTATTACCATTTCCTTAATTGAAATTTAAATTGGGCCAAACGTTCTATCAGTTTGAGTCGATTGAAACAATTTGTTTTGCTGAATTTTTCATTTGTTAATCCTATTTTTATTTGATTTCACTTCTCATTAACATGAAAACTTTGCAATTCACAACATATTCAAGTAAAAAACTACTTAAGTATATTCTGCTTGGTACGCAATTTAGGTATTTATGATTGTATAAATACAAACGATATCTCATATAAGGAAGCAACGGTATTGGAAAAATCGTTTTTGGTCATCGGTTCTTAGTGCAAATCGATATTAATTAATGTATACTATACGTTTGCGTATTTTTTTAGTCAAATAAATGATTTAGTGATTATTAACAATCGAATGATTGCTGCAACCAAAATATTGGTTGATTGATCCAATAATACTATTCAATTCAGTCTAATATGTGACATTTTAACATTAATCAAATATTTAATTCACCTATATCAAATATATCATTTGTTAATTATTACCAAATTTTCGTATATGAAATTAAATTTTTTTCTCAGTGTAGGAGTATAAATGGATTCAAATTAGACTGGGTTGAATATTTTTTTGATAGTTTGTCTTTCGATATGGTGTGTGGCTCTGAAACATGGTTTAAAAGTGATTTGCGTGACTCTTTTTATAATATCATTGGTTATAAGCTTTTTAAGATAGGTGTGGAAGAAGGGGTGATGGAATCGCTGTCTATTGTAATTCTTGTCTCACTGTTAGTAGTGAAGTTTGTCTATTTCAGAATGTTCATATTTCTGATAGCAATATAAAAATATTAGTTTCGTGCATCTATAATCCCCACAGATGACAGTGCTGTGAACCATTTCTTTCTGACCTTGCTAGTAGGTTGATTACCTATATGATTTCTTTGTTATCTGTGGTGATTTTAATGTGAATTTAGTGCAGCATGACACAGTCACTGATAGCTTTTAGTACCATTGCACTAAGTGTGGTTTGCAAATTGCAAATACTAATGTTCTAACACGTTATGCGACCCACTGTGAAACCAGTCTACTTGATGCGTGTTATATTTCTGATATTTATCTTCTTTTAAAATTCGAACAGATGACTTTTTTGTCTGATCACGATTTAATTTTTGTAGTCTTAGTATAACCATGGGTAGAGATGCATCGGCTAATTTTTCTTTTTATGGCTACAAGTCTATTGATTTTGATGATTTAACTCAGGATTTATTTAGTGTTAGTTGGAATGAATGTTGATTGTGTGATTTAGTGGATGAAAAGCTTAGAGTGTTAATGAGTGACTTAAATGTCATGTTCCGTCACGTACAATAAGTTCGTAATACTACAAACTGGAATAATTGCGAAGAGGAAACTTTTCAAATATTCAGTTAAGGATCCATTGATTCCAACTTAGATCCGGATCTGCTCAATAGTTTTTTTCTGGAGAATGCGAATCCTCGTTCTTCGTTTGCGGCTGTGAAAAGGAAGTCTTGTAATTTTGAGTCTCCACAATTTCAATTTTCCACTCAGAATGAAGATGAGGTAGCGAAGTGCATTTCAATGATAAGCTCAAATGCAGTTGGAGTATACGCCATGCTGTTTAAACTTATCAAAATAGTCTCACTTTTTATTTTAGCGGCTATAATTCACATTATTTACCACAGCACAGTGACGTCACTTTACCAAAACCTTGGGAGGGACGACGAGAATTTTAATTGTACTTCACTAGATGGTTTTATTGAATTGATGTATTGAATTCTAATTAGTATCAGATCCTTGGAGGGGGGGTAATGCCCTCCTCAGTCCTACTGAATTTACGCCACTCCCGCAACATAACTTTTTTCATTTCATTTCATTTCATTTATTGTCTATGGTATAACCTTACAGACTAGCACAATTCATTTTAAAATAAAAAGAAACTTATATATTATAAACTGAAATATAATGAAAAAATAATTAATACAATTGATTTTGGATCACAGATTTGAAAACATTTTTAGACATAGAAAAATCAATAAAGCTATTCTTATACAATTTATTTAAAACTATGAGTGTTCTATTAATGGGCTCATTAGTGGCATAATTGGTTCTATGGCATTTAATATAAAAATAATCATAAGTACGTAAGTTTCTCGAGGGAATATTGAAAGCTATAAGATCAAGTAAATCAGAACAATTTATGTGACCATTAATTAAATCATATATCAACATTATACTATGAAGAAGCCGTCTATTTTCAAGAGAGTCGAGACTAATGAGCATGCAACGAGCTTTATAAGAAGGAACTGGTTCAGTGAAAGGTATCAAACGCAACGCAAATTTGATAAATTTTTTCTGAACACGCTCCAAACGATCAATATGTACTCCATAGTATGGATTCCATATAAAGGATGCAAATTCTAAATTTGAACGTACAAAAGAGGTATATAGCAGTTTCAGTGTATATGGATCTACAAAAGCAGAACTATTACGTTTAATAAAAGCAAGAAGTGAATATGCTTTTGGCAAGATTCTATTAATATGACCATTTCGACTGAACTGAGAGTCGAAATAAACTCCAAGATCACGCATTTCATTGACTCTACTTAGAGGTTTACCATCAAAGGAATATGAAAAAGTAATGGGCGAATTACTTTTTGAGAGAGTCATTTGGCAACATTTTTGAAGATTCAGAGATAAATTATTATTTTTGAACCAAGCAAAAACAGCATTCAACTCAGTTTGAAGTTTATTACAATCAGATAAATTTTTGATTTTATAGAACACTTTTAAATCGTCAGCATACAAAGAAAAACGATCAAAAGAAAAGCAAGTGGAAATATCATTAATGAATATTATAAAGAGAAGTGGACCAAGAATACTGCCCTGTGGCACCCCAGATGTAACTAGAAAAGGACTAGATTTGATATTGTCAATGACTACAAACGAATTTCTATTAGAAAGGTAAGAACAAATCCATGAAAGAAAAGTAGAATGAAAACCAAAATTACATAATTTAGAGATTAAAAGCTTATGTGGGACCTTTTCAAAAGCTTTTGAAATATCAGAATAGATAACATCTACTTGACGACCTTCTTCAAAAGAAGATATGCAGAAATTGGAAATAACACTGAGATTCGTAGCAGCCGACCTTCCAGGAACACAACCATGTGGGCATGGACATATCAAATTTTTGATGGAAAAGAAAACTTTATTTTTTACAACTTTTTCGAAAACTTTGGATATATTGGTAACCTTAGAGATCGGCCTATAATTTTCAATGTTATTTTTATTCCCAGATTTAAAGATAGGGGTTATAACTGATAGCGTCCATTTATCAATGAAAACACCATTAGCAAGAGAACTATTGAAAATTAATAGAAGTGGTAACGAAATTGATTTCACACATTTCAACAGAAAAAACGAACTGAGCCCATCAAGGTCACTTTTAAAGGAATTATTCAAATCGGATATTCCGTTCTGTACATCGTCTATTGACAAAGTAAAACCGCCAAAGCTAAGCGAAGAATCACCAATTCCCTAAGCTTTGGAAAGTCGCCACAGTGATCCATGTTGCCAAAACTGCAACTGCATCTGAGCCGAATGACTATAGACCTATAAGTATTTTGATAGTTTTAGGAAAGGTCTTTGAAAAGATATTTTTGACAACATCAGGGGCTTCTATGATCAAAATTTTTTGAGCCTTCTCTGCCTTATCGACTTCTCCAAGGCTTTTGATTCTGTCAATCATAACTTACTTTGCTGTAAAAGAAATAAAAAGAAATAATTAATTTAATTCCAGCTCTGATGCAATCCATTTGTTATCCCACTAATTAGGAGGAAAGATTATAAAGTTATTAATAGTATAGTTCCACAGGGCTCTATCTTGGGTCCCGTCTTGTTTTCTATGTTTTTAAATGATATTGGTTTTTTCTTAGTAAATAATGCATTTATTTTCCATAAATTGTTAAAAACTAACTAACAAGAAGCGTTTTTATAACTTACATAAATATTTCTTTAATTTCATATTTATACCAAAATATGACTAGAAGCGAATGACCTTGTAGCGGTAAAATTAAAACTAATATTCTGTTCGTAAAAATATTCAAGAGTACATGCTTACGGCGACGACACTCAAATCTACCTTTCTCAACCTTTCGGACTCATGGAAGACTTGAACGCCGACTTATCTTCAATGAACATATGGGCTGTCACCGACCTGGTACTGATAAATCCATTAAAATCTAAAGTGTTTCCAATAGCGAGATTTGAAACAAGCCTTATAGATATTCTGCCTTTGTTTATTGGGAGCACTCGATTGAACTTTTTGAAGAAAGTGAAAACATCGGGTTTTATACTTAGCTCTAAATTTACTTTTTAGACCATGTTATCAACACTGCAGAGAAAATATATTGGAGCATACGTTAGATACGGCAATTTTTTGTATTTACAATTGATTAAACCCCACCCAATATTTTTTTGACATTGTTTATAGTAGGCTTGACTCACAATCACAACACAAAATTCTTGAAGGTTTTAACAATTTAGCTACGTGTGTTTATTGAATTTCTAGATTTGAGCAGATTTCAGCAAAAAGTAAGAATATTCTTGGCTGTGGTCTGTTAGAGTACCTCGATATTCGAAATATTATCTTTCTTCACAGTCTTATCTATGCTCAAAAGCCAGAGTATCTGTATGATAAAGTCAATTTTTTTCAATCTGTCAAGTCTCTAAATTTTATAATCCCTATGTAAAACTACCAGTCCTTGGGCCCAGGAGCAAACAAATTGAACTTTTTAATTTAGAGTTTTCATGCGGGTTATTTATACTTTTTTGTGCGACTGCATTTCTCTTAAACAGGTTCATAAAAAACTTTAAAAAATTTTGGAGAATACTCTCAACTAGTACAAAAAAAAATTCAAAAAAATCGGACATGCACAAGGAAAATGGTGTCCGATTTAGCGTGGAATACCCCATATATCCCATTCATCATTTTCATGCAGTTTTGTATATGAACAAATAAATGTAAGATGTGTCTGTTTTCGACAAATATGTAGCTCAAGCTGTGCTTCATATCACTTAATTTCTGTTTATGTCAGCTTCCGCACATATTCGAAATGCCGACTGATTTAAATGTATTTCACTTCCTTTGCGAATGTACTCGTAAAATATTGCAAAAGCTATCGTAATCCTTCAAACGGAATGGTATTTTATATTTAATGTACATTTTTCAGACATTTTAATTTATATTGATCGCATAATAGCGCGCTCAACAGGCTGTAGATTAAAGCAAAAAAATGTAAAATTTTCTTTTCATTATGAAACAACGTAATTTAAATTTTCATATACACCGACAACTTTAATTTAACCCAACCAATTTCTGCATACTTGGCTGCTGATGTCCTAACGACATTCCGCCATGGTATGTTGGATTTTGAATTAAACCTGAAAATTACATTGCTCATTCTGTTGTGGAAATTAATGATGCTACACTCAAGGTGGGAGTTCAAATGCCCAAAACAAAACGAGTGTCAGTCAGGTGAAGTTGAAAAGTTTTTGGAATATTTAATGAGGAAAAACCTCTTTTAAAACCTCTCATTTAAATTACAACTAATTGTTAAGCTTCGGAAAATTAAGGACAGATATTTCACAAAGTGTAGTTTTATAAAGCTAAAGGATTAAGAAACTAAGGTGCATACAAAACATGAATCTGTTTCTGCAAAGTGTTCTTACACTCATAGAAAAAGGATTAGTTGTGTTAATTATATTTTACTTGAGCACAAAACTGTACTTCGAATTAATAAAGTGTCTTAATGAAATTTTACTTTTCTGTGAAGTTGTCACAGAAACTTTTTATTATTCAAAAAATTAAACTTATGCTACAATGTTCTCGACTTGTGTTACGATTTGCTATTATTGAAACAAAAAATTTTCCAATGATACGGTCAATACAATATTAATTTTTTTGTATGGAGTTTGCCCAGCATTTTCCTTGTATCTAAAAGAGTACGCTTGTGTTGTATTTTGCTTAGGATGTGCTGCTACGTGCCGTAAACAAAGTATACTAATTCCTGGAATTTCAACCTCTATGAGCCGAACCTTTTTAGCGTGTCAAGTTTGCCCAGCATAGTTCTATTTTTCAAACGATTGAAGTTGTTTTGTAAACGGCTTGTGCTGTGAAGTGGCGCATCGAAAAAAAAAGGTTCGAAGCATTTAAGGAAAACAAAATTTGTGAAATTAGCCCAACATTTTTCGATTTTCCAAAAAAGTTTTGTGCTACGTCGTATTGGAAAAAAAAAAATTATTTCAACTTTTTCTATAAGAAACTTGCAAAAATCTATAAATAAATAGAGTGTAGGTGTAGTTGGCCCAGCACATATCGATTTTACAAACGATGCGGTATTACGCTCGATTTGTGCTATGAAGTCCCAAATCGCAAAAAAATGTATCTCAAATTTTACTATAAGAGACAAAAACTAACTATATATAGCTTATATATAAGCCATACTAATATGTGTGTTGAGTTGGCCCATCATATATCGACTTTCCAAGATAAAAAATATCGTACTGTATTTTGCTTGACGTGTGCTGCAATTTGACGCCTTGCAAAAAATTTAAGAATTTACTAAAAAAAATGTTCAAGAATCCAATAATCATACAAACTCAAATCGATATTACAGTCATTCATATTATGAGGCCACGCTGTCAAACTCGCTTTATCATGTGAACTGGCCTTTTGTTGGTAAATATTTGTGTCAGTCAGTCAGCAGTCATGCTCAAAATAACATCAGGATCAAACTTAATTATTTTATTAACTAGTCTGTGTTTCTAGACGGTTAATTAAGTTGAAGTACAACTAAAGAGTATACATACGACAACACTAACTTCTATGCTTACTTCAAAATACTCTAGACAACCTCAAGTTCTGGAATTTTTTGGAAATGCTTAAAATTCGAAGACTTACTCATTTACGAGTATAACATATTTTACACGAAAAAAAAGAGGTTGTTTAATTTGTCGAAAATCGAGTTAAAAAATTAACAAAATTTCACTTTTGTTATAAATGAAATTTGTTTTGTTTTATTTTTGTTTTTAGTTTTTCTATTGTCCTCCGCTATTTTTTGAGCTTATTTATATGGATATGGGTCATTCTACCTCGTTTCTACGTCGCCACTCCCAAAATTAACTAACTAAATCATAGGATATCATCAATGCAACGCAGTAACACAAATGGATAACGGTAAATGCACCGCTCGCCCTTGAATTGACCCTCTTCTACGATTTTGTTCGTTAATTTTTGAGCGTTGCAACAATAGAAAAATTCATATCTAGAGAACCACGACTCTGACCAGTTTGAAATAAATTACAAAATGATTGCTAAGACTTTTCTGCCTGAAATTATCCATTTTAATTTTAAAATTGCAAAATTATTAACTATAAATTAAGAGAAGAAAGTTTTCAATTCATCCATTAGAAAATAAATGTAAAATTTTAACTTTTGTGTGTTAACAGTTTTCTACCTAACGTGTACATTTTGAAATACAAGCTTCCGAAAATTCATGTCTTTTTAAAGTTTGTGATTTTTGAAAAATCGATTTTTCGAAAACATGTCCGCAAAACCTTTTTCCAAAAACACGTATCGAACATTTTTTGACAAATTATCGGAAAAAATTGATATTGAGAAATCTAAATTTTGAATGTAAAAACGAGTAGAATTAGATGATCAAAGTATCACTTTTGTATAAGGTGATATTTAATGATATGCTAAGGATTCTTTGTAATAAATGCGCAAGCACAAAATTTAGAACTAATAATGTGTATCAATTCAAGTACGTAAAACAATCAGCAATTCAATATGTGTAGGCATTTAAAATTCTTTTGGACTTAATTATTTTTCAGCACTTTCATATGGACATAGAAACTTCATCTTTGTTACTCTCGAAATGAGTTGCGAGGGTAAGTTCTTATGAAGAAGAACCTGATGAATGATGTTTTTAGAAAGTTATTAGGTCAATTTTTAATCATAACGACTATCTCTCGTATATTAAAAAACATAAAACATATCGTCACCTAACGATCCAAAAAGCCGTAGCCACAAAAAATTCCCCACAAAATTTTTAAGTCCTATATCCAATAATAAAGATTTTGCTAACGAAATTCAAAAGACTGTGACAACAAGATTTTGAGTTTCATTTAGCAAATAGACGTAGAAGACTAGTAAGAAAAAAAAAATTAAATACAATATTTGAATACTTTACGTTTCTTACGTAAGAAATACATAACAATAAACATACATCTGTATGTACTACTGTGTCCAAAAAATAAGTTGACATTTGAATTTAAACTGCGCGCTTTGAAGGATTTGGAGAATAATTTTTTTTTAGGTTGGTAGTACAGTCAGTGACATCTATGTCAAATTTCATGTGAAAATATTTATTAGTGTTTGAGATACGCGTCGTTTTGTGAGCTGCTAAAAGTGAGTTTTTCGTTTTTTGCGATGTCGAAATTTGTTGAGCAAAGAATTTGCATTAAATTTTGTTTGCGGAATCAATTCTCTGCTGCGGATTCGTTGAGGATGGTGCAGAAAGCCTTTGGTGATGAGGCTATGTCTAAAAAAAATGTTTACAAGTGGTATAGTGAGTTCCAAGCCGGCCGTGAACGTGTCCAAAAAAATCGCGCCAAAGTCGCTCAAAAATAAAGGTCATGATGACTGTTTTCTACGATTATCATGGTGTTGTGCATTATGAATTCCTTCCAACCGGCCAAACAGTCAACAAGGAATATTATTTGAACGTTATGCGTCGTTTGCGTAACGCTATCCGTCTAAAAAGCCCGGAATTGTGGAAAGACAATTCATGGTTTTTACACCACGATAATGCACCATCCCATACTGCACACGTAATTCGTGATCATTTCGTCAAAAACTCAACCCATATCGTTCCGCAACCACCGTATTCACCTGATCTGGCGCCGTGCGACTTCTGGCTGTTCAGCAGGCTCAAAAGACCGCTCCGGGGACACCGTTTTGATACGATAGAGGAGATTCAAGCCGCAGCGAAGATGGAACTGAAGGCCATCCCGGAAAGTGACTACAACCAATGTTTCGAAGGTTGGAAAATCCGTTGGCATAAATGCATTGCATCGGGCGGGGATTACTTTGAAGAGGATGAAATTGATTTGGAAGAATAAATGAAGAATTTTCAAAATAAATACAATGTCACCTTATTTTTTGGACACAGTAGTATGTATGCTTCTGCTGTATGAAATTAAAAATGTGGTTACGGTTTTTTGGATGTTAGGTGACAATATATCACGGTTTTGAATGCAAAATATGAATTTAAAAACTATTCAAATATATCGACCTTAAAATCTTTTTCTTGATTTTTAGCTTCTGTCAGAGATTTTGTCTACGAAAGTCAAGTCTCTTTTCGCATTAACGGTCAGATATTCAATTCTACACACGCCTTATCGTAACGTTCAAAAGGCTCAACTCAAACTTTACTTCTCACATTCTTTGTTTCGCTCTTTAATTCAAACACCAACTCGTACTACAGTAAGCACAAATAAAAGAGAGGAACAGAATGGTAGCGTTCTGCCCTACGTGCAAAAAACATTATTCGCTTTGTTGTGGCTTACCAAACGTAGTGATCGTTTCTGTCACAAGTTCATTAGCTACCGCTATGATTTTTTCAAGCAATATATGACATGATATGACGGTTATTTCGGCTAAATTAACTCGAAAAATTTTTTGTATTGATGAACTTCCTTTCATATGGTTTCAAAAATTTGAGAAACTCTCCAAGAGTTCTTAACTCTTACTCCTTTATAAAAAAATACTGATCTAGTTTAAAACATATAAGGACTGTCCCAGCAAAAACGTTCGTTTTTTATTTTTTGTATTATGCTCTACCTCAGCGCTGTCCAACTTTTCGGTACATGTGTGCCAATTTTATTTTTTTGTAAGTTTTGCGGGCCAGTATACTTTAAATTTTAATTAAAAGTCATTTATAATTTTTTTTTAGTATTTTATTAGTTCATAGTTCAAGAAAATAAAGAGAAAAAAATATTAACATAATTATTATTAATGTGAAAACTGCTTATTTATATGGGCAGCTACAAGAACTTCGATATTTATATCAATTTTAGTTGAAGAAATTCTTAAAATTTCTTCTAATGTTTTGTCGGCCATTGAATTTCTATATTTAGATTTGATATATTTCATGTCAGAAAATGCTCGTTCACAAATATATGTACTAACAAACATAGAAATTAATTTTAAGCCCAAATCGCGCAATTTTGGATATTTGTCGTTTGGAAACATTTTGATTAAATTTACCCTAGTCTCCAGCCTTGATTTAAAAAATTCGTCAGCTTGCAATTCACATAATTCCATTTGATATTTAATATCGGTTTCTTCAACGTCGCTAGTAGTCGGATTATTAAATAATTTTAGTTCTGGTTTAATTGCATCAAAATCAGAAAATCTGGCATCAAAATCTTCAACCAATTTGTCCAACATGAGGACATGATCTTTCAAGTTTAATTGTTGACCGATTTCTTGTATTTCGATAGCAAGTTCATTACAACACTCGAAGTGCACCACATTGTTGTTGATCAAATGCGACCGAAGCAAACGTAACTTATTGCGGAATCCGATGATATGGCTTACCAGATGACTTATGTTTTGGTCTTTGCCTTGCAAGTTTTTGTTCAAAACATTCAAATATTCGGTAATATCTGCTTAAAATGCTAATGAAATTAAAAATGTTTTTTCATTAAAACTGGCTATAAATGACGAATCCAATTCTGTTTCCATAAGAATAAGTTTGATTTCTTTACGAAGTTGAAAAAATCTTTTAAGGCATTTCCCTGCACTTAACCAGCGAACTTGGCTATGCAAAAGTAGATCACCATATTCGGCATCAAGCTCTTCAAGAAATTGTTTAAATTTACGATGGGTGAGTGCACGGTTTCTGCCTCTTATTGCATTTGTTATTTTAATAACTGTGCTCATCGTGCAACTTAATCCCATAATGTTTCCACATAAAGCTTGCTGGTGAATAATGCAATGCAACATTTGACAATTAATACCCTTTTTGTTTTAGCAGTCCAGCGAGTCCTATATTTTTCCCAACCATTGATTTTGCTTCATCAGTTACATTTTTCAAAACCACCATACATGCAAACAACATTTTTGAGTTCCTCATAAATATCTACACCTTTTTTTGTTGAATGTAGGGAAGCCAATTTCAGTAACTCCTCCGAAACATTAAAATCTACATCCACTGTTCGTACAAAAATTAGCATTTGACTGGTATGGGATATGTCGGTGCTTTCATCAAGCGCAATTGAAAAATATATACAATTTTCTACTATGTCGGCTAATTTTTCAACTAAGAAGGTGTCCACCTTTAAGATTCGTCTTGCAACGGTTTGGTGAGAAAGAGAAATTGACTCGAATTGTTTTGCCATTTTATCATCTCCAAATGCTTGAGCCATTTTGATTGCACACTTCTTAATAATTTCACCATCAGTAAATGGCTTTTTGGCTTCGGCAATTTCTTTTGCAACTGCATTAGAAGCATAAACAGATGCATCCTGAGCCTTACATGCAAAGGTGATAATTGATGTTTGCTGATTAAATTGTTTTTTTAAATTTTCAAGTATGACGATTCTCGACTCACCATTATATTGCGAATATTTGTCTGCATGCTGTGATTGATAATGACGCTTCAGATTATATTCTTTACATATAGTAGTATTCATCCGGCATATCAAACACACATAAATTTCTTTCTGCTTCACAAACATATAATCAATTTCCCATCGTTCTTTAAATTCCCTGTTCTCACTCGTAATTTTTCGTATTTTTTTTGCACTCATTTTATGACGGTAGTAAATATTAATTTCTGTAAATTTGAATAGTAAAATAAATTCGCTTGAAATAATAAAAACCGAAAAAAATAAAAAAAAAAATTAAATACCAAATTTTTTAAATGCACTTACCTAATTTTATGTGTATGTTAAGCAAAAATAATATCACAATAAAAACAATCAAACACACGTTTACAAATTTTAAATAAAAATTTTATGATATACTAGACTGGAAAAAAGTAGGTAATACAAAATAGTATTGGCTTTGCGTGTGTCCTATAGTTACGGAATTAAATATAAATCAGTAAAGTTTCATGACAAAAACTAGATTAGAAAGAAAAATAAATATTACTGATATAATGCTGGTCATTTTTAAAATTGACAAAAGTTTAAAAAAAAAAGAAATCAATTATACAGATATTTTTATTTTGATAATGGGCCACAGAATATGATGAGCTGGGCCGCATGCGGCCCATGGGACGCCAGTTGGACAGCGCTGCTCTACCTGATAATCTCATAGATCTAAAAAGACGAAATATTTCTTCTATATAAAGTTTACTATGATGTATATCACTTGAAGATAGCACTTTTAACGACAAAAATGTCTAGCAAGCAACATAAAGTCCGGGAACTGATTTTGTTCACATACTGCAAAATGCAGAATTAAAATATTCAGCTATAGCTAAAATAGTTGGTGCATCAGAAAAACTGTCTTTACGGTTATTTCTAATTATAAGAAGGGTCTACCTGTTTAACAAAAAAATGGTTCAGGCAGAAGTCCAGAATTTTCTAACCGAAAGGTGGCGACGAAGGTGAAGCTCTTTTTTAAGCAAAATCCCAACACCTCAGTGCGAAATATGGCGGCTAGAGCAGAAACATCAAAATCTGCTGTACAAAGAATGAAGAAGAAAAGTAAACTATGGACATATAGAGTTCAAAAAGTACCAGACCGTTCTGATGAAACGCAGTTGATGGCTCAGATGCGACCCCGAAAATTGTGTGAAAGGTACCTGACAAAATTTGATTGCTGTGTTATGGACGACGAAAATTACACCAAAACAGATTTTATGCAGCTACCTGGGCACGAATATCATACATCACCGAAGAAGGGGCATGTGTCTAGTAAATTAAAAGAAAAAATTTCTAAATTTTCGAAGCAATATACGGTTTGACAGGCATATGCGCCTGTGGTTTCAGAAGCAGATTTTTTGTTACGCAAGGCACAATCAATTCCAAAGTTTATGTAGACGAGTGTCTCGAAAAACGTCTTCTACCATTTATTCGTGCACATGAGGGTACCATGATGTTCTGGCCGGATTTAGCAACCTCTCATTACTCTAAAGCTACGATGGAATGGTATGCAAGTAAAAAGATCAATTTCGTACCAAACATAGCTAATCCGTCCAACTGCTCAGAGCTTCGCCCAATTGAAAGATATCGGGCTCTAATGAAAAGAGATTTTCGAAGGAGTGGTAAGAATGCAAAAAATTCACAAGACTTTAGACTTAAGTGGAAAAAATCGTACCATACTGTCGATGAAACGACTTCACAAAATTTAAAGAAGGGCCTTACGAAAAAAGTAAGAAATTTTAATAGAAAAAAAAATTGTTACTTAGTTTTTAGTTATTTATATTCTGAACACTAGCCATTATTGATAAAAAACGAAAAAAGACCAAAAAAATTACTGGGTAATTTTTACTCTTTTTCGGCTCTCTTATGTTTCATAAAATCTGAACTTCAAAAGAGTAACGAGCACGCAGACATTATGACTCTTTTCTGAAAGTGTTGTGCTTCATAAATTCTGAAACGAAATTTGAACTGAAACTCTTACTAAAATAGCAAATAAATAAAGACAAATATTTGATTATGTTTTAATTCGCGTGAGTGATAAAAATATGTCAGTAAGCTCCGAATGGATAAACTTAGATTTATAGATTAAATATTAAATACTTTTTCATAGTGCTGAAAGTAAGTAGATCAATAAAGAATTTACTGAAAAGTAATCGGTGAGAAAGGCAGTGAACGAAAAATCGTTACAATATTAGGCAGTTACAGCAACAGATAAATTTTTTTTTCTTGTTTAATCTAGGTAAATGTTAAAGTTTTTTACATTTAATAATCTGTCCATAGGCGCATACTGCACGAAGTTTAAGAATGAACTGGTTTTCAAACATATCAGTTAAGTGGTTCCAGATGGCCAACGACCAAATTAGAAATAAGAATAAAATTATAAACTAAAAATAAAATATATCAGTATTTTTCTTATGTATTATTTTGTAATATATATACAATTTATATAAAAATAAATGAGTTAAAACACTTCCAACAAAATTAATTTTCAAATCTATGCTATTTATATTAAAATGAATGTATAACAATCCATTCTCGCGTGATTTATTATATTGCGAATACTACCAACTCTACTGTGCATGACTCAAAATTTACAATTCATTTTGATAAAAAGTAGGAGCTGTTGATTTATTTAGTTTTTTTTTCAATTTGACGTATGATTTGATACAAATTCAAAAACAAAATTTTCAATCAAGGAAAGTTAAATCAATAATGAAAGCTTTTTATGCTTCAAAAGTAAAGGTGCAAGCGAAAATATAAAATTACATAGGTGAGTAAAATTTTAATATGTATTACACATTGCAGCTCACCCAAAGTTTTATTCAAATTTTATAATGGTTCCCAAGAGACGAACCAGTGCGGCAGAATTAAATTTTTATTAGCGGTTTGATCACTACAGACATTTGGGAATATGTTCAAAACATTTCCACTCTGACGATTACAGCGACAATGGATGCTTGCGTTCAGAAGCAGTACCATCCATTGCAATGAAAGGCACAAGACATAACAGAAGGCTTTCAAAGGATGTTGTAGACCTTAGATAATATAGCACTCCTTTATCTTCATGTCGTTGCTTACAGAACTGGAGACTATGTGAAAAGTGAAAACCTCGGATGAATTTGATGAAAAAGTCTGAATCTAACTCTCGTAAGTGCTTAGAATGCTGTAGTCGTTAGGTGGCTCACAATACTGAAGATTCTGAATACTCCGAATAGACGAAACGATTTGCAAGACCACGTGGCGAAAACTACCGATGAATCGATGAAAAACGGTCTATCGAATTCTCGTAAGTGCTTAGGATGCTGTAGTCCTTAGATAAAATAGTAATATTGCCTTACGTTGCTTGTAGTAGCGGAGATTCTCAATACTCCGATGAAACGGGAATTTGCAAAACCACTTTATAAAGGGTGTTTTTTTTAGAGGTTTGTTTTTCGAATAGAGATAAAACTGGCATTTTATGGTCAAATCTAGCAACTCTAATGTCATTTATGTTCAGTTTGGCTTGCCATTTCATCATGAACAGGTTGACAAAAGAACAACGCTTGCAAATCGTGCAAATTTATTTCGAAAATTATGGTTCAGTTCGCGAAGTTTACCGCAAGCTCCGTCCATTTTATGGTCGACATAATCGTCCATCAGAGCAATTAATTCGGTTAACCATGGATCGTTTTCGCACTACGTTTACTCTATGTGATAATACGCATCCGCAGAGACGTCGAACAGTGCGCACCGAAGAAACAATTGCCGCTGTAGAGCAAAATGTTGAAGAGGACCCGAATGAATCGATTCGCCTCAGCATCAGCGTGAAGCAGACGGCAAACATGTTGCAAGCTGCAAGCGCTCGAATAATCGAGCTGTTCGATCGCTCGATCTATTCGTCTTAGGTTCGATACTTTGATGGAATGCCCGAGCAGGTTCCATCAGCTCTTTGCACACCCTTAATATTATGGCTAGTGAATAAGTACTTTCTGATCATACAGAATACTATTAATGAATTTTTATGGAGCTGTTAAATAAGTAAAAATCAATCCAACTGCTAATCACTTAATGTTAACTTAAATGAAAATGTTTTCCTTAAAATGTGTCCAAATATAAGCGATTTAAATGTATTCATAAGTATTACTTTTTTTTTCTATAAGTAAAAGTTTCCGTTGTCATTAATGTAACTGGAATATTAATTGAAATTTGGAAAAATAACCTGAATAAGTATGTAAGTATAAATGTCTTTCAACTCACTGCGTTGACTAAATCAACTTTGAAAGCCATATTTTCATGTTCCTGCGCAACTTTTCCAACTAAGTATTTCGAACGTAAGATCCAAGTTGAAAATGCCGTCTGTATAACGTTTTCAAGCTAAATAAGACAAAAAATTCAACTTTTTTGGAAAGAATGTATTTGTCAACTTAAAAAGTTGAAAAATTATACTTAAATTTTGAACCCTGTAACTTTACAATCAATATACCTTTTAGCGTTTTTAGATTAAGCTGGGATTTTTCGCTCGTCCATACTTTATGCATTATTAAAAAAAACATTTCCGTGGGAACATTTGCACCAGGCAGACACAAGTCAAACTCTACATCTTGTTAAAGTTTCGTTTCACAAAAGCTAAGCTTGCTTCTACAACTGGACAGCATATTGAAATACAGAACTGTTCTGTGAAATACGGGACGCATATCCACCGTAGCTATGAATGAAATCAAAAACAATGAAAACATAAACTACTCCATAGACACTGACTCGTTATCTTCCTTAGACTCAATATCCAACTTAAATAACTATTAATATTACTCATTCTAAATCAGAAACTCTCTTATTAAGAACTTTCCAAAAATAAAATTGATATGGATTCCAGGACTTTTTTTTTATAGAAGGCAATGAATTTGCAGACCAATAAGCCAAAGACGTTAATATTCAACCGCATAATTACACTAATAATTACAATTCAAAGGACATAATCCTTATCTACATACTACACTAAATAAATAAACTAATTAATTAATAATTAGAAAAAAATCGTTACTTGAAAGTACGGTAAGCAAGGTACTTACTTCATAGTGTTCTGCTTATTTACAACTTTACTAGTAAGCTGCGGAGACGAATTTTTAGATCATATGAAAGCAATAAAACAGGGGATCCTCTATCAATTGCAGTTGAAATAGTAACAAGCTAACTTTAAGCAGTCGGCAACTCGCCAATTTTTGCAACCCATTATTATAGTAAATTAAGATTTTTTTACAATAAAAGTGTAGTACATATTAGTGATGCTATTTAGGTTTTGTGGAAATGTATTGAATTGAGACCGAGACTTTAAATGTACTTTTTTGAGGCCGAATATATATTTTTATCTTCAAAACATAATTTTACTAAAATGTACGAAAAAAATTACTAAAAAAAAGGTACTCACTTTTGCCATCTGAAAAACCCTAGCAAAATGAGATGCCGAAAATGTACTGAAAATGCAGCAAATGTAACGAATGTACTGAAAACTTGTCGAATGCACCGACGACGATTTTTCAGGACCCAAATGCACGGAAAAAAATACAAATTTACCGAAAATGCCATCACTGATTCCAATGTGTCGCAAAAGCGTTACAACCTTCCTCAAAGGTGCTACAAAAAAAAAATATTCATCCCAATAGTGCCAAACTTGGGTCAGGATAAGGAAAAACAAAATATGCCATAAAATTATTTAGAATATAAAGGATAACATAAACAAGTTTCCAAAATACGAAAGCCATTACACAAGAAGAGATACGAATTGTTTGTACTCTCATGCCGATTTATCAAATTCTCCAATGTATAACCTGTATTTCTAAGAGAATTAATCTAAAGGAATAAGCATCACTTCTTATAGCAGGGATTTTGAAGGTAAGACTTAAATATTGAAATTATTACCTATTAAATAAAAGTTTTCTAAATTTTTAACAGCAATGAATATCAGATTTAAGAAACCTAAGATAGACATTTGCTTCGCATGCGACAAATTAAAAGCTAAAATTGATATTGTTAAGCAGAAGCAAAATTAAGTTTATGACTCGAAAAGGAATAATAAAGATCTGGCAGCCATCGTTTCGACAATTAAAACTTATACATTCGATTTACAACAATGCTTGCCTACTCCATATTTAAATACATCCATAACTTTTAATAGAAAGCAACTTTGGACTTATAATCTCACAATACATGATGGCATCACAGGGACTCCGCACTGCTATATGTAGCACGAGGCATTATTCAGATTTGGTGGCAATCATATTACATCATGTTTATATATTCACTTAAATGGTATAAGCCAATTAAAGTACGTATTTTTTAATATGATTCCTGTGCTGAATAAAAATTCGTTTGTTTATGCTATGTTTGGTCTTGCTCTTAGAGTTAAAGAAAATCTTGAAACAATCGATCACAATTTTTTGGAATCTGGGCATTTGCATATGAAATGCGATGTTGATCACTCTGTAATTGAAATGAAGAAAAAAAAGTGGCGTTCAAGTACACCATCCGCATGATTGGTATAATTTAGTTAGATGTTCGGGTTCCGAAAACAAGTTCAACGTTGTCGAAATGAATAAAGATGATTTTTTTTAACTTTTCACTTATTTTAAAAACAAACTCTATGTGCAGAGCTATGAACGAAAATAGAGAAATATTTTTCTGGGAAAATGTTAAATGGCTGCAGTACAAAGGAAACAATTTTGGCAAAACCCTCTACAAAACCAGTTAACATGAGCATGAATAATTTAAAACTTTAAATATACGTAAGCGTGGTGTTTGCTCTGTAAATATGAAGGATGTTCCTAAGCTTACGGAAGAAGTTAAAATCGATATCAAAGAGAACGACTTACTGCTTTTCATAAATCCTTCCTTTCATACGTTCTACAGAGCACTTCCATCTGATGATGCACCTGTCGATAAATGTACATCCAGATTTGGTTGAAGATGATTCTGATGGAGAATAATTTGCTTAGTTATGAATAAGTGTGGATCAAAATTTTGTTTTTCCTGCATACACCTTTTCACATATAGATATATATATGTACGTACGTATATAAAGGTGTGTCATTTTTGAGCAACTTTTTCTTTCAACTTAAAAACAGGCTAACAACTTTCAGAAAGGTGAAAAAAGAAGCTTCTAAAAATTTGAGCTCTTAGTATTAACATTAAGTGGTGCCTGTTCCTAACTTTCCATTTTCTTTTTAAATAACATGGAAAAAAATTTTTTTCTTTTTTCTTATTTTTGTAGCTTGACATGACAGCATTATACAAATGAACTGAAAAATTGTTTTAGTAGGAAATTGAACGCTCTACAAAAAAGTTTTCCTCATATTTTTCTTACAAAGTGAGCCGTTCTGTAGATATTCAAACTTAAAGTTGCAAATGTAAGAAATTATGACTTTTATTTTATTAAACTAATACTGAGGACTTTTCTATATCTTAAAAATTATTTTAAATCAGAAAACTGGTTTTTGTTCTAATATTTTTAGAAAGCTAAAATAAAAAAAAAATTTACGTCTTAGATATTATTTTATTATTTGATTAACTGTTAAACAAAAGTAATTATGCATTAGGTTCAGTAAATTATTATTTAATAGACTAAAACATTGAAACTTAATAGAAATTATAATGTCTTATCAGAATTAAATGATGTAACTATATTTGTTGAAGAGTTTTTTTGTTACAATTTGGATATTTTCGTCGGTGCTCTTTTACTACTTGTAATAAATATTGAAATTGTTCCTCATCGTCAATAGATTTGTATCTAAAAAGTTAAAATAAAATTAATCATTTTATTTTCCTTAGTTTTAATTGCATGTATGAAATCGATTCTTATCAAAATAATCATCCGGGAAAGAGATAAATTGATAATTACCACTGTGATCCACTTCCATTATGTCATCATTGGTAGCTGGAGATATTTCTAGAATATTATTGTCAATAAATCCGTAACGAGTTCCAGATTTTTGAGACAGAAAAAATAATTTCTTATCATCCTCGAGTATTTCTTCCACAGTCTTTTTAGAAATATCAAATAATTTATTTAAATTTTGTAAAAAAAGTTCTTCTTTTGCGCAACAGACTTTTTTTGTTAACAACTTTTTTGTTTACAATTTTTTTTGTAACAATTTCCAACAATTAAAGATTTTTGTCAGTTTTGTTGTTGCGTATTGTAATCCATAAGTCGGTATTTCAGCAGCACACCATATTTCATTCACTTTTATAATTGTACTTTTAATTGTTCTTTTTTAAGGAAAGTGTGTTCATAAAAAAAAAAACAGACAAAACCTCTTTTACAATTGGTAGCTTTCTGCCAACAAAATTTTCATTGCTGACACCAATCAAATAAATTGAATTCTTCATGATTAGTTGGCTACTTATTACAATTATATTTAATATTCAAAAATTATTAATTAACACTGTTATTGAATCACAAATATCACTTCAACAATTCAATCAAGTTAAACAGAACTTTCCTCAGAAGAAAGTAATATACAACAATCCTTAACCCAAAATTTCACGAGAAAATTAATCTAAACAGTAATAGACCGACTGAGCCGTTATAATCGTTTATCAGAGTTATCGACTTTAAAATAAAAAATAATTGATGTGTTTTATTAGCCAAGTTGCTAGCTATGTACGAAAAAAACGATCAAGTCGTTAAGTTTCCTACTAGTTGCAACTTTAAGTTTGAATATCTTCAGAACGGCTCAGTCTGTAAGAAAAATAACTATGAACTTTTTTGTAGAGCGTTCCATTTCCTACTAAAACAATTTTTCAGTTCATTTGTATAATGCTCTCATGTCAAGCTACAAAAATAAGAAAAAAGAAAAATTTTTTTTCCATGTTATTTAAATGGTAAATGGAAAGTTAGGAACAGGCACCACTTAATGTTAATACTAAGAGCTCAAATTTTTAGAGGTTTCTTTTTTACCTTTCTGAAAGTTTTCAGCCTGTTTTTTAGTTGAAAGAAAATATTTGCTCAAAAATGACACACCCTAACGTACATACATACATGTATTTATCAAGAAGTTTTTGGATATTCATTTTTCATTTTTATTCTACCGAGATTCAAAGAAGTACTGAAGAGCTTTAAATGATTTTAATTGATTTATTTACTGTTGGCTTAATTTATTGTGATAATAAGTTCCAAAATTGGAACAATATCTTAAATCATTATATAACAAGAAATAAACGCAGTACATGCTGCAATAAAAGCTTAAGTCGATATTAGTGCATTGTATGTTGTTAGTAATTTTGCCACAATCGCTATCTTATGAAATTGCCCGTTTTGAACATTTTTTTAGTGTGCCCCTTAATTTTTAATTATGTTTACATCGGTGCTTTGGGCTGGTATGCCCAACAATTTACTGCAATTATACAGCATCCTGGTCACAGTAATGGCATTTGAGTTTTGTGAAAAAATTTTAACACTTGAAATGTATTTTTTAGAGGCCGAAAATACATATTTTTTTTGTTTTGAATACCAAATTTTACTAAATTGTACGAAATTTTTCTAAAAATTACATATAAGAGGTACTCACTATTCCATCTCAAAAACACTAGCAAAATGAGAAAAATTTCACATTAAAGAAGAAAATCTTAAAATTGCGATTTCATTTCATTTACTTAAAAAAGGTAATTGTTATAAATCTACACATCCCGAATATTTTAATTTTATTATAATTTGTCCAAATGTACCGAAAATGTACTGATAATGTGCTGAAAATTCACCAAATGTACTAAAAATGCGGCAAATGTACCGACTGTACTGAAAACTTGTCAAGTGTACTGACGATGATTTTGCAGGACGCAAATGTACCGAAAAAATAACAGTACAAAAATCCCGTCACTGGTACATACATACATATGTATCGTATTGAATTCAAACCATAAAACAAAAATGTTTTTAATTTTATCTTAAAAACACAACTCTGTACATTTTGGCTACAAAAATTCCGCCGGTTTTTAACATTCGTAACTTTCTTTGTGTGCAAATTTAAAAACCCTATCTACATTTCCACATTTTCGAGGGACTTTTTTTCTATACATGGGGCTTTTTCTATACACGAAATCTTAAAAAAAGTATTAAATACAGGTAAGAAAACTTAATAACTTTCTTAGGATTTTCAGAAATTCATTGAATAGAATAATATTTTCTTCAGATACGTTGGAATGCAAAAAGAGGACGTTATAGTTAAAGACATTTATCTTCTTAGGAGAGGGTCCGGTAAAATTTCACCAAATCTCACCAAGGGGGTCGTGGGGTCAATGATAATCTCTCGTCAACTTTTTAATGCAGAAAGTATACATTATTACAGCAGATTACATTATGTCATCAATTCAGTACGTTCAGCATACCGAGAATTCGTGTTGAACACAATAACATCGACTTTATGCGTTGCAGATATCAACTGAACGCGCAAGGAAACTCCCCGAATGATGTTTGAAATTTGTACAGCGCTTGTTTCAAATCGGGGAATCCCGGGCATAGAAACTAATATTTAATATGCCTGCGAATCAGAATTAGTGACAAAAAATTAATTTTAATCCAAGAAAAAAATTAAATTTATTTAAAATTTTAAATAATCTGTAAAAATATTAAAAAAGCTTTAAAATCCACAATTTTTTTTGTTTAAAAGTACATTTAGTTTCCACACTTGAAACACAGCTCTAACGAAACAATTCTTAAGATAAGGCAAGTACATTATAAGTTGGCGACGGAACGATATTTTGACGAACTGATTACGCACACATCTACAGTACACGAATACCCTAGTTTGCTATAAAAAAAAAACAACTACATAGTACTATTTTGAAGTGCCTGAGATGGAAATTACTTGAAGTTTAGTGTACATACTCAAAATGATTTCAAGAAAAAACTTAAAGCGACCTACCATGGACATGTGCCGTTAGTACTATCGGCAAAAGGCACACATACACATTTTTGTATGATTTATAGTTTTTTGCAAGTTTCACATAGCAAAAGTTGAAATATTTTTTTTTGCTATACGGCACATCATAGCACAAGTTGAGGACAATACAGCACAGTACTTTTTTTTTTTGAAAATCGAAAAATGTTGGGCCAACTTCACGCATTATTTTAAATAATTTTTTTCTTTAAATACTTGGAATTATTTTTTTTTCTCTAAGGCACATCATAGCACAAGTCGAGCACATTACAGCACAACATTTATTGTTTGGAAAATAGAAAAATGGTGGGCTAACTTCACACTAAAAAATGTTTTTGCTCATAAATGTCGGAATTTCAGGAATAATTTTATATCCTTTACGGCACATGGCAGCACATCCTGAGCACATTACAGCACAAGGCTACTTTTTTATAAATATCGAAAATGGTGGGCGAACTTCACACTAAAAAATTATTTTGCTTATAAAAATCGAATCCTAGGGACGTTTTTTTTTTAAATACGGCACATCATAGCACAAGGCGGGCACATTGTAGCACAAGTTTAATATTTTGAAAAATCAAAAAATGGTGGGCTAACTTCACAGACGTTACTGCAGCTGTGTTCCTGTTGAAAAAAAAAAGGCTTTTTCTGTTAAATTAATCGAAAGAAAGTATTAAAGTGTTATAATTTCTTTTATTTTATGTGGTTTTTGCAAATAAATACTAAATTATTTACGAAGCTATGCGTCGCGGGATGCATATTAGTGCGGAAAAATGAGGAATTGTTCAAAGAATGGTTGCAGAGGATAAAATGTATGCGGAAGTTGGACGCGTAGTTGGCTGTTCTAACAAAATGGACCGTAATGCAATAATATTTGCACCAAAAGTTAAAACTCGTGGACAAAAAACACGTTATATCGCTGTTACTCGTCCAACACTCAGTCACGCGTACGAAGAGCCGTTTAAGCCTACAATGGACCTCAAAAGGGAACTGAACATTGGAACATGCGTTGAAACAGTTCACAGACGACTTAGAAGTCACAATTTAAAGGTCCCAGAATAGTCACTCTTTTAACTGCTAAGCATGCAACCAAACGTATGAATTTCGCAAAACGACATTTGAAATTACCAGTAGAGAGCATTTTATGGACGGACTAAAATTGTAATGTAGGAATGCAAAGATTTTCGTCCTTACGTTAGCAGACTTCTGAATAAAAAATATAAACCTAAATTCAGTGCCAAAACGGTTGAGTTCGGAGTAGCATAATGTTATGGGCTTGTTTTTCTCACTATGTAGTTGACCCCAAACATTGGATTTAAACCATTATGGAATTGGTTTTGATTTGCTTGATAAAGTGATGCTGCATTATGCAGAGGACCAACGAGCCAAATAAAGTCCATAAGGTAAGAAAAATGTTGAAAGAAATTGGAAAATGTTGGAAATGTCGGAACATTTTGAAAAATGTTAAATCACCTTGAAAAATGTCGAAAACAAATAGAAAATGATGGAATAAGTGAGAGATTTGGGGAAATGTTGAAACATTTGAAAAAGGCTAAAAGGAATGAAGATGTATCAAAAAGTTGAAAGAGATTGAAAAACTCCAAAAAAGTTTAGAGAAAAAATTTGTGTTTACTGATATTTTAGAGTAAGGGCGGTAGGCGTGCCTGCGAAACGATTTCGTTTATTTTCAATCCCAAGAAGCTTGTTTGAAGTTGTAGCCTCTGTGTAAAATTTAAATTTCAGTCAATTTGCTCGCTTGGTTTTCCCGTAAACGTGATTTCCACAGAAAGACAGACAAATTCAAAGACAGCCGCAGATCAAGAAGTACTTTTTCATGCCTGCCACACCTCCTTCTATGCGTTAAAAAACGAATGGTAATGTATGGTAAATAACCCTCTTTGTGTACGGTATAAAAACTACTTTCAAAATTAACATGTAACCGTACCTGTGTACGGTGACTGAAAGGGTTGATTAAAACCCAGCACATTGTGTACTGCGTAAAGGTCTTGCCAGAGGTGAAAATCATTTAAAATGGTTGGTGGCGCTTTCTTGAGAATAAGTTTTTAATGAAAACTAAGAAGAAATTGTGAGGCTGGATTGAACGAGTCATAATTCAGAAAAATCGCGCAAACAATTCTTCGCCTTGGAGTGTTCGAAAGAGGCCAAAATTAAGCCGCGAAGTTTATTGACAGCGCCTTACTTATACGCCCGTTGACCCAATTGTGGCATTCGCTTGCAAGGAAATCTTAAAGCCAATGTACGGCTTTTATAAAATCATAAGCAAATGAAGTCATTGTACTTGCAAATGAATTCACACAAGCGCCATCCTTTTCATTTTTTATGACATCATCGAACAGAACAACAGCAGAGACATAACACAGACAAATTCATCCTGGTAAGCAATTGATGACTGACTGACGACGCACAGTGTGGCAATAACGAGTTTTTTGGCTAAAAATTGAAATCCTTCTTTGTAATTTAAACAAAATCAATCTATTTGGGATCAAAATTATTGTAATACTCAGCGGTGTAATGAAGAATGGTGGAAATTGGAATTCGGATTGTTTTTGACACATGGCAACTGTCAAAAGTCTGTAAAAAATATGAAAACCCTATAGAAGTATAATCTAAACACTGTTATTTCCTATATATGTTAACATCTTGAATGTCCATCAATATCCTATTTAACATGATTTTTGACTTGCAGAATCTAAATATCAAGAGTCCAAAACCATAAATTTATGTGCATATATGTAATTTTAGAAATGACCATTTTCTGGCGACTCTTCTTCTGGCGCACTCTTTTCTAATAAACGGTTAACTGTGGTCGAGTTTCGTTAAGTGTCATTTACTCAAGCATAGAGCGAAACTGATCGCACTTTCTGTACGGAATTAGCTGTTTGTGCATTGTATGCATACAAAATATTTGCAATGGAGCCATACAATCAAAACAAAATTTCAATTTGTTTGACAACTCTGTGATACCCACTTTGCATTTGCCAGTACTTTTCCCCACAAATTACACCAATGGTACAAAGTGTGCCATTTTTGTATTATTTGCATATTTATTGTTTTAAATATCGAAATTTAAAAGTCATTGAATAACATTTCTTGAATCAATTTAATTTGTTTAGGAAATATGGATGAAATAAAATTTATGTAATATTGGGAATATTACACAAGTTTGCAGCTGTGGCTACACTGTTTCTTAAGATCATGTAAATACAACATAGCCACTGAAAAGTCTTTTAGGAGATCTTGAAACACCGTACAGGCTTTTCGTTCAAATTTTACAGTAGGTTAAGCTAGCCTATGCATAGTCTAGTTGGTCTTAAGGGTCCATAAAATACGTTGCGTATCTTAAGTCCTACTTTCAATTGGCACTAAGTGGAGGAGTGACTCAATCAGAGCTTCTCCTTCAACCTGACGAAAAAACTTTCAACAACGTGAAGTTTTAAATTTAAATATGTATGTGTATGTGTATGTATGTATGTAAGTATGTACATATACCAAAATATAGATAAAAATGTGAAATACCTTTGAAAAAATTCCAATCACAATTAAATTTCAAATCACTGCAAAATATTTATTCCGTTGACAATATATTCAAGGGTGCAACCTTTTACGTCAGCTCCGTCGCTGTCAGTTGGCTTTTAAGAAAAAATAGCCAATACCACGTCACTGTGACATGCGGCTCTACTGTAGCAACTAAAATTTCTTTTGTTTTACAGAAACGGGTATCCTTCGAATCCTACTGCACGAAATGAAGATCCAGATAAGCGCTTTATGAAATTTCGCGCACTGATGTTTTTTTTCTCACTGATTTTCCTCTTATGCTTTATATATGAAGGCACCATATTTTTGCAATTTTTCCAGCCGCAGTGATTTCCGCTTCAGTTGAGATTCAGCGAACAATAAAAACCATAATAAAAATTTAATACATATAAACAAGGATACGAACAGGATATCAGAGCACCCAAGTAGGCAAGGGCAAGAGCTTGCAGGCCTTCCTTGGTAAGATTAAGGCCTTGTCACCTCCTTTCAAACTTACTTTCTTTTTTATATGAAACGTCCCGATAAAACAGGCCTTCTTTAGCAGGCCTGTTAGAAATACTCTTCAAGCAGGCCGTTCTGCATCCTTTGCGTCAAGAGCCCTTCTAAGAGCGCTTACCGTAGAAGGGGTCACAGAAGTAAATACTTTGAAAAAATTAAATCTTAATACGTCGTGAGACTCTTAGTTAAACGTTTTTTTTATCTGCGTCAACCTTCATTGCGTTGATATTTTTAAGGTTTATTTTTTGTGACGATTTCTTAATTTATAATTTCACATTGAATACACAACACTCTACCACTTTAACATAACATGAAACAGAAGACCAGCCTAGCAACATGCACACCGTTCCTTACTTCTAACCAATTATCTACTTTTGATGTCGTATAAGTACAATCCAATGACAAAAAAGTAATGTCGAATCATAAAACATTGCAAGACATGAAATAAAAAATACATGAAGTCCTTCTTGTTTGCCTTCTATTATGAGGCCTTATAGCACTGCTGCTGTGGGAAGGCCTTATAGCACTGCTGCTATGGGAAGGCCTTATTGCAGTACATAATAGCATTTCATGAGTATACACTCAATGGAGTGTAACTATTCTGCTAATTAAAAATTCACTACTTATAAAATTTACTTATTGTTAATATTGACAGATTGAAAATAAAAACAAAAATCAAGGCAAAAAAAAAAAATTTTTTTTGTTATTTACATGAAAATTTAGTTTTGAGAAGGCCTCTTACAATCGGAGCAGTGCTAGCAGGCCTTCTCTGGGGAAGGCCTTGCTCAATTGCCTGCTGGGTATCATCGCACAAACGTACACAGAGCCATACACGCACAAACACACTTACGTAAATAAGTAATTTATTTTAATTGGGACTCAAATCGACTATTCCTGTGAGAGCATGAAAATACCGCATAGTATAAAGATGCGATCTTGCGAGTACATAAGAAATTTGAAGGAACTGCTACTATTTTAATATTAAATTTGGTATTAATATAATCAAACATCAAAGGAAATGAATGACACACAGAGTTATCATATGAGCAAAGTGAAGTAGGTTATACTGCCCAAAGGGTTGATGTTTTCTTTATGTCAATTTGTTGAAATGAATCACGAACATGAATTTTTTGGAAACACGCTCTTTTCGCTTCTGAGGGCAGTATAATTCTGTAAGCAATAATAGGGCGGGCTGAGCACACCGCGGTCCAAGTCCCATAGTTTTATACTCTTAGTAACCAAACGCATCCCTAGCTGTTAGAGAACTCTCTGCAAGTTCGGTTACACTGTAGGAAAAGAAAAACAGACGCACGGTGGAATATTGTCGCCATAAATACTAAGAAAATGAAAGTGCTTGGGATTAAGAAATTTTTTATGAAAATCGTCTGAAAATACTTAGGGAATGAAAAAAAAACTATAAAAAAATTAAATTTGCATTGAGTGGGCTGAAAGATGAACTTTGGACATCTATTAAAGCAATTGTTAGATAGAGCGCTCTAGTTAACTTGTTTTAAGCAAAATGCAATATTGTAGCATATTGGTGCAAAGTAAATTGTTTCCACTTTATAAAAATCAATTTCCTTTTTTTTATCGCTTTTATACGAACTGTGCGGATTTTTTCAAAAAATAGAACGCAAAATTGTAACAGTGCAAAATTTGCAAACTTTTTCAGAACAAAAAACCGACATCCGGATTTCGGAAATTTTTTAACACATAGTTTAAGAAGGTATGGTTAACTAAAATCCAAACTTTCAGCTTCTTTTTTTCACAACTACTGCAACATTTGAATTAAAAATATTTAGATTTCTTCAGATTTTGCAACGTTTTACAATAATTTTATCAATTGTAAAAAGCTTACAGTGTGAAGGAAGAGGAGAACAGGTAAGGGCTATTTTTTTTTCTTTTAATCCATCTTGTGGCAAAATATATAAACTCCAATGCTTTTCAAAAACAGAACAATTAAGCTTTTGAAACTGCTTTTTTCCAATAACTTGTTAACTAAAACAGATATCGCCAAATTAAAACATTTTTGAAATCAGCATTGCTAAATTAATGGAAATTGGTACATATTGTTAAAAAGGCCTCAATCACATCGTATCTTAGTATGCGAGGTAGTCGTGTCCTTGAACCGATTTTTTTCATATTCACAATTTTTTCTCATTTTAAATTAAAAAGGTGTGTCACAAATTTCATGACTCTAACGCTATTTCTCTAATAACTTGAAAACTATTAAACACATCGCAAAATTTGTAACATTTTTGAAATCAGAATTGCAAAGTTAATGGAAATTTATACCCATTTTGAAGAAAAGGCCTCAACCAAATCCCACATACCTGAATTTATTGTTAATTCTATTTATTTTATCTCAAGTTAAATTGAAGTTTCTTTACTTAAAAAGTTATTTGTCATTTTTATGTGCGTACAATTAAATTAATCAATCCGTTGGATCAAATAGCAGGTCACGCTTTATTGATTTTTTTGGTTAATAGATCCAAAATTTTTCGCCGTTAAAATATCAATTAGGCGGGGTCTACTGTACATAGCAATGATTTGTTAATGTAGCAAGGTTGGCGTTTTAGTGCCAGAGTGTGGCGCACCAGCACAGCTGATAAGGGAACCTTGGGCCAAATACATATTGGAAATTAAAGTTGGTTCAATTTGGGCGAAAGTGGTGTCAATCGATCGGGCCTAGGAATAGTTATAGAAACAACCAATAAAATAAGTGACCTCGGGCTGATTTAAATGAATTTGTTTTATTTTTAAAATTTTTGCAATTTCCTAGTCAATTTAAAAAAAAAAATCCGGGTTAATATTGTAAGCAAACGTCAATTGAGTTTAACCATACATAGCATGGGTGGCCAAAGTTTTAACCAACGCGGGCGACTTGCTTTTGGAATTTTTGGCGGCAATCTACTAACTACTTAAAATAGTAAATTAAAGTCAGAAATAAGTTTAAATTTGATATAATCACATATGATAACAATTCTTTAATGGAAGAAATTTTTTCAGATTTATTTTTAAAATTTCGAAACAGCAATTCTCCAGCCTTTATAAAACTCTCTATCCATATTTCGCCGTCTTCAAAGGGCCTTGAATGAAGTTATGGCAGCTGTCTTATACTTCGTACTCGATCTCATAAGAAATGATAGTTTCTTGGATAATTATGTTATTAATTCTCCGAATTTTCCTTTCCACGTCTCATTACTGAGTAGATAATTATTTTCATATTATTTTTAGACTATTCTGAAATGTCTTTCAACATTAGCCCTTATATGAATTGCTATACTCGAAAGACAAATAATTCAAATACATTTATCATTCTTCATCACAAAATAAAATTCTCTTCCCCACAGTAACGTCACTTCACCAAAACCTTGGCGGAGGGGAGAGAATTATAATTCCACCACTATAAGATGGCGTTATTAAATTGACGTATTGAATAATAACTAGTATTAGATCCTTGGAAGAGACCAATGCTCTCCCAAGTCCCATCCAACTGACGATACTACTTCCCATTCATCATGATAGGGATATATTTGTGGTCGCATGGCTTATTGTGAGAAAAATTATGAGCTAAAATAAATTGAATTCATCAATAATAAAATTAAATCAATGTAATTATAGCTGAAGCTTAAACGAATTGATAAAACGCAGAAAAAAAATTCTTTTCACAAAATTTTGATAGAACAGCATAAATATTGAAAGCCCGAACAAATTTACATTTGGCCATTACCTGTGTTAGCGATGCGCTAAATGCCGATGCCGATGCGCTAGATGCCGATTTTCTGCGTATTAGTAGAGGCTTTCAAAAATCCTATGCTTTGTGAATATTTGTAGTGCGCAGTGGTGCTTTCGAGCTTACATTTCAAACAATCCCTTATGCTAAATATGGAATACTTAATTGACATGAAAGCGAAGAAAATGGATATTCTCTTCTAAATTAAACACGAACAAATTTTATTTTATGAAACCGAACAAAGTAATTATTGCTTCGTCGCATGAGACAGGGGGGCGACTAATTGATACGCGGTTGTGGTCTGCTCACCGCGGTCTACTGCTTGGCCACCCCTGATATATGGCTTTGAATTAACTAGATTCATTTTGTTATTTTCAAGCAGATTCCTGGTTGAATTAACAAGATTTCTTTTTGGCACCAAATTATTACGTCTACCAGTTGAGCAATATATATCACTATGGTGTTGTTATACTCTTAGAGAAAGTAGCTTTATGTTACAGTCCACTGGTAAATATTTTTATTTAACCTCAAGAGCAATCCATAATTTTAAAATCTGAACACTGTTCCAAAGCTTCAATATAGAGCTTCAAAAATTTTCAAGGATGAGTAAGTCGAAGAATAACAAAATTTGGAGACTGTTAAAGTGTCATAAAATATTTTTTCTATGCACAGAAACCTTTTCACACCAGTGTTTTTGATTTAACTTCTCATTTTTGCTTTGACTTAAACCGATTTGCTGTAGTTGAAGTATGTTAGATTATCAACGGAGAAGCCATCAAACAATTCCAGAAAGTAGATACGTACATAGGTTCATATACCGATTGAAACAAACACAAGCCTATGTGTTTTTTTGAGTAGAAGTTCAATGAACTACGAGTGCTTAAATAAATATGTGTTTACACAGTGCCGAATTTACATAAGGGCACGTGCCCTGGGCCCCGACCAATAAGGGCCCCCCCCCAATAAGGGCTCCCACCAATAAGGGCCCCCACCAATAAGGGCCCCACCAATAAGGGCCCCCACCAATATAAAAATAACGAGCAAGCGTTAGCGAGCGAGGTATGACGCTAGTAAAAATAATTTATTGAAGGAATGACTCAGGCTGCGAATGAAAGAAAAGTCCCAGGGTACGAAGTAACCGAATCAATTATAAGTAACCGAATCGACCAAGCAGATACAATTTTTTAAATACTTAAATATGCAAACCAAAGTAACCAAATCGACTCAGCTAGTGCATTTTTTCGTAGCGAAACGTATCTTTCAACTTTGAATAAGCAATTTTACATGTTGCATGGGTCGATTCGGTTACTTCGATTTCGTTTTTTCAGTCTGGATAGGCCCCCACCACTCTTGTGCCCATGGGGATTTGTAAATCTGGCAGTGTGTTTAAATATACATACTTATAATTCTGGTTTCATATTCTAGCTACCGCGCAGTCCAAAATCGGCTCGTTTAGAACTTGACCTTAAAGTTGCTGTCCAGCGCTATGTACCAATGTCAAAACAGCCCAAGAGTTTGTTCTTCTATTAATCACATTGAAACTACAATAAAAGTTTGGTCCCTCACACATTATCAGAGTCCCTAACACTATTAACCTTAATATTTTTCATCAAATGACAAATTTTTTGGAGTAACTTTGCCACTTACATTTTAGTCTAGAAACAAATGTGAGCATATAAATAAAATTAAGAACTTTTAATGAGATTTTTGAATAAATTTATTACAGAAGCACCTGCCATTAACACGATTTGAGAACACAAATAGTTGTCACATCAAGGTAACACGCAAAACTGTGTCCACATCATATGCAGATCTCATAACAGTCTATGGGTTTTGATGCAATTACCAGTGCATGCAATTCAAATTAGAGTGGAAGTTCTCTAGTGTCTGAAAGAGGGATAAGCAAATGAACAGATGGAATGATGGACAAAATAAATGAACCACTTTAAATGCAAACCATACTGAAGTGTCCAAAACTTTGTCCAGCTCCAAACAAACTTACAATCGAGCGAGCAAGCAAGGCGACAGGCGGGTATATACATATTTACATACATACATATATTGTGGAATGTTGTTTTGATTTATGTCGCAAGGTATGCGAGCTGAGTCCTTCGCTTATGTTGCACTAGAACAGGGGTGGCCAACCCAAATGATATTGTAGGCCACTTTGGAAGAGTACCATGACTAAAATTATATATTATATGTATCCCATATTAGATTCAGGTATACTAAAGACATTTTTTGGAGTGAAAATTTGAAACATAATGAGTTAATATTATTGCGTGTACTATATTTCTCACATTTAAACATAGATAATGTAATAATGGAACATTGTAAAGAGATATATATAACACTAAAAATAAAATATATATTTATAAATGAAATAAGAAAAATTAAAAAATTAAAATTTCTCCATTCTTTCACTTAGCTTTTGCAAATCGATATCAATTTGAATATTTGTATTTCGTAATTGGTGTTGCAGGTTAGGGTCAGCGCTGTCGAAGATATGCTACCCAAATACAAAAAGTGCTACTATTTTTAAGTTACTGAAAACGGCTTAGTGTGAATTCATTCCTTTTTAATTTCAAACATGAAGCTTGAATTGTTTTACAGGGAATTAATCCAAAATGCTTAGCTCCACTTAATGACAGCTTTCTTGAAGCCTTAGAAGGAGAATGGCGAATATCAATATATATATATATATATATATATATATATTTTTTTTTAAAGACTTGGAGTTTGAAAGTTTTTGGAAGAATGTCTCTCTGTAAAAAAAATTAAAACAATGTCTGCATTAGATGCAACTCCATGTTATCATTTCCACATGCAGTGTAACTGCAGAAAGGACATTTTCAGAGCTTAATTTAATTAAAGATAAAAAAAATGCTCTTTTTAATAGTACTATAATATAAAAGTCACTCCATTTAAATTGCAAAGCACGTAATTAAAAATACAAAATACTTCGAAAATTGGAATTCATCTAAATGTTTAATTTTTAAATACCAAAAAATGTGAGAACGATTATCTTTTTTTTTAAGTCTTTTGAAACTCCTATTCTCAATTCAAACTAAATGTATCCTTGTAAGTAATTAATATTTGTTACAAAAATGGAATTTGATTTTATATATGGGTCATTCCATCTATAATGGGCCTATCATTACCCTCATGTTTTTTAAATAGGCTGAAACTTTTTTCAGTGATTTCAGTCTAAAAAAGCTGCAATCAATTCAAATTTTATTCTCTCGCTTTCATTCTCAATGTTTCAATTTACATTGCAAATCATAAATTTAAACTTTAAATGCTTGTGAAATCAAACAGGGTAAAAAAAAACATGGATAAATTGTTCAGGGATGGTACTCCTATATGCTCTGAAAATTTTGAGCCTAAAAAACCTGAAATCGATGATGGAGTATTTGGGAAAGTGATGTTTTTTTGGAAGGTCAATTTTTTTATATTTTACCACATAGAAACCGTTTAGGCCTTCATTTATTCAGATTTGCAGTTTTTTTGTCATCTACTAGTACACAACTACCTAAAAATAATATAAAAGCTAATTTGGATTGTGTTGGTTTGTTTATATTCATCAATGAATTTTTTTTTTTACTTACGAGTTTTTTTTAACACAATTTGAAACTTTTTTTTAAGCAATAATGCTGGTGAAAAAAATTTTATCGATTTTTTTTATATCTTCTACATGATAGACCAATCACTGAAAAAAGTTTCAGCCTATTTAAAAAACATGAGGGTAATGATAGGCCCATTATAGATGGAATGACCCATATACATATGTATTAAAGAATATTTCTTTAAGCTTTTAATGATTTATTATTTTTTTTATTATGATATAATTGAAATAAATTCTAATTGAATTTTTATGTGTTGTAATAGTTTCCAAATAACTTTTGTTAATAAAATGAAACCAAAAAAAAATTATTCAAAATCGTGTTATATCAATTTCAGTGTGTTTCGATAAAAGTACTTCCAATATCATCAGAATACTACCCACAAATTTAAATTTTACTACTATTTGAAATTAAAAGACGACAGCCCTAATTAGGCTCCGATATATTTGAGTGTGTTTTGTTTTTGGTCAATTTCATTTTCAAAAAAAAAAACGATTCGCAGGTATAAGTTGAATCAAAAGCGCTAACAATTTTTTGTGGCGTAAATATTTTAAAAATCTATTTTTGATTCTGATGCTTCAAAAGTGTGATTTACTTCAATATTGCACTGTAATTCAACCAGTTCTGAATCGACATTAGTTTTTCATATTTGATGTAATTGCTACGTTTGGATTTCTTAAATTCTTTCAGCAACGGAAAGTGGTGAGCGCTATTACTTTTCGATTGCAATTTAAATAACAACAATTTCTCCTGGGATGCATCGATGTGATTAAATGTATCGATTTTAAAGTTTCCTTGGGATAATATAATTAATTAATTAAGTTCTAAGCACAAATCCAATAACCACTCATTATTTCTTAATTATGGTACAGGTTTCTGCTTATCATTCACAAACAAGTTTATTCTCGTTACTTATAAAACCGCTTTAAGCATGTTCCACGACTTAACCATCTGACATCTGATGTGACTGAAGTATATAACGTCACCATATTCAGAATCTTATTGTTTCAGGAATTGCTTGAATTGTCGATGTAGAAGTGCATATGATCCCATGTAATTTTATAACTACTTGCATCACGCGATCCATCGATAATACATCGGCACACAAATTTTGTTGATGAATCAAACAGTGGACTATTATTACCTCCTCTCTTTACTGGCTTCAAATCAAAGTTAATTTTTTCTCATAATTTTCTCATAAATTGGTTTTCACTAATTTGGCCAATATAAAGCAAATATATTTTGTAAAAGTGTAACGAATCTCACGGGGCGAAAAAAGGTTCAAGGCGGGCCGCAAGCGGCTCATGGGTCGCGGGTTGACCACCGCTGCATTAGAATATGGTAAATGATGCATAAAAGGACAACGACAAAGAAATGGAAATGGACACATTGTAGTCGCTATTTTGCATTGTGATATGCGATAGCGGCGCTCGTATGTCTGAAGAGCTGGTAGGGCATAAATGTATGAGAAGGATTCATGCATTTTCATGAAAACTTTCCTAAATTTTCGTAAATTTATGAGCACTCTATATGCGCTCGCAGAGTTTGTTTTTGTAGTAAATGACTTTTTAAGGCCTACGAATTGAACAATATCAATGAGCAATATGAATGTCAAAGGATGTACCAGTACCGAGTAACTTCTTGGAATTATCTGCTATTACTAAAACAGCTAAAATTGTATGTACTTAAGGGTGGTTGAAATTTTATTTTTTTTATATTATATATAGTAACCACACGGTTCCAAATTCATGTTAACTCAAAATAGCTGTCACTTTCCGTGGAAGCGTCATAGGTGATCATTTGAAAGCTCATTTAAAAGAGGAAGGATGGTACTAAATGAAGTTTTTGTTAAAAATAAGGTGAAAATTTTTCTTTGTATCATATACATAACCTCGAAAGTAGACACAAAAGGCCATTTTTTAAGTACTTAACTTCATACGTGTTTTCAAATCCTAACGTCAGGCATCGATCCTAAGACCCGATTTGGATTCAGAGTAAAAAATTACTCCTCAGAAATCCAACAACATCCACCACAACTTCATTCACAGACCTTATTAATAAAATATAGTTTTTCCATTCAATTTACAGGCTTCGGCGCCACCTTTTCAAATTGCGCTATATAGCTGCGTTAATAAATTAGTTTTTCCGCAAGAGCACCTTAAAAAAACTTGAATTAACTCGATGTACACACATTATAAAAAATATATACTACACAAGTTGATTCAAAGTTTTGTTATTGTTTTTATACCCTACACGGAGGGTATATTCACTTTGTCATTCCGTTTGTAACGCATAGAAGGGGGCGTGTCAGGTATGGAAAAGTGTATATATTCTTGATCAGCGTCACCACCTGAGTCGATATAGCTATGTCCGTCTTTCTGTCTGTCTGTCTGTCCGTCTGTCTATCTGTGTGTCTGTCTGTCTGTCTGTCTGTCTGTCTGTGGAAATTTGGTTTACGCCAAAACTAAGCAAGCTAATTGAATAAAATTTGGCACACAGGTCAAACCTTCTTTCAAGCTGCTAGCATATAAAAATGGGCAAAATCGGTTCACGGCCACGCCTTCCGCCCATACTCAATGTAAATATACCCAAGTCCATTTTGAAAAAAGTTGCTGCGATTTTGATGAAACTTGATAATTTAGTGAAGATAAGAACAAAATTAGGATCAAGCAAGGTTTTAAGTTTGCAAGGGCTCTTAAAGGGGTGTGGCACAGTCCTAAATTTTATATTTCATAGCGCCATAGCTCGTAAACCGTGCAAGATATTGTGATGAAATTCTGTACACGAATGCAGATCTTATAAATCTTGAACTGCGCATAAAATGGGCACAATTTTAAAAGTGGGCGTGGCAATTTTTAGCAAATGAAAATTTGGATTTCGTATATCTCCAAATTGGCACATAAGATTTTCATTAAAATTTTAGGGATGATACCACTAAAAGTAGTCATCAATACAAGTTTCGTTAATATTCTGGAAAATTTCGTTGAAGGGCGTGGCACAGCCTACAATATTTATATAAGTTATAAAAAGAGAATTAACAACGCAATCGCTATGAAATTTAATGTGGCAGATATACTCGATAAAAGGCGTCTTCTTGCAAAATTTTGGCACAATAGTGCTGGTGGGTGTGGCACCTCCCATATGAACAAAATACGTTTAATGCTATAGATTGTGTGCTATGAGAGTAATCTTCATAAAATTTTGAGTGGAGCTGTCGGTTACTATAATCTTTGAAGTCAAATGAAATATGACAAGATTGCATCAGTGGGCGTGGCATCTCTTTCATTAACATTAAGTTATAAGTGTTATTTTAAGTGAACTATTGGAGCAATTGATCTGAAATTTGATGTAAGTGGTTTAATGGGTATTAGGTACATATGAATCAAAAGCTTTTGAAATAGCAACAGTGGGCGTGGCACCTCTCATACAATTAAAATACCTTAAGTGGCATAACTATCGAAATATATGAGCAATCATACTGAAATTTGGTGTAAGAGGTTTGTTTATGGAAGGCTACTTTTGGATCAAAATTATTATTTATTATTTATTTATTCACCAATATAACAATTCAAGTATAATTATAATACATAAATATTAACAAAATTAAGTAAATAAAATCTGACTGGATTGTACCAGTGGGTGTGTCACCGCCCTAAATTTTAAGAATAATTACGGCACATATCGCAAACTATACAAGCTATTTATTTATATTTCGTGTTTTACATTTCTATTCTATTTTTTCAACATTTCCCTAATTTTTTCGACATTTTCAACCTTTTGCCTGTTCCCTTTCAATTTCATTCGACGTTTTCTTCGACTCTTTTATTAATTTTTCAGCATTTTCATATTTTTCGACTTATTCAATTTCTTTCAACTTTTTTCAATGTTTTTTATATATTTTCAGTTTTTCCCAACACTTTTCAACATTTTTGAACCTTTTTACATTATTTGCGACTTATTCAACCTCTTGAACATTTTTTTAACATCTATTTAAAAAGCACTTTCAATGCAGTGTAGGGTATGTGACTTTCGGCCTGGCCGAAAGTAACACCTTTACTAGTTTTAATGTGCTGTTGCGTAAAAAGTTAGTCTATGGTTCAAGAAAAATTGGAATTAAATTCCGCTCTGTACCTCAATTTTAAAAGCCTGATAACTTTTATGGGAAAATGTCATTTTTCGATTAAAGAATCTTTTGATACATCAAAACAATTTGGAAATCAGTTTTTTATTAGTAATTTACTTTAGAATTATGTGCTTTACAAAAGTCTCTCTAAGGTCGAATTGCCACCGTCAACCGATGAAAAGTTATTTCCATTTAAGTTTCATTACATCCTACACTGAACCGGGTTGTAAGGCCCCCATTTTTAGAATAAATAGATAAATAGAAGAAAAGAAAGTATAAGCTATAAATACGAAAATGTTTGAAACTATTGGTGAAAGACTACTACAAAATAAAGTGCAAAATAGCCAGATAAAGCAGTTTGTAGGGGTTTAATGTCAGTGTCCAAGAAAAGTTTTCCTATTACAGTTTAAAAAAATTTAGCTTATTAGGTTAGCAAGCTACGCTGTAGAGTGATGGCCAAAAAGCCGCACTTGGTTGAGTCTTTAAAATAAAACATAGGCGAATGCGCCTCGATAGTGTTAAGTTAAATTCTGATTTTATTTATTGAAATCTAAACTATTTATACAAAAAGAAACTGGTATTTTCTTATCATTATTTTTAACAGTATTTCCAATCTCCACCCTCCGTTCCGTTACTTTGCCATGATTGGCGATCGCTCTAAATTTTGGCTGAGTTAGAATTTCGTTTCGCTCTAGCTATTTGTTTCTGAGTTAGCATTGAAAAATATAAGGGTGAAATTTCAGTGTGACTGTCACTCGGTTGTGCAGTCTGTTGCGGTGGTCATTGACTAGGCTTGAATGCACAAAGTCATTGGCATATAGGAGGAACTTAATATCTGCATTCATTTGTTGTTGCTTTTGTTTGTGCTGGTGGCTTCAACGGATAGCGATGCAACCACAAAAAAATTAATTTGACTTGCAGTTGTTTATGTAAAAAATTTAGTTTTTTATTGCTTGACCAAAAAAGTGTCATTTGAATCTAAGTAATTGGTTTATTTTTGATTTCCGTAAATCAAAAATAAAAATTATGAATTTAAATTTGAGTACTTTTAATTTGCTGTGAAAAAAATTGTTTGATTTTTATTGATTTTAGATTTAGTGCAATTTGGTGGGAACGTTTAATTTATTAGGTTCCCTTGGTAAAAATTTTATTTAAAGGTTAAAGTGGATGGCATAGTGACTATGTAAGTTCGCTACAAGTTATATCATATGTTAGTGATATATGAGTAGAAAAGTCATTTATAAAACATTCTAAAATGAAAACAAACATGAGTAAAAACTGTTTGAAAATATCGTTCAATGAAAAACTGTTCATGTGGAGTCATGTTTAGGGCACCATTTTCTCCCGATAGCAGAGTGTTGTTTGATCGAAAAATGAGCGCATATTTGACTGTTTTCAATCATGCTGCACAGTCAAATATGACTCAATTTTGATTGATATTGTCAGAAGATGTTATCTGGGTGTTGTCATTTATTTATTTTTATCCTATTTGTTGATTCGGACTTCCATCCGCTGACAAAGTGAAGATCTTTGTGTATTTCTTCGATTAGAGCAAATCTATTTTGTTTCATTTAAGTCATTAAAAATTAATTATAAGTCTTTTTTAGGTCAAAAATAGCGTGTTCCATTTATTTTAAAAAACAATAATAGTTCCTTACGATACCAGCGGCAGACACAAGTTAAACACCATCTCAACTTCATTAAGCCTTACTCGTGGACCATTGCCTTAAGTGCGGAGTAAGCGGCGTATAAAGTTGGTCATATTCAGCAACATTCTTTTCATATGGAAAAAGAAAAAAATTAATGATTGAAATTAAATGCTTAATTCGACTTGTTTCCGATAAAACCACTTTCATTACGTTGTTAGTTACAAATGATATTTGTTTTAATAAACGTAATAAATTTGCGTTATTTGGAACTTATGACTTTTCCAAAGATAATTTCTTTTTAGTCTTTTTATTACTGTACCACAAATGCTAATTTGCCTAACTTGGCAATTACCATCAAAACGCTTAAGTCTGCAGCTAAGCTGACAAAAGCCAAATTGATTTTGTCAACATTTGATTTTAAAAAAGCTATAAACGTAGACTTAACGTATTTTCCCGTTTTTTATAGCTCCCAACGGATTAAAATCCTTCTTCCTGTTGCTCGCCTATCTCTACGTATTAACGAGTTACGTTTAAGGGCTCTAACGCGTAGACAATTTAAGCGCTTTATCACCAGCAATGACTTCTTATCAGCCTTAAATTTTGGCATAATGCGATTTGGCAGTCGTTTGGTAAATGCAGAAGCATCTAACACGACAACCGAATTGCCAAATATTGAATTTACGCCATCAGAAGTGTTCGACCGACAGTCAGACAGACATTCGCTCATAATGCAAAGTGCGTATTCATCTCGCACTTGCGTTAAGTACAGTACAGTGGAAAAGCAAACAATATGACATCGCATGAATTATTCGGATTCAGTTTTAATACGCTCCCACACTCCACCGAAATTTTTAGTTTTGGGCAGTGTTACCATATGGTTTTTTAAAAAGAATTTCCTTCTGAAAGAAAAATTAGGCTTTATAGACTTTCTTTGCTTTTAAACTTATAAATCTGTTTAAGGTCTCAAGGGAAAATATTAAATATGGAATTTTGCACTTCATTTTCTTAATTTTTAACCGATTATTGCTCATTGTCTGAACCGATGTAGTCTTTCATATTTTTCGATCTCGCACAAAGTCCTTATAGACAGAAGCTTTGTCTTAATTTCTTGAAATTGGCGCCTTTTATTTGAAGATTTTCTTAGATTGATGGCTCCAGGCTTTGTTTCGACGAAGTTGCTATCAAGTTCAACATTTCTTCTCTCCAAAATGTTGCGAACATTTGTTATATGTATCGTGGCATACCTCTGTGCCTTTGTGTTGTTCTTTTACAGACTACCTCCTCTAGACTGAAGTCGAGTTGAAATTGTTTGTTGTTTACTCGATTGTTCCTTTTTAAGCCGCTGCTGAGTATCTTGTTGATCCGAAAAGCTTGTGTTCCGTGAATGTTGTCTGCTTTTAGTTGTTTGGATTTTTGTAAGAACTAGACGTTGTTTCCGTATCCCACACATTTATGTCCTAAACTTAGTGTTCTCATGTAGTTTTTTTTCTTCGAGACTCTGTAACGTTTAGAACTCGCTTATGTTTATTTTATATTCAAGTATACTCTGTTTCATATCTTGCCTATTCTACGTCATAACTACCTTAGATATTCCTACGACATTAATCTTTGTGTGACATTGTACCCCTACATACATACATAAAACGCGTTAAGAGTAGCAGATTGTGAGATATTGAGCCAGACTTTCTTCGTGGTGTTCAATCAACTAAACAGGTACTTCATTTATATAATATTCATGAATGTTTTCGAGGAAATCAAATCGCTTTTAAACCTCACATTCTTAATATTTTATTCTCATCCCAATCTTATTTATCAAATAAAGTTAGTTGCGCATAATCGTAGTCGGTCTTAAAATCTGGCTGTAGTTAGCAAAATAATAAAAAGATTGAATCTACTTTAATTTTGTAATTATCAGAGTCAGTTTAGTATATACTTCTACACAGTATCGACCGGTGATGAGAATCCCGGGATCCCAGCCTTATTCCAGTTTCGAAAATCTCGGATCTAGTTCCATTGACTTCCCGGATCAATTATATATATGTTTCACTTTAAAATATTTCAGCCTTATTTAAAATATAATATTATCCTTTTCAAATGACAAAAAGTTGTAAGTTCAATTTGCAACATTGATCAATTACTTTTTGTATGCAAAGCTTTTTCGTCTGACAGCTGATTTCACTTTCTCGTCCTCAATTCGATCATTTGCACCCGCCCAAAAGTGGCATAAAATGAATTCTTTGAAAGTCACAATAAAAATTTGATTTTACCTTGTGATATGGATCTATATAAATGGGACATAGTATTAAATTTTATGCTAGATGAAATCAAGCAAAATAAATCTCCTTTTAGCAATCTTTTATTTAATAAAATTATAGAGAGATTGAAACAAAGAAGAACAGTTTTATGTGAAATTTTTTATTTTTAATGAGTCCTGATAATATTTATAAGCTTAAGTTTTAATTTTCCAAAGCTCCATCACAAAAACATTAATATGATATTTTGTTCAAATTCGAAAACGAGACTTACTCCAATACCGATGATAACGCTGAAATACGAATCTTAAATCCATCCGCAAGCATAAAAGAATAATTAAGTTTTGTTTTAAATAACACAAAATTACTTTAATAGCACAACTTGGTCCTTAGTTGATGCTCTAAATAAAAAAAATAATTAGATATATTTTGTACTGTTGGGGACAGGGGCTTTTATTTACAAAAAGCTTTTAACTTCCTGGTAACAACTCAGCAGGAAAGTTTTGAAGCAGAATGGTGCTTCTCAACTGCCGGGTATATTTGTAACAAATTTAGGTCACGTTTGGAGGATGATACACTGAACGCTTTAATATTTTCAAGGTCATATCTTAAAAAAGAATAGAAAGTTTTTATATGCAATTTTATTTAATAAAAATATTTCCTCATAAAGAAAATGCTTAATTTTACAATAGCGTATAACAATGAATGTATTTAATAAATTTTGTGACACACAACCAAAAATTTAAATTTTAAAATATTATTTTGTTTTTTTTTTACCGTTATAATGAAGATTTTAGTTTTTCTATTTCTGTTCATAAATAAACAATATTGCCACGTTATAATTAGTCAGATTATTTTAGTTTTTTCCGACATTTAGATAAATTTATATTAATAATTTTTAGATTTCTTTAATCCCGGGATTGTCCCGATATTGCATTTTCAAATCTCGTAAATCTCGGGATCAAAAAAAGTTTGAAAATTGGCATCACTAGTACCGACTCTATAGAAAAAAAACGGCAATCCCAACTCTTTGGAAAATTACCGATGTGTGGATGATAGATATTCG